>PVHT020003427.1:1609532-1640763 GCA_004024745.2 Catagonus wagneri | reverse complement strand
AACACCTCCTACAGCTCAATACCAAAAAAACAAACAACCCCATCAAAAAATGGGTGGAGGATCTAGGGAGACAATTCTCCAAAGAAGACATGCAGATGGCAAATAAACACATGAAAAGATGTTCAACATCGCTCCTCATTAGAGAAATGCAAATCAAAACCACTATGAGGTACCACCTTACACCAGCCAGAATGGCCATCATCAAAAAGTCTACAAACAATAAGTGCTGGAGAGGCTGTGGAGAAAAAGGAACCCTATTACACTGTTGGTGGGAATGTAAATTGGTGCAACCACTGTGGAAAACAATATGGAGATTCCTTAGAAAACTAAAAATAGAATTACCATTTGATCCAGTAATCCCACTCCTGGGCATCTATCCAGAGAAAACTATGACTCGAAAAGACATATGTACTCCAGTGTTCATTGAAGCACTCTATACAAGGTCATGGAAACAACCTAATGCTCTTTGACAGAGGAGTGGATAGGGAAGATGTGGTATGTATAAACAATGGAATATTACTTAGCCATTAAAAGGAAAGAAATAATAGCATTTATAGCAACATGGATGAACCTAGAAATTACCGTGCTAAGTGAAGTCAGACAATGAGACACCAACATCAATGCTACCACTTACATGTGGAATCTAAAAAAAGGACATAACGACTTTGCAAAACAGATACTGACGCACAGACTTTGAAAAACTTATGTTTTCCAAATGAGACAAGTTGCGGGATGGGGGGGAATGCACTGAGGGTTTGGGATGGAAATGCTATAAAACTTGGTTGTGATGACTTTTGTACACCTATAAATGTAATAAAATTCATTAAGTAATTAAAAAAAAAAGGGCATGATCCGGGCCTGGGAAGCCATCCAGCTGGACAGGTTCTGTTCCAGAGCCCCGGGAAGAGAGAACACCCAGCTTGAGAATGTGAAGACCTAAAACAAGGACCCTCCCTGAGCACAGAGCCAGTGGGCAGCTTGCTTTCTTTAATACAGAGAGAGCTTAGCTGACCTGAGGGAGATGCAAGGTGAAGCAATGAGAAACCAACCTGTGTCAAATTGGAGAAAGCTGGCTCTGTGAACATGCACGTGGCTGTGAATACGCTGCCTGAAGAATGTGTACCCCCAAGAGCCTTCATGTTGCAGCAGTGGAGACCTGGGGTTCTAAATTCTAAGCAGGCAGAGAAGGGGCGGCAGAGCCTGGCTCAGGACGGAGGAGGAGCAGAGCTGTGGTCCTCGGCTTGGCTGCCCTCTGGGAGCAGCACCAAGAACCCTCAGCACACACAAGATCCTTTGGTGTGAGGGTGTCCCTGGCTTCCAGGAGCAGTTTTACTTAGGGTTGTTGCACACGTCCTTTGCTCTGTACCAGTATGGAAAGTACTAGAAGGCGGAGACTGTCCTTCCTTTAATATGCTCCTTTAGATCGCCACACCGTGCTAGCCCACTGTCTGCTGGTGCTTGATTTATTGTAACCCACGCATTTCAGCTCAGGGTTTGTAATCTCTAGATTTCAGGGAAAAAGGACAAAAGGGAAGCTTGAGAGGATAAAAGGTAGTTTGCTTTGGGAGAAGAGAGGTGGTTCTGTAATAAAAGATAAAATGGGGAGTTCTTGCTATGGCACAGTGGGTTAAGAAGCAGTGGCTCCGGTTGCTGCAGAGGCTTAGGTTCGATCCACAGCCCAGTGCAGTGGGTTAATGGATCTGGCGTTGCTGCAGCTGTGGCTCGTATTTAATCCCTGGAACTTCCATGTGCGGTGGGAGTGGCCATAAGAAAGAAAAGATAAAATGGCCAAATGGGGGTAGGCTTGTGCCCCTGAGATAAGAGTAAGGTTCATTTATTTAAATGGTAAATGACTAGAAATGCAGATTGTATTTATAGGGTACCTACATATCCATGAAAAAATCTGCACACGGATGCATGCATATTAATCCCAAACTGGCTATGAAATTTATCTTCATGAGTAAAAAGAAGAGGGATTGTTCATCCTGTTATGATTTTTACCCCATTTTTCCAAAGAAGACAGGATTAATACCAGGAGAGATAAATCATGATGTGATTTTTGTATATATGCTCAAAGCAAACACAATGAATATTTGATTTTCTCCAACTTCTGCAGGGCTAAATCAATTTAAAGAGATAATGGTAGAGGATTAAGTTATTGGGACTTGTGTAACTATAAAGTTTTGAATATAGTTAACTCACAAGTTATTACAATTTCAGCATAACATCTGTTATCATTGAACTAACAGATGTGTTGTGTATTGTGAAACTAAGGGAAAATTGGATATGCACACGTATTTCAAAAGAAACCATGCTCCTATTTAAACTGTTTGTGAAATGCAACACTAAAAATTATTGCAAAGAGGAGAAGGGATGTCCTAAAAGGAGGGTATATTGCAAATAATGGAAATCATCTTAAAAGATGAGGCAAGTGAAATGTTATATGAATTTCTGTACTTTGCCAAGTGAGAAAGAAGGGAAGTTACCATAACTTTAAGGGTTTGGAGAAATGTAAAGCTACAAAACGGAAGACAGCAATCCGTAAAAGTGAGCTTGGTGTAACGAATGATGATTACCCATCCACACTCAGTGCCTTTGATTTTAGTCCTTTACTACTGCAACTATAGCACTAACTCCTCATGTGCAATGAGTTATGTCTGCCCTCCTTTCAGCGATCGTATTTTCTGAACCCAGAGTTGGGACTTGGGCTTTAATGAGACCATGTGGATGTGCAGGAATGAGGGAAGAGGAGATTTGACATTGAAGGTTTTCTCATAAAATCGGGAACATAGGGTCACTTTTCCTGTGTTGCCCAGCAAATAATGGCCTTACAGCAGAGACTCAGGAATTGTTTACTCATGGATCTGAATTGCACCTCGCTCCTTGCCCAGTGCCACCTTGAGGGACCTCTGTGAGTTTTCTGATCACATTATTTTGATTACATTATTAGTAGCATTCAGCTAATATTTTGTCTAGAATCTTGAAATCTCTTGCCACATTTTTATTTTCTTTTTCCACCTGTCCATGACTGTGCTCCTCTTTTTTGAAAGGTTTGGGGGAACAATCCTACTGTATTATTATTTATCAAGTGTCATGGTCAGGAAAGACTATACCAGAAATGTGAGGTTGGGAGTGGGGGGAATCTAATTAAGTTTGACTTGGTCTGGTTTTCAATTCTCCTACCGTTGACAGCTCACTCCTAGGAGAAAGAGGTCCCAGTTGGTCTCCACACAAAAAGGTTTCTAATAAAATATTCAAGATAGCTGAGGACCTTTAGAATGGGTAATTTTATTCAACATAGACTATGATCTTCCTGCTGGTTGTGGGCGCTGGACCAATACCCAGGAGCTTCTCTTAGTGTGCCTGACTATTATGCATCATCTTAGAGTATTCTGTGAAAAGTCAATTTACTCAGAGTCAGATATACCATATTTTAACTCGGAGACTAAAATTGTCCCTGGGGTTTAGTGTGCTGCCATGATTAAGTTCTTACTGTTCTGCAAAGCCTAGATTTATTTTTAACTGCTTCAATGCTGCATTTTTAAAAAGACTCATGAATGGTTAAAAAAGAGAAAGAAAAAACATGCACAAAAATCTAGGACTCGGGAAGAATGCTCTGATAAAGTGCAGACTTTCATTAAATAATGCCTGTAGTGGGTTTACCTGCCGTTGGCTTTGCCTCTGGTTTCGAGAGCCTGCCTAACCAGGCCTAGGACTTAATGAGTTGGCTCCCTTCAGTGTCTTAGACACTTAGCTCTCAAAAATCTCTATCTACAAACCAATTTTTTTCCCATCCATTACGAAACAGGAGAAATTGAATGCGTGCGTTGAAATCCCTGTTAATCAATTGGACTATTCCCCCTTGGATTGTGGTTGAAGAATAAGTTTTCATTATCTCCAATAATTAGCATCATCTTTTTTTGAAATTAGCTGAATGGACTGACACAGTAATCTGTGGTGGATATGTCGTGTGTCTTTCCATTATTAACTTTTTTGGGAGGAGGGAAGAGTGAGTAGGGAAAGACATGGACTGTGGGAATTTTTTTCTTATCTTGGTGGCATTTAACATGAGCATGTGGTGGTGGTAGGGGAGGTGGGGTCTATTTTAGATGATCTAAAAGTGTCATGAACATGAGCTATGGAGACATGATCAACAGCTTGAAGCCTGTTCCTCCAGTTTACTTGGTGAGTAAAACTGGACAAGTTACTTGCCTCCCAAAGCTCCCGTTCTGCTTCTGCAAAATGGAGATAATAACAATGCCTTCCTTACAAGGTTACTGTAAAGATTAAATGAGAGACTACACATAAAGCACTTATGAATTTACTGGCACTTAGTAAATACCCAATACATTGTAGCTACTGTTATTGTGGCTTTATTGCTTTAGGCAGCCGTCATAGGAAATGGAAATTCTTTTTTATTCGTCAGATATTGATGCATTCACTTAACCGCTATGCTGAAGACTCCCGGTGGGGCCATGAGAGGCATAGAAAGATGTGTCTACTGTTTTTGGAGGAGGATCAGCTGTGGTCAGAAATAGTCATGGCAGAAGGTGGGCTGTGGCAAGTGCCACTGAAGATGAACTGGGCAGTGTCTGGTACCCGGGTGCTGGTGGGACAAGTCGCTTCATCAGGTGATTGATGGCAGAGGATTAAGAGACAGACTAGAGAGTGATTTTGGCTGCGGTTCCTAGCAGCAGAACCCCAAGCCTAGCTCTCTTTGTGAGGCTCTTATGGGATGAATGTTTGTGTTCTGACCCCCTACGTTCCTATGTTGAAGCCCCAGTCTCCAATCTGACAGTAATTTGGAGGTGGGCCCATTTCGGGTGATTAAGTTTAGGTCAAGTCATGAGAGAGAGGCCCCTCTGAAGGCATTAGTGCCTTTGTGAGAAGAGAAAGAGATAAGGAGCTCCCCCATCTCTGCCGTGTAAGGTGGCTGCATGAAGGTGGCTGTCTGAAAGCCAGGATCAGGCCCTCCTTACGAGCCAGATCTGCTGGCACCTGGGTTGTGGACTTTCCACTCTCTAGAACTGTGAGAAGTGAATGCCTCTTGTCTTAGCCACTCAGTCTATGAAATTTTGTTATAGCAGCCAGGCTCACTAAGACAGAGGGCTTCTGTGAGCTCCCTGTTATCCTTTTAACAAATCTCTTTTCTGCTTCAATCAGCAAGAGTTCATCTGCTGTTTGCTACTAAGAAGCTAGCCAGTTGCCCCTCGGTGGTGGGATCTGCATTCTGAGGCTGTGGCACAGCCTGTGTCTCCAGTCCTCTCTGCCTGCCTTCTTCTCATTCACCCTGCTCCAACAGGCTGATTCCTCTGGCCTCATTCATCTTCCAGAGTGCGAGAATCTGAATGGCCTAGTTAATTACCACTGGGCACAGAGCGACACCAGACCACCCCAGTGGACTGAAGTCAACCTGGAGATTGGGACACCCTTGGTCTAACTAGGGGCACAGACATGCTCAAGGAAGAGCCTGAGGCATCTTCTCCCCTTCGTGTAGGGCACAAAGGGGGCATGTTCCTTGAACAGAGCTAGTGAGTGTGGTAAGCACCTCGACAGACTTTTCTAGGACAGTTTTCACCACATAACATAAATCGAGGCCCAGGATCCTCACTGGGATGGACTCACTGGGCAGAGTTTTTCAGGGAGAGATGCTAACTCCAGCTCTTCCTTTGCTGTCACTGTTTCTAGTGGCTTTTCCTGACCTCATGCTTGTAATACTGTTTCCATAAACAATTACAAATTCAGCTATCGCACACTTTTTATATTCAATTTATGTTACTTATCTCTCTTTTTTTCCCTCTCTTCCATGCTTTTCCTCTGGATTCTTTAAGGTCAGGAACCAGCCTGTAAACACAAAACCTAGTGTAGAGGTAGGTCGGTCAGAGTTCATATTAGTTAGGGTGTTGATGGCTATTGGGGTAAACAGACCCCTGGTTACAAGGACTCTGATATGATGGTCTTTGTTTTCCCACTTCCGTGAAGGCCCATGTGGCAGTTCCTGATTAGTAGGTGGCCCTCCAAGCAGGGATTAGGACCGTCTATCCAGGGGCTTCACTGGGTTCAGCAGGTGGCTTCCCAGATCTCCATGCTTATCTGCCTCAAACTAGAAGGAGGAGTTCATGTGCAAAGTTTCTTAAGCTCAGGCTGAAGTGTCACATCTTCATTCCTGTTCACTTTCACTGGTTAGAAGGTGCCGTAAGGCCAGCCTTAAATGCAAGAGGTTGGGAAGTGTAATCTCCATGTGGACCAAGGAGGACGAGGAGATGGTTTGGTGTGCAGCTAGATGACTTTTTGAGTCCTGAGCCAAAGCAGGCAGAAGAAGAAGGATCTGAATGAACAGAGATGAGGGGGTGGCACCCCAGATGGCAGTAGGCTTGAGGGCTGGCAGTGAGGAGCTCAGAGTGGAAAATGAATCACTTCCCACCAAAGTCCTTGGCCTGAGGTTTCAGGAACTCCAATGAAAAAATGGTCCTGTGGTTGAAGATGCTAGCTCAGGACGTAGAATGCCTAGTTCACATCTCAGTTCAGGTGCCTCAGCTGTTATTATCTGGCATTCACTATCTGTCCTTTACTTTCCCTGTCTGTGAAATGGGTATAGAAGTAGTTTCTACCTCATAGGCATGTGGTGGATATTAAATGAGTTAATATCGCTAAAGGATATAGAAGGGTATTGGGTGTATCATAAGAATTCAGCAGATGTTACTATTTTCACTCTTTTCGTGTGTATGAATATATATTGTATGTGTATAAATTATAACATCATAAGGACGTAGATGTAGAAATATGGGGTAAGGGAGAGGGAAGGGAGGGTGGTCAAGGGATTTGACTTGAGCTTTGTATTTTGGTCACTAGCTAATCATGCCACAACACGACCTCCCTCATATTAGTCTTAGTGCGTTTGACGAGCGATGTTTTCTTCTGATTGCCTTTGCTGTCCCACCAGTGATCACTTGGTCCCTTAGTGACATGTGATCATACATTTTGTATGTTGTGTTAGGGCATACATCTCTTCTCTCTCCCACCTTTTGTCCGAAAGTTGGCTCCTTTGTACAGGGGTTATAATGATGCTCATTAGTATTGGTAGGGGCCAGCTGCTGCCAGCTTCCTCTGAGCAAAGCCCCACTCCTGTGTCCTTTATTTCAGTGGGGTGTGCTGCGCATTAATGCAAGGTCATTGCCAGTTCCCACTTTCATTTCCCCTGCCTTTCTGTGCCCCTACTGGCTTGCCCGTCCTCTTGCCCCGTGGGCTGCCTTCCATGGTCACAGGCCACCTCCCATCCACTCTCCTCACTTGGGCCGCAATTCTTGGGGTGCTATGGCACTATCCCCAAGCAATCAGCTGCCCCAAGTTGGAGTCTGATGCCCCCCGCCCCCCATCAGGAGAGGCGAGGCGGAGGAGCAGCCTTAGGACGAGGTGCTGGGTAGCGGGCACTGACATTTGATGAACTGCTCCTCTGCATTCTTGCTTCGCAGAGAGGCCCGGAGGAGTGGGTCTGCCAAGTTCTCAAATAAGAAAACACTGTGTTTCCACTCGACTTCACATTCGGAAGTAAACTCGCCAGGCAACTTCTTCCATGAAGCTCATGTAACTTTAATGCCTCGTCCTGGCATTGTTTCCCCAGCCGGTACTGGCCCCTCTGCGTGGCCTCCTGGAGGCCAGGATTTGTTCCATGCCCCGAGGGCATGCCGTCCCAGGTCAGCAGATGGCCTTCTGATGACTATTTCCAGCCCGTCTTACCTGACCATCTCCTCACTGTATGAACAGCTGTTTCCTTCACTTCAGAGCTGCCCAACCGGATTGGTGATTTTTCTTCTGGCCTTTTGTTTGCACAGAACATAAATCTTTCTCTTTTTCTGACCTGGCCTGCAGTTCCATCCACCTGTGCCCGCCTCGAGCAATCTGTAACTCTCGGCAGGTTCTGTTTCCTTTGCTCACTTCAGCCTATAAACCAAACTTTCTTCTTCTTTCCACCCTCCCTCCCAACCCCCGTCCTCTGGGCTGATTCAACACTCTTTTAGCACCTGGCTGCCAGTTAACACTTAACCACAAAAAAGACATTATTTTATGGGTCTGACCTGAACTGGAAACTTCCGACAGAATGAGATATGCAATAGAAATCTCAGTCCCATTGGCCTCCTTTCTCTATTTTTCTAGAGTCTGAGGAGACTTCATTTACACCGGGTTAGCAGCAACTGAATTAATTGAAAAGGAGTTAATTAAATAAGTTGGTACTTTGAGCTGTCAAAATATAGCCAGTCAGTTGGATCAATCCAGTTTAACATTTAACAATAATCACAAAAAGTCAGATATGAATGTAAGAAGAAAGGAAAGGAACTTTGTTCCTAAGAGAGCACTCTTGTGGAGTCTAGATTATTCCTAGGTGCATGCTATTGACTTTTATAATTGATGCAGCTGTTTCAGTGGTGTTTGTGTCGATACTTTTATTTAGGTTTGGTGTTTGATATGAGACTTTTATTTAGGTTTCCTGGACTAGAGAAGAGTCCCTCAGCCCATTTTCTTTTTGCTCTCTTGTGTGTGTGTGTGTGTGTGTGTGTGTGTGTGTCTGTCTGTCTGTCTGTCTGTCTGTCTTTTTAGGGCCACACCCGTGGCATATGGAGGTTCCCAGGCTAGGAGTCTAATCGGAGCTGTAGCTGCCGGCCTTCGCCACAGCCACAGCAACGCGGGATCCGAGCTATGTCAGTGACCTACACCACAGCTCACGGCAATGCCGGATCCTTAACCCATTGCAGGGATAGAACCCACATCCTCGTGGATATTTGTCGGGTTTGTAGCACTGAGTCAGGACAGAAACTCCTGTGTTGCCCAGTTTTTATTGAAGGTGTAAAATGCTCCAAAAACATTGTTTGTCACCTCCTTTTGAAAACCAAGAATGTGAAATAATCATGCCATAAACTTGTAGCAACAGGCTGATCAGAAAGAGTGGACTCAGCTCTGGTTACAATAAGCTCTGTAGTCAAATGAATGTGATCCTCTGCCATGCTGATGATCTAGAATGTGCCAGACACCTACTCAGTCTGGGAATGCTTCGCTACCTTTCCGTTTCTTCAGGATGTCAAGCTTGTGGGTTTTAAAGATGGATCACTCTCTGTCTTTTCCTATTTTTTTTACTTTGCAACAAGCCAAGATTTGGTGTGTAATTAAAACCTAAGCGTCTAAATGAGAGCTTAGTTGATAAGGAGTGTATGTAGCACAAGGGATGCCTTCAAGTTGACTCAGGCTAAATTGACAGAGCGACAACCATCTGGATGGAAAATTCTGACAGTCCATCCATTCGGCTGGTCTCTTTCACCCCAAAGGCCTGACCTGTTGAATTCATCCCATTCGAATTAACTGATCGCTCCACTTCTTTGACAGAGCAGAGTAATTGTTTATGGCATTTGTAGGGTGGTTTTTATTTTCCAATGTGTTCTCACATCTATTATGCTTTGGATCCTCACATCAGTTTACATGTAGAAAAAGGAGACTCAGAGTGGTTTACTTCGCTTGGCTAAGGGCTAAGTTTCTGTAACTAGTTAGTATCAGATCCAGAATTATGTGCTTGATATCGTGACTCCTGTGACTTCCTGTGTAACATTTTCACTGCACGTATTCCTTAAAAAGCGTGCTATGAACTTCTAAAAAGCTAGCACAGGGGCAGCCAACTTAAGCTTGTGTAGACTTCTTACCCCACACAGCAAGTTCACATAATTAGGGACACGTTGTGGTACAGTTTTATGAATTTTTTTCTCTAGTGACTAACCTCTGGCTTCACCAGATCCTCAGGTGCCACTTGCGTCATCAAATGAAGCATTTGTCTAACCCATAAATACCCACTCTGTAGCACAGGGAATTATATTCAATATCTTAGAATAACCTGTAATGTGGAAAAAATATGTATGTATAACTGAATCACTTTTCTGTATACCTGAAACTAAGACGACATTGTAAATCAACTATATTTCAATACATTTTTTAAAAAGTTTTAAAAAGTTCATTGTGGGCACTCTAGACGTTTTGATTCTAAGACCAAGCCGGTATGGGTGACCATCTCTTGCACATTAATCATTCAGATATGGTACTTTTTAAAAAAGTTGCGTTGAGTTATAGTTGACTTACTAGGTTGTGATCATTTGTGCTGTACAACAGTGATTCAGTCGTACATGTCATACACGGTGCTTAGAGCTGGTGTCAAGTAAAGGGAACCTTCAGTTATTCAGAATAGCAAGTGTTTCGTTGTTATTGGGTAGGCACATAAAATCTGGGAGATGACAGGGACAGGAGAGCCATCTAGACGTGTCTTTTCATTTTGAGGATGAGAAAGTCAAGGCTCGGGGAGGTGAAGAGCGTTGATCCAGTCTCGTGCAGTTTAACAGCAGCCATGTGGATCTGATCACCGCATCTCACCAAATGTGGTAGATGCCTTCTACAGAGACCTCGGTCCCTCTCCCAGTGATTGTGTGTACGGACAAAATCAGTGTATAGTTAATCATAGTTTGTTTAAAAAGCATGGGACTTAGAGAAACAATTTATTCTTGAAATATTAATTATAGATGCAACAGTATTGTTCTTGTTCAACTCCTCTATGTTGAGGCATGTTTAATAATTGGTAAATTCACTAGAAGCTAAGACCACACACTCTTTGCTTTATTGGTTAGGATACTGGAACCACAGATATCTCATATTTAAAATACTGATAGCAGGAGTTCCCGTCGTGGTGCAGCGGAAACGAATCTGACTAGGAACGATGAGGTTGCGGGTTCGATCCCTGGCCTTGCTCAGTGGGTTAAGGATCTGGCATTGCCGTGAGCTGTGGTGTAGGTCACAGATGCGGCTTGGATCCTGCATTGCTGTGGCTGTGGCAAAGGCCAACAGCTGTAGCTCTGATTAGACCCCTAGGCTGGGAACCTCCATATGCCATGGGTGCGGCCCTAAAAGGACAAAAGACAAAAAAAAAAATACTAATAGCAAATATGTAATGAGAACTTACCCTATATAAGCAGTTTGATTACATTTTCCCATTTAATTTCTGTCAAGTAGCCTGTGAAGTTGATATTTATGATCACATTTTTTTAGATAAGGAGGCTGAGGCTCCACCCTCTCTAAGTTTTGATTGAAGTCAACATGGCCTGACTCTGAAACCTGCATTTTCAAAATTGCTATTCAGCTAACAACGTCGTGTTTCAGAAAGAATTTCATGAACTTCTCATGCTGTTTGATTTCTCTGATAACTACAAAATGAACTGCAAATTAAACATATAAGAAGTCACTCAGCATTTTCTGCCTGGGACTCCTGGGTTTGGTAACCAGGTGATACCAGGACAGATGCCCTTCTGAATTAGTTCAAGAGGGCTCTCCGAGGATGCTGACTACCCGCAAACATCTTTCAGAAGGACTCCTGGATGTGAAACTTCTCTAGCCAGTTTTGTCCTGCTAAAGAAACGTCTAAACACACATAAGGAGCAGTCTGTATAAGAACCACTTCTATATTCTTGACGCTTGTTTTAGAAAATTATGAAGGCATGTACTCAACAAGATAAGCAGTGTGGAAATAATTATTCTGCTAGGTCTTAAAACCCAGTTTATGTTTTCATCTGTTTGTTTCTAAGTTAGGAATAGAGTGGTAAAGTTCTATATATATATAAAACAGGAATATATAGGTATATATGTTTATATATATACAAAACAGGAATAAAAACCTATACATATTCCTGTTTTATTCCTAATAATAAACATATGTATTTTCCTGTTTTATTCATTCTCCTGGTGTCCTCACTGAAAATTTACCTGCTCTTTGCTAAAGATTTCACATGAACCATCACGGCACAGGCAGGCTGCCCATCTCAGGTGAGAATATTGGAATAATTAGCTTTTGATTTTGCAACCACACCAGTTTAATAAGGAAGAACCCACAGAGAACTGAAGCAGCCTCACTGTGTCCCTTTCACAGCTCCATTTTCCCTGGCTTTACCACCAGCCCTTTCAATAAACATGAGCTTGGGAAAGGAAAAGCTACATAAAATTTCAGACTTCTCAAATTCTGTTTTTCTTTTTAAGTTGCAAACTCCAGCCTGATTGTACTGCACTCCAACCAAAAGACTCCCTCAGGCAAGAAACACATTATGGAGAGCTATTTATAAGGTTTAAATTATCCGTATTAACATACTTAAGATTCACCAGTGCGGTTTCTAGATGCCAGATCCAATCCACAGTGACACTTCAGCGTTAGGTTATATAGTTGACTATAGACTTTTCTCAGGAGAGAGATGCAGAGTGAAACCACAGGGCTGGAAAGCCCCTGAAGGAGTTAACTAATGTATCCCCCTGCCTCCGGCAGGACCAAAAGCAAAACCCATTTAGGTATCAGCACAGGCCTCCATGCCTATTTTGTTTGCAAAACCTGATTAGTTCCATCTTTTTCCATTTTTTTCAGTGAAAGCTGTAGGCAAAGTAGAAGAGAAAAAATTATTTAGTATATATAGACACGCATGTATACAGCCAGCCCTTGATCATTAAGTATTTATTGGAATTCTCCTGTGTTAAAAGGACAGCATTAGGCCTAGACGGTTACCATGTGTAGGTAAAAATAGAGCATGTGCTCACGAGCTTACAGTTTTGTGGGGACACATCATGACTGCCCTGGACTGTGTTGACATCGGTATTAGTGACCTAATCTGTACCAGCACAGACAGTGCTAATCACACTTACCTGGACTTGTAGTTCCTGTATACTTTTGTGTCTTGGGAATTCATTCACAGCATTTTTCTTGATTTTTATTTTTGCCATTATAGCTGGTTTATAGTGTTCTGTCAATTTCCTGTTGTACAGCAAAGTGACCCAGTCTCTCTCTCTCTCTCTCACACACACACACACACATATACATTCTTTTTCTCACATTTTCCTCCATCATGCTCCATCACAAGTGACTAGATATAGTTCCCAGTGCATATACAGCAGGATCTCATTGCTTATCCATTCACAGCATTTTGAAATTACAAACACTTGATTTGAGGGGGTTGGAAACATTCAATTTTTCTGTGTTGAATTCTTGCCCAGAAAATTCTCTCCTCTCTATCCCTGCCCCACTGCTGGAAATGAGTAGTGTCACCAGTCTGACTAACATGAGAGACCCAGGCAAGCAGGACCAAGATCTCCACGTAAGGTTTTAGTTCCTGGCGTTGCCCTGGGCTAAGTGAAGGATTTTCCATTGCAGGGAAATGGGTAGGGGTCTCTCATATCCGTCTCTCCTCAGGTGGGGTCAACAGGCACTAACTTGGGTCAGAAAGCATGGAATTAAACAGCTTGGAGTGTCCATTGTGGCTCAGTGGTAACAAACCTGACTTGTAACCATGAGGATGTGGGTTTGATCCCTGGCCTTGCTCAATGGGTTAGAGATCCAGCATTGCTGTGAGCTTCGGTGTAGGTCACATATACAGCTTGGATCTGGCATTGCTGTGGATATGGTATAGAGGCCAGCAGCTGTAGCTCTGATTGAACGCCTAGCCTGGGAAATTTCATATGCTGCAGGTACAGCCCTTAAAAAAAACAAACAATAGTAAACAGAAAGCTGGGTAGAAAAGCCACCTTTCATTAATTCATGCATTCATTTACTGGGCTGTTCTGGGCCAGACTCTGGGGGTATAAAGATACTTGCCTCTTATTTAAAAAGAGGTTACAATAGATGTGTGACCGTGATGCAGTGGCAAAGGACAGGTACAAGGTGTGCAGGTACAAGGTGCACTGTAGGAGCCAGGAGAGAGGAGGATGAAATCAGCATGAAGTGTGCAGAATGTTTCATAAATTTATGTAACATATAAACTGGACTTTTGAGGAAAGTTGTTCTCATTGGCTGGAGAAGGTACAAGAATCCTCTTCAGCAGAAGGAGCACTGTGTGTGCACAGTAGTCGTCCCGGAACAGGTGTGGTTAGAGAATGACCAGGAGAAGAAGACCTGGGGGAAAGGGTGAGGGGCTGAGGCTGGGACCGTGGTTTGGTGACTAAGAAAAAGAGCCTTTAGGAAGCTTGGTTTGGAAGTGTGAATCTGATCCAGCGAGAAGTATGGGGACAAGGGGTGGACTCAGTTAAAGTTGTTAGACAGGAAAGGACAGGCCTGGGTTCCTGCTGTAAGATCACTCTAGCAGCCAGTGAGTGGAGGTGGGAACCACCCAGAATAAGCGAGACTGGCCAGGAGGTCACGGCTGAAGTCCAGGAGAGAGAGATGCAGGCTGAGCCAAGGTGGGGAGGGAATGGGCTCAGGAGATAGGTGGCATCACCAGAGATGACAGTATTTAGAGGCTGGATCTTGTGGGCAAGGGAGAAAAAAAGCCAGTGACACACTCAGCTTCTCTCCAGATGGATGGAGATAAACATAACGTGAGGAGCAAATCTGGAAGAGGTGGGTGTAGAACCGAGGACTTTAAGTGTAGACATGCTGTTATATTTGTGGGACAAGTAATTGGTGATGTTTAGTTGAGTCGAAACTCCAAGACTGTGGAGTTGAGGCGTGACTCATAGGTGGGACAGGACAATCAAACTCTTCGTGGGTGACTGAATGGGGGCTGTAGTTTTGGGAAATGCATCTCAGGACTAACTGAGTCCTCAGAGATGGTTGTGGAGTCTTTAGTCTAAGCCCTACTGTGGTTCATATGGGTCATCACTTCTCCAGTTTTGGGTGTTTTTTTTTTTTTTTTGTCTTTTCACCTTTTCTAGGGCCGCACCTGTGACATAAGGCGAGGGGTCTAACAGGAGCTGTAGCTACCAGCTTACGTCACAGCCACAGCAACGCGGGATCTGAGCCGCGTATGCAACCTACACCACAGCTCATGGCAATGCCGGATCCTTAACCCACTGAGCGATGCCAGGGATCAAACCTGCAACCTCTTGGTTCCCAGTCGGATTCATTAACCACTGAGCCACGACAGGAACTCTTTTTTTTTTTTTTTAAGCCAAGATGACCCTACATTACAGGGGAGACTGGGGTCTTGGGAGAGAAATTTTCTTTCAGGTGTCTGTTTTATCTGAAAACTGTATTTAATGTCTCGATTCTACCACATAAAATATCCATGTTTGTTGTGATATGAATTGTTTTAAGTTATTCATTAGTTTAATTATGCATGTTAACTGCCCCCACTCATCTGAATCTGAATCTGTGTGCATCCAGGGCCATGGCCATGGTCATCCTGTGGCCTGGGGCTGCCTTCCGTGTGACCACCCGTGTTCCCTAGTTTGTGAAGCATCGATCTCATCCAGAGCTGACTGTGACTGTGGTCTGCTCTTCTGTTCAGAAGGAGGCTCCTGGTTTCCCACCGGCTTGAGTGTCAGGTTGTAATATTCCAGAATTCTGGAGCCATACCCTCAGGCAGAGTTTGAGCAAATGCCGGACTTCCTAATGAGAAAAAACTCAAAGCTGCTCCTTTTTGTTTCCTTTTCTTCTAAAAAGCAGATAACGTATTTGACCTTTTTTAAGATTACAAAGATAGGACACAAAGGTAAAAAAAAAAAAAAAAAACCTAGATAATACACAAGTGCTTCAAATACAGACGTTTCTGCTTTCCCACTAATAGTGCCTGTCCCAGCCCCAGCCCCTCAGGGGTGGCCTGTCTGAATAGTTGTTAAATGGATTGCCCATTGCTTGGATCCTCGGGGTAGGGGGTGTGCCAGGCAACAATGGCCTCACCTGGGAGCTTGTTAGAAAGGCGGAGTTTTAGGCCGCACCCTGGCCTCCTGAATCAGAATCTGCATGTTAAGATCCCCAAGAGGCAGGTTGGGGGGTGGGGGGATGCACTGAGGGTTTGGGATGGAAAGGATATAGAATTTGGTTGTGATGATTATTGTACAACTATAAATGTAATAAAATTCATTGAGTAATTAAGAAAAGATCCCCAGGTGATTCCCATACAACTGCAAGTTTGAGGAGTGAGCTTTTTGTGGAGCGAGGAGGAGGGAAGTTTCTTTGCTTCACTCAGGAAGGTCGATTGATTTTGAGTCCTCAAAGGCTGGCACGGGAGGAGGTCAGCCGGCAGCCGGCTGTGGGTTATCATCTTGGCTCTACCAGGAATCAGCTCCCCTCCTCGGCAAGGGGTCACCAGCCAACCTGGCTGCTGAAAGGCCCCATCCGTTCCTTCAGCTCTCTCTGTCCTCAGATTTCCAGGAAAACAAAACTAAACAAGCCAGAAGGAATAATCCCAGCTGCTCACACCCCTTGAACAGAACCCAGCTCTCCTGGTGTCACTTGGAAGCCCCAAGGAAAGGAGGAAGAGCAGCTTCTAGTGACGAGATCCACCCAGAGCCCTCGGGTACCACCGCTGCTGCTAGTGGCGAGGGTGCTGGTGGAGGTCTCGCCTAGCAGCCCAGTGAGGAGATGGAAGCAGAGGTGCCGTGGAGAGGACACCTGAGTTCACTAGGGAATGTTACAAGCTGGATCCTGCCCTTCCGTGGAGGGAACAGTTTGTACACTGTTGGCATGGATTCAGAGCATCTGGGCCATAAAGGGTTCGCTTTGGCCCTTCAGGACTCCACACGGCGCGGCTGCCTCTGCTCTTGGCTTTGGTCATGGACCTTGGCGTCAGGTACTTCCAGTCCACCTTTCTCCTTTATGTGGTGTGATGGCACCCATGGATGCAGAAATATGCCAAGTGACCTAAAACAGTTGCTTGGGGTTAAGTCATGACTGCAGCCACCGCGGCTCGTTCCTTGGGAGTTGGAGATGTGTGTGACTGAAGGGATCTGGTCGTAGCAAAACACATGGGAAATTGGTAAGAGGACGATGGATGCACTGACTGACTCTTTCAGCGTGTAAATTGAGCACAGAACAGGCCAGACGTCTTCAGCAGTTTGAAGCTTGTGCTATATTTCGATACACCGAAAATGCCCTTCCTTCACTGCCAGGAGTCTGATACACCCCCAGTTCCCTCCTCGGAACATCCACCATCTCCATCAAAAAACTAGTGTCTTCTGTGTGTCCTACCAGGTAAGACAATTTGTCTTAGGACTTTAGTTTCCATGCAATGAAAATAATGGTTGTGTTTTCATTTTTCAACTAGAAAAACATAGTACTGAGTGCGTTTTCTCCAATTAAGACAATTTGTCTTAGGACTTTAGTTTCCATGCAATGAAAATAATGGTTGTGTTTTCATTTTTCAACAAGAAAAACATAGTACTGAGTGCGTTTTCTCCAATTACTTATGGTCCCTGTTCCACCTGGTGGGGTTGAGCTACCCCCATTAGGGACTCTCTCTCCTCAGAGAGAATCACTTTGCTAGGAATTTAATGCAGGTGAAATTCTGAAAATAATTATCTTGTAACGATCATGCCGGAGAGTTCAGAAAAAAAAAGCAAGAGGGCAGCTTCTTCCCTCTTTGGGGTTATAATTGGTTTTTCTCAAATATGCTTTCCTCCGTATACTTTCAGATATGATTCTGGGAAGGCATTTTGTCTGTTTTTAAGTTAAAATTTCAGCCACGCTTGCCAATGTCTCGAATTCTGAACATAAGGCACCAACTTATTTTTTCCATTGGAAGGTAGTTTGAAAAGCCCTGGGAGATGATGTCCTCTCAGACAATGAAATTCCTACTGAAATGTGAATGATTGCTCAAGGGCTTTATTAAGATAAATTTTGATGTGGGAGGAGGGAAAGAGCATGAGAGCCTTGTGAATGGGAAAAAAGAAGATGGAAGGGCAGAGAAACAGAGACACAGGATGTGGACGATAGATGTGGCTGGAGCAAGAGCTGCTCTGTAGAAGTTTCAACCTCTCAATGTCCCTCTAATACCTTTTCACACGTAGCTGGTGAAGGGCCAACGTGATGGTTCTACCCCGTTTCCCAGTATGGCATCTGACATAGCATAGCTGTTCAGTAAACGTTGGAAGCATTAATTCATTCTTAGAAATATTACTTTGTATCTTCTCTAACTCTTGTTGCCTGTCACAGGGAAAATGATATTCAGTGAGTGGATGGCTTAGAACCATCCCCAGGGCTTCATGGGATGTGCAAAGTTCATCTGGGCATCTTAAGAGAACTTTACAGAAAAGGATAATTTTCACGAAACACCTGTGAGTCCTGTAAGACAAAAACGTCAGAAGCCGGGTCTTAGCTTTGCTACCATGAGCCTTGTGAACTTTTCCGTGTCTCAGTTTTTCATCTCTAAAAAAGTAGTAATGACTGTCGCAGAGCTGCTGTGAGGTCTACTGAGATTTGTAGGGCTGAGGTACGGGGACTGCCACCAGGTAGATGTTCAAAGATACGCAGTGATCCCAAAGTTACTCACGGTGGGTGTAAGATCAAGTGGGTATCTGAGTTCCCCGCCTGTTTAAATTCCTTTGGAGTCATGATTTTTAGGCCTGTGGGTTCTTGGACAAGTGATATATTTCAGAGAAGTGGAGTGGTCCTTTATGGAGACATTTCCTGGTTCCCAGGCAAGGTAGGAATGTTGGCTTTTGACCCTGCCTAGCAATGTGACTCAAAACAGGGGTGTAACTCAGGCCCTAGAACCTTTTTAGGGAAGACCCTGGGATTTAAGGTGGATGTCATAATGGAAAAGTGGAAAAGAACAGCGCAAAGGCCAGTTCCCACAGAGGTTTTTGGGTTGGCAGTGCCCCCAGTCTCCATATTCTATAGGGCAACTGTAGAGTTTTTTTTGGAGGGCCTCCCACAGGCAGCTTGGCCTAGGTCTGTGAGCACCCTGGGTCACTGTGGGGAGTTGTCTTGTCATCTTTGGCGCCAGGGTTTCTTAGTCTGACTTGCACGACTGCCTGTTTCTTGTTAGTGTGGACTTTGAATACCTGCGGTCACGTATGTTAGTTTTCTTTGGGCTGTGGTGAGTTATTTCTTTGCATGATATGTTTGAACTGTTGCAGAATGCTTTTGATTATGTCCGTAGTCACGGTTCTTCTTAAAATCTTTCTCCTCTTGAGATCTACCTGTTGGCACTGGAAGCAAACACACATGACCTGGCCTCACAGGTCCAGGAGAGTCATGTGATGAGAAAAACAACTGTTTTTCTGAAAAACAATTTGCTTTTCAGAGTTCCTACATAGGCATTTTATAGTATCATAACCCTCCTCACACATAAGAGTCTGGACATTTCGATAACGACTTGAGTTTAGAATGCCCGCCATAAGTTCCTGCTTTGCTTTTCCCAGGATACCTTTAAAATAACCATGTGGAGTTAAGTCCACAAAGTTAGTGACCTTTGCCCCACCCACCTTATTATAGGCGCTTAGTACCCTGCTCTCTGCCTCCTCCCTCAGGACCTGGGACGGAGAATGGCCCTTCCCCTGGCTGGTTGTATCCCTAGGCTTCTGGGATCTGAAATAATAAATCTTGTGACTGTTTCCTTTGGGTGGATGTATTGAAACTGGGACTTCACTTAAAACAACCCCATGGGTTTCATTTGCCCAAAGGAGGAGCTGGATGCTGAGGCAGCTGCCTGCCACCCCCTTGTGGGTGGCTTGTGCCCCTCTCTCAGCAGGTCACAAGCTGAACTTCATTAATTCAGTACACCTGCTCCAGCTTCAGAACACAAGAGGTGACTCCAGATTCCTAAGCATTTATTTATCTTAAGAACTTTTTATTATGGAGAATATGACCTTCCAAGCTCTCACCCAGTCAATACAATTATAAACTCCTATGTGCTGCCTCTCCCTACTCTTTGATGTAAGTCCAGACAAAATATTTCATAGGCAGGGGGTTCAAAATTATCATCACCACTGATGCTGCCATCATCCTCATGCTTATCATCATAGCTTCCTTTGAGAATCCGATAAAGACTAGACATTCTTCACCAGGCAAATATACCCAAACACCTGCCCCTCAAATCCTGCATACTATTACAGGGGCTTCACAAAACGCCTGAACCCCTGCCACAGCTCTGTATTAAGAAACCCTGCTTTGGACTGAAGTGGTCAGCTCTGGTCTTTATTCTTGGACCCCCATCAGGTGAGAAGATTGTTGATTGACATAAGAGCCATTTGATGCTCTGCTGTAGACTGGAGAGGAGTAGGTCCTTGCCGAGTTGAAGTCCATCTTGATTCATTGCTTATATTAGGATTAAGCACAAATTATTATTTTCAAAGGAGGTGGAAGGAGCACAAAACCTTTAAAAAGTAATACTTATGAATATGTATTAAAAAGTTAGTCTGGGTTTATTGAAGTAGCAGATACTTCCAATGAATATTAATGAGGGAATGTAAGACAAGAAGAGATAGTGGATTGTAATACCAATGCACTAAAATTGAGAAAGATAAATTTTAACAAAAATGATTAAAATAATTGATGCTAATGTAATTTTTATATGTTCCAGATTTTTAAGGGACAAGCAATTGCTTTGGAATTCAAGGTCAGCAGATTACGTGTTTAAATGCCAGCTCAGCTACAACTGTGCCATTACTAACTGTGACTACGTATTGAAAAATCTATCTGGAGGTATTTCGATTTCTCAATTTTGCTCTTTTTAAGAGAGAAAAGTTAAAAGGCGAATCCATCACCAGGCTGGTATTTAATCTCATAATCAAGATAACCAGCATAACATTTAAGATACAAGCTGCTGAAAATAATTGATTATCTCATGTACAGGCAATCTCATTAACATATGGCAAAGATGACAGCGTTTAAGTATGAGAGTCAGCATAAATCCACTTGCTTGAAAGTACTAAAATTATATTATTAGGTAACCAAACAAGGCCTGGGAATGATTTCCTCCCCCTCTGCTACCTTCTCTTCTGCAAACGCCCTCTCTAATTCCTCTGTGTGGTGGTCACTCCTCCTTATTACTGTGTTCTCCTTGACCAATTAGAAAAATAGAGATGACATCAGTCCTTTGACTACCCTTGACTAAATCATTATCCCCTAGGTCACTCGCCTTTTGAGATCTTTTTCACTCTATCATCTTCAGCCTACTTTATTTCATAGGATTGAGATTAAGCGTGCTAACTTCTGACTTGGCCGAATACATATTGAGGGAGCGAGGGAGCAAAGAGGAGGAAACGTGTATGGGTGTCTGTGTGTGTACATTCTTTTGCACGTTATATCGTCTCCTCTGTGTGAGCTCAGACTTGCATTAAGAAAATAATGTGTATCCACCATTTCTCAGTTTGTGTAGTAAGAGCGCTTTTTCAAGTTATCTTTAGTTTGCCATCTTTCTGAATTACAAGTTTGACCTGGTCTTTTCTGTCTCTGCTCGGCCTTGTCCCTTGCTGACTCCGTCCTCAGGTTCCACATCATAGTTTCTAGAAAGCTCTAGAGTTCCCTATCATGGTCCCAGCATGCTCCAGAAATTCAGGGTGTTGGTGTCCAGAAGGAGGGAGAGTGTGTGCTGGACAGCAAAAAAACTGATGTCTGTTTAATTGTCCTTTTTTCTCTTACCTGGACAGGTGTTTTATGAAATGTGGTCAGGTGCTTGTTATGCCAAACTTTGGAGTTTTGCCATGGTGGAGCCATCAATGGTAGTCAGGAAAAGGATATGAAAATCTTTGGATAGAGGAAGATAAAAGTGCATCATAATGTTCTTTAGGTGAGGAATAAGGCTGTTAAAAGTGGCAAGAGCCTAAAAATCAAGGTAGAATCCAGAATTTATAACGTCAGCGGAGTTCCTGTTGTGGTGCAGCGGAAATGAATCTGACTGGGAACCATGAGGTTGCAGGTTTGATCCCTGGCCTTGCTCAGTGGGTTAAGGATCCGGCGTTACCCTGAGCTGTGGCGTAGGTTGCAGACATGGCTCGGATCTGGCGTTGCTGTGGCTGCGGCGCAGGCCTGCGGCTACAGCTCATATTAGATCCTCTAGCCTGGGAACCTCCATATGCAGTGGGTGCGGCCCTGAAAAAAAAAAAAAAAGGAACAGAGTTTGTAACATCAGCAATTGATGATACTAATTCTACCATAAATGATAGCAATAACATCGTTGTATAGCAATTTGCCTCTTAAAGGACATTTTTACACTGATTTACATTTAGTGGTATATGTAAAACTGGTATAAATTACATTCCTAGTAGCAGAATCCCCACAAACATACCAGATAACCCTATGATTTGTGGAAGTAACAGCTTGTTCTAAAATTAAAATGTTATTTTACTGTGGAAGTAAATATGTGCTCAAATGACAACACATTAGCTACTCAAGGTTTTATGTAAAGATATTTGTAAGAGCAAAAAATGAGGAAACTACATGAATATTGAACACTAATAGAATGGTTAAATAAATCATAGTGTGTCTATTCCGTTGCATTATTAGTAGATGATTTTAAAATAATGCCCTCAAAGAATGTCTAATGACGGGAAAATTTCATGATATAAGTGATAAAAACAACTTAAAAACCCGAACGAACCAATATTCAGTATGTTTCTAATAATATTAGAAACAAATGTGTATCAATGAAACATACACGTAAAGCATAGGGGCAACATTCAAAACATGTTAACAACTGTCAGAGCAAGCCCTAGCTCATCAGAACTGCCACCTTCTATTTGCAATTGGTCTAGTCTCAAAAAAGTAACAACAGTGTTAAAATAATGGGAGCCAGTATTCTTCTTTTTGTCTTTAAAACACTTTGGTGCCTTTTTCTGTTTTCTGAATTCTGCACAATGAGGCTGTATTATTTATAATAATAAATAGTAGAAAAGAATACAATGCCTTAATATTCTTTTCAGCAGACACTATAATTTCTCAGAATTTTACCATGCTAATTGCATTCCTTTTTGCTTTTGTGCCTCTCCCCCCACCCTCCAGTGCATTGTCTGTTTTAGTCCAGATTCACAGAAAATACAGAAATGAGGCAAAGATGTGCTCTTGAAATGCCCAACAAAACCAACCACCTAACTAATCAACTAAATAAATCAGCACCATAAAAAAGAGAAGTCTATTATCTTAATGATTATTGGTCTAAAACACAATGCCACCAGTTACATTTTAGAGGAGTCATCCTCGCCACCTATCTATTGATACCTAAAAATTTTTTCTCTGTCCACAGAGGAATGTAATTACAACATTTATTTAACTTTTACTGTGCACCAGGCAACATTCTAAATGCTTTCCTTAGATGAATTCTTTTCCTCCTCACAACCACTTTATCAAATAGGTGCCATTATTGTCTTCATTTTATAGATGAGGCCCAGAGAGGTCAAGTAATTTGTGCAAGATCACACAGCAAGCAGTGGTAGTACTGAAGTTTGATTCCAGAGCCTCTGATGTCACAGCTTGACCCTTAACCAGTTCATTATCCTGTACCATTGTTTCATGTAGGAGTACAAGAGTCAGCATGACTCCAAAAACAAAAGAGTGCAAACACACTATCCTTTCATACACCCATCCCAAAGGAACACAGTTGGTGCTTAATAAATGATAGGTAATGATACTTCTTATTACTAAAACTGTTGGCATTTGAAAATCCCTCTAGTATATTCCATGGAGTTCCCTGGTGGTTCAGCAGGTTAAGGATCCAGCATTGTCAACTGCTGTGGCTCTGGTTACTGCTATGGCACAAGTTCAGTCCCTGGCCCAGGAACTTCTTCATTCTGTGGGTGTATCCAAAATAATCCTTACACTGTATTCAAGATTTCCTCCATTGAATAACCTCCTCTCAAGACCCTACTTTTTAAATATATATATATATATATATATATATATATATATATACACACATACACATACATATATATATATTCTATTATAGTTGATTTACAAGGTTGTGCCAGTTTCTGCTGTACAGCAAAATGACACAGTCATACACATATATATATTCTTTTTCTCACATTATTGAGATCCTGCTTTGCTCTGTGGTTAAGACTTTCCCTAGTCAGTTTTGCATACACTGCCCCTGTATTGTTGATTTAAGATGAGCTTAGTGTAAATTTGAACCAGCACAGATTTCAATGTCTAATTGTAAGTTCATTCATAATATAGCTGAGGTGAATGGAATTTTGTCCAGCGGTTTAATGTTAAGAGAGTATAAAGCTAATGGGGGTATTAACTGAGCAATGAACATCTAATTAGGAGTCACAGAGGGCTTGGCTGGCAGCCTGGGTAATGAAGTCATCCAGGGAAGGCTGACCACTTGTGGGTTTGGAAGAAGACTAACTAACCTTGGCCCTTTTTGCACCTGTCTTGCATCCCAAAAAGGGCCCTGCCCTTCCACACTCTCTGGGCAATCGATAGCTTCTGGGACAGAAATCTTGATCTGTGGAAGTTGAAAGGATGGTGAGGGAAAGGTCTTACCCTTCCTGAGGATGAAGAAGATAAGCAGTTGATTTCTGGGGCAGGCAATCTCTAAGCGATTGTGCACACCCTGATAGTTTGGGGAGCTGCTAACATTTTTGGAAATGGGAATATATTTAAAGTTCTAACATACAATTTCTAGCTATTTCGAACCTCCCATATGTGTATCGCCAAGAGTGAATTTTGAGAGCAGTAGTGGGAAAATACTGCCTGAGGATAAAGAAAAGTTACCGCAGGAGTCTGGTTTCTATATTAATTTATTTCACAATAAGAGCAAATTCCTTTCCCTAGGGGAATATTTGACACAGTAATTGCACTAGGGAACAGTCACTGTTTCGTTTCATTTTCTCTCTTTTTAAAACTTTCTTTGTAAAGCAAAGTGTTATAAATCTTCCTGAAAGAGCCACTTAAACAGGATAGGTGCACTGTGAGATATGTGTGTTGTGTGTGTACAGATAATGGAGTGTATAAATAGGCATGTATATGCGTTCATTCATTTATTGTTGGATGTCTGAATGACATTTTGACTAATCAAAAGAGAAAATTAGAAATACATGAGAAACATGTATCTTTGCAGCTCCAGGGAGTGAAAAAGCAAACACATGCCATCTACAAGTTATGGATCATGACCAAAAGCCAGAGACCTGAGTTCAGCTTGCATTGCCTCTGACTGAGTTCCTTCCTTACAAAGGTTTTTAAAAATGTAACTTGTATTTATAATATGAATTGTAAGCAGTGGATTCCTATGAAGGTGATGGTTTTAATGGTTGATATATATCCAGTTGAAAGCAATGTGCTTTGTGATAGAGGGATTTGGGAGATATGTCATTTTGTATTCTAGCTTTGTTTGGGACCAGGCCTCCGGAATCCTGTGGCATGGTTGCAGCCTCCCTGTTCCAAGTGCCTTCTCACCCTCTTCAGGGTCTTAGTACCATCCAGCTACTTTTGTAACTTTTGGGAAGCCTCTAATGGACTCAGATGCTCCACAGTTTGGGGGCTGAAGCGGCTGTCCCTCCCAGAAGCATTTAAACTGAAGAGCTAAGGAAGATGAGAGCCACAAGCCCACTGTTAGAAGAAAGGTGGACTTTAAGGTACACCTCACTCATCATCGCGAACAAAGCATGCACATAACACACACACACCAGGTTCTGCAAGGAAAACAGAGCCTCTTACTGAAAGTAAATAAATGATAAAAGCATTGCAGAGTTCCCGTTATGGCTCAGCAGTAACAAACCCGACTAGTATCCATGAGGATGAGGGTTTGATCCCTGGCATCACTCAGTAGGTTAAACATCCGGGGGCTTTGCCGTGAGCTGTGGTGTAGGTCACAGACTCGGCTTGGATCCCATGTTGCTGTGGCTGTGTAGGCTGGCAATTTCCATATGCTGCAGATGCGGTCCTAAAAAGCAAAAAAAAAGAAAAGAAAAAAGAAAAGAAAAAGGGTGTTGCAAAAACCTGCAGAGTATGAGAGGGAATCAAAGGCAGTGGAGAAATAAGTTGATTTTAAGGAGATGAACATTTCAAACAGACATTAAATCCTTTATTATTACTATTAGTTTCATTATTATAAAGAAGATGTAACACTATAGGAAGTGGGGAAATGGACAAGAAGAGTTTCCACAATTTCCTCAATACAGAAGTTACTGTTTTAAAAATTTTTATGTTTTAATCTGATTTTATAGAGTAAGAAACTCTTATTTAGAAAAATTAACTTGCTCAAGATGACACAGCTCGTACAGAGCTCATCAAGACCTACAAACAGGACACATATTTAAGGAAGGCGGATAAATTATATTGGGGCATTCTCTGCTGAAGTTGAAGGAGCATCAGGTTACTCCAGCCTGTGTCTAATAAAGACTCTATGATCAGTACATTCCACTGGGCTTAGTTTAGGAATGACAACTCTTCCCGGACATCTCTGAAGCTTTAGAACAAATTTTAAATACAGAACCGGGCCAAACTCCAGGATTCCTATCTCTAGGTCCAGCCCTCTAACTACTGCACTTTGCTACTTGATTGAATTGTTCAGTCTAGGACTGGAATCTTTTCATAGTTTTCTCTGAGTGATTGTTTCTCTTAGATGGATGTCAGCTTCTTGTCATGCGAAAATAAATTTAGGTTGGGAAAGAAAAGGAACAACTCCGTGAGGCAGTTAGTGTTATGGTCCTTTGATTGTAGATGAGAAAACCAAGGCCTAGAGGCTGAGTGGAGAGGTTGAGTCAGGTCGTATTACAGGTTCGTGAACCTCCAAAACTTGTGCTCTCAAACACTACACCAGGAGTAGAAACTAAAAGGGAGGTGTGTTCCCGCTCCTCAGTTCTAAATCTTGGCAGATATTGCTAATGAATCACAATATTCTTTTGAGCCCAAACTCAGCCTCACAGTCCTTCCCAGCGCAGCACTCTAGGCAGCCACAGCCAGACAGTGGGAATTGATGCAATGTGAAAATGGGTGGAACCCTGAACATCTGCCTGTATCATTTATGTGAATCTGTGAGCAAATAGCTTTAACTTTCAGAGCGTCCTTCTCTATGTGATGGGGTAGGGGGAGGGTGGGTAGGGATCAATACTATTTACTTTCTAGGGTTGATGTGAGGAGCACAAGTGAGAAAATATTTGTAAAAGCACTTGGTAAAATGTACCTGTTCAAATGTAAGGATAATCGTTAATAGTTGTGCAGATGAGAAAAACTGGCTTTATTTAACAGAATTCATCACACCTTTAGATATTTATTCTTTTTAACTTGCTTTTTAAAACCAAGTTTAACGTGCTTTCATTATTAATTTTCTTGTTGATAGCCTGGACACCACAGAAGGAGAGATGGTTGCTAAAACTGAACCATGAAATTCTGCTAATGATTTTTTTTTTTAAGTTTCTCCCTTTCTACAGTAATGGCGTTGCTACCTGTCTGGGAACATGGGGTTGCCTTGAACTGCTGTGAAGGCGGTCTAGCTTCTAACATCCATCTCATTTCTTGAGTGACCTTGACTCTGTCCCTGCCCCTGCACTCAGCACTAGGAAACTGGGGAGGGGCATGACTTGTGAAGGCATGAGCAAGGGGAATCTGCAACTCTAAAAAGTGCCCTACCACAGGGTTAAAACTGACGGGGAACTGTTCCCACCTGGGCTTGTAGGAGCACCGGAGACAGTGGTTACTGGAACTTGGAGACCATGACCATCGGAGAGGGCTGGAGGTCAGGAGCTGGAAGCTTTGGCAGAGAGTGAATGCAGCCAGTGGCACTCTGCGACTCAGCAGAAAGCAGACCAGAACTTGGAAGGCGAGGAGGCTACTGGTGTGGTCCCTGTTCTCCGTCTTTGGGGCACAGAGAGGTGGAGAAGGGGAGACTAGGGTGCACAGAAGACACCCAGAGCAGCAGGCATTCAGGAAGACAAGCAGGCATTCATTTTGGAGGAATGAGGTTTATTTGAGGGTATGCCAGAAGGTCAAGAGAAGAAGGGGCATAGGACATGTGATCCATAGCTCTTTTTTTTAAAGAAGTTGATTTTATTCAGTATAATTGATTTATAATGTGACATTGTATCAATTTCTGCTGTACAGCAAAGTTGAGAAGAGTATCCTCATATTTTAGAGAGGAGCTGGACTGTGTGCCTCTCTTGGAGGTGATGTAGGGACCCAGTATGAAGCTCTGAAATCAACCATACATTCTCCTAGACTCTCTGAGCTCCCTATCTTAAGTAAGTGAAATTGCCAAAAAGCTGAATATCTGTATTGAACTTCCTTAGTTCTTAAGGGAGTCGTCTTCCCTCGGCAGTGACTTCATGCTCTGTCCTCAGTATTTTTATTATTTTATTTATTTATTTATT
This sequence comes from Catagonus wagneri, assembly GCA_004024745.2. Taxonomy (NCBI): domain Eukaryota; kingdom Metazoa; phylum Chordata; class Mammalia; order Artiodactyla; family Tayassuidae; genus Catagonus; species Catagonus wagneri. The sequence goes on along the minus strand of PVHT020003427.1, from coordinate 1,612,737 downwards.
TATTTTGTCTTTTTAGGGCTATGCTCACAGCATATGGAGGTTCCCAGGCTAGGGGTCAAATCGGAGCTGTAGCTGCTGTCCTACACCACAGCCACAGCTACACTGGATCTGAGCCAAGTCTGTGACCTATACCACAGCTCACGGCAATGCTGATCCTTAACCCACTGAGCAAGGCCAGGGATCAAACCTGCATCCTCATGGATACTAGTCAGGTTCATTAATTGCTGAGGCATGATGGGAACTCCTGCCCTCAAAATTTTTAAAATAAAGGTAGAATTGAGATGTAACATTACACAGGTTTAAGGTGTACAATGTGTTGATTTGATATACTTATATATTGTGAAGTTATTACCACCATACGTTAGCTAACACCTCCATCACCTCATATACTGACAATTTCTTACAGTGAGATCATTTAAGATATTCCCTTTTAGTAACTTTCAAGTATACAATAAAGTATTGTCAGCTCTAGCTGACAATCATATTGTTACATTCTAGTTATCATATTGTACATTAGGTCCTTAGAACTTTTTCATCTTATAACCGAAAGCTCATACACTTTGACTGTTATCTCCCCATTTCTCCCACCTGCCAGCTCCTGGTACTACCATTCTACTCTGTTTTTATGTTAGGTATTTTTAGATTCCACATGTACTTGAGAACATATAGTATTTAACTTACTCTAACTTATTCCACTTCGCATGATCCCCTTAAATTCCATCCGTGTTGTCCCAAATGGCAGGACTTCCTCCTTTTTCATGACTAAAAAATATTCAGTTGTATATACATACGATATCTTCCTTATCCATTCAGCTTTTGATGGACACTTTGGTTATTTCCATATCTTCGTTGTTAGTGCTGCAGTAAACATGAAAGTGCAGATATCTTTTTGAGATCTTGTTTTTATTACCTTTGGATATATACCTAGAAGGGAGATTGCTAGATCATGTGGTAGCCCTGTTCTTAATTTTTTTGAGAAACCTCCATACTGTTTTCCTTAGTGGCTACACCAATTAATAATCCACTAACAGTGCACAAGGATTCCCTTTCCTCCACATTCTTGCCAATGTTTTTTATCTCTTATCTTTTGATGATAGCCTTTCTAGTAGCTATGAAGTGCTATCTCATTGTGGTTTTGATTTGCATTTCCTTGGTGATTAGGGGTGTTGAGCATTTTTCATATATCTTTTGGGCATTTTTATGTCTTCCTTAGAAATATGTTCAGTTCTTCAGTCCATTTTTTTGGTGAGGTTGATTAATTTTTTTATTGCTCTTGAATTATATGAGTTTTATATATATTTTGGATATTAACCCCTTATCAGATATATGATTTGCAAATATTTTTTCCCATCCTGTATGTTGCCTCTTCTTTTATTGTTTCTTCTGGTGTGCAGAAACTTTTTAGTTTGAGGTGCTTCTACTATTAATTTTTGCTTTTATTGCTTGTGCTTTTGGTATTATATCCAAACAGTCATTGCCAATAACCACGTCAGGGAGCTTCCACCTATGTTTCCTTTGAAGTGTTTCATGGTTTAGAGTGTTACACTTAAGTCTTTAATCCATTTTAAGTAAATTTTGTGAGTAGTGCAAGATAGGGGTCTAATTTCATTCTTATGCATGTGGATATCCAGTTTTCCCAGCACCATTTAGTGAAAAGACTATCCTTTTCCCCATTGAGGATTTTTGGCTCTGTTGTCAAATATTAGTTGACCTTATGTGTGAGGCTTTATTTTTAGGTCTCTGTTCTATTCCATTGCTCTGTGTCTCTTTTACTGTTTTGATTACTATACAGCTTCGTAGCAGAGCTTGAAATCAGGAAGTGTGATGTTTCCAGTTTTGTTCTTTTTCAGGACTGCTTTAGCTATTTTGGGTCTTTTGTGGTTCTATACAAGTTTAGGATTTTTTTTCTATTTCTATGAAATATGCCACTGGAATTTTGAATAGAGATTACATTGAATCTGTAGATAGCTTTGGGTAGTATGGACATTTTAATAATATTAATTCTTCTGGTCTATTGACATGGTATATCTTTCTATTTATTTGTCTCTTCTCCAGTTTCTGTCTTTTTTCTTTTTTTTGTCTTTTTGCCTTTTATGTAGAGCCGCACCCGCAGCATATGGAGGTTCCCAGGCTAGGGGTCTAACAGGAGCTGTAGCTGCTGGCCTTCGCCACAGCCACAGCAACGTGGGATCTGAGCTGCATCTGTGACCTTCACCACAGCTCACGGCAACGCCGGATCCTTAACCCACTGAGCAAGGCCAGGGATCAAACCCGCAACCTCATGGTTCTTAGTCAGATTCGTTAACCACTAAGCCACAAAAGGAACTCCTCTTCTCCAGTGTCTTTCATCAAAGTCTTATAGTTTTCAGTATACAGATATTTCATATGCTAGATTAATTTTGCTCCTAAATATTTCATTATTGTTGATGCTATTATAAATACAATTGTTTTATTTCTTTTTCAAGTATTTTATAGCTATTATATTGAAATGCAACTAATTTCTGTTTGTTGATTTTGTGTCCTGCAACTTAATTTGTCGTTGTTTATAACAGCTTTTTGGTGGAGTCTTAAGGATTTTCTACATAAAAGATTCATCTGGAAACAAAGACAGTTTTACTTCTTCCTTTTTGATTTGGATGCGTTTTTCCTGCTTGAATGCTCTGACTAGAACTTGCAGTGCTATGGTGAATTCAGTGGTAGAGTGGACACCCTTGACCTATTCCTGACCTTAGAGTAAAAATTTTCAACTTTTTATTGATGGATATGATGTTAGCTATGATTTTGTCATATATGGTCTCTATTATGTTGAGGTATACTTCTTCTTTACCCAATTTATCAAGAGTTTTTGACATGAAAGCATGTTATATTTGGTCAGTGATTATTCTGTTGGGATAATCAAATGTTTTTTCTTTTATTAATTTGGGCTTGCATATTTATTGATTAATTTAGGGTTTCACATTTTTGATTTATTGATTATTATGTTAATTCACATTTATTTATTGAGTTTCACATCCTTGCATCCCTGAAATAAATACCACTTGATCATTGTGTATGATGTACTGTTAAATTCAATTTGCTTTTAATGTACTGTTAAATTCAATTTGCTAGTATTTTGTTGAGAATTTTTGTATCTGTATGCATCAACAGTACTGACCTATAGTTTTCTTTTCTTGTAGTGTCCTTGTCTAGCTTTTTTTTTTTTTTT
>PVHT020003427.1:1565548-1598899 GCA_004024745.2 Catagonus wagneri | reverse complement strand
AAATTAATAAGATGCATTATAACTCTTTACCTATCATTAATTACTATAAATGTAACTGGATTAAATTCTCCAATCAAAAAGCATAAAGTGGCTGGATGGAGAAAAACAAGATCCAACTATATGCTGCTTACAAGAGATTTACTTAAGCTTTTTAGGGCACAGGTAGGCTCAAAGTAAAGAGATGGGAAAAGATATTCCATGTAATTCAACCCAGAAGACAGCAAGGAGTAGCAATACTTGTATAAGACAAAATAGACTTTAAGCCAGAAATAGTGACAAGAGTCAACAAAGGTCATTATATAATGATTCATCAAGAAGCTATAACAATTAGAAATATAAATTGTACCTAACATTGGGGCACACAGTTATATTAAGCAAATACTAACAGATCTGAAGGGAGAAATAAACACTAATGCAATAATAGCAGGAGCCTTCCGTATCCCACTTTCAATAATGAATACATCATCAAAGACAAAAATCAATGAGGAAACATTGACCTTGAGGAGAACATTTCTTCCAACAGCAGCAGAATATAGATTTTTCTCAAGTGCACATGGAACATTTCTAGGATAGATCGTATAACAGGTGACAAAACAGGTCTTAGAGAATTTCAAAAGACTGGAATCATACCAGATATCTTTTCTGACCACAGTGGTATAGAACCAGAAATCAATAACTTAAGGAAAGCAGAAAAATTCAGGAGTATGTAGAAATTGAACAATGTAGTCTTGCATTGGTTCAAAGAGGAAATCAAATTGGAAATTTAAAATGTCTTCAAATAAACAAAAATGGAAACACAAACCAAAGCCTATGGACTGAAACTAAAGAAGTTCTAAAAGGGAGTTTATATGATAAATGCCCTCATTAAGAAAAAAGATCTAATCAAATGTCTTCAGTGTTTTACCAAGGTTGAGATTTTTGAAAAGTGTGTCCAAGAACACTTCTTACCTTAAGTTGCTTGTTGGGATAATGATGATGACTGTTGTATTGTTCAAAGACTGTCAGTGTTTATCACATATGATCCCTAAACCCTTTGCATCAAAATTTCTTTGAATGGGTATTGAAAACATGGATTCCCAGGCCCCAAGCAAGAACAGCTGAGTCAGAATTGCCAGGTAACCCAGAAACATGTTTCACACAGGCTCACTGTGTCATTCCTAGGAACCCTAGATTTTAAGAACCACAGTTTTAGAGTTTTGCACCAGAGAAAATAGCATTTCTCTAGATCTAAGTGGTTGTGACTGTCTTTCACGATTTTGAACTCTCTGGTTTTACGGTTCATTTACCTCCTTTTCTTATTTAGCTCTAACCCTGTTATCCTGATTTAATTGTTTCAGTATATATGTAAGCCACCTCCAACATTTTTAGAAGTTGACAAGGTATGGATAATTAAAGAATAAAATTAAGGTATTATAGGATAATAGTTTTTTCCCCTGTTGCTGACATACATACATATATATATATTTAATACATGCAGTTTTTTTAATGTGAATTTTTACTTTTTGATACTGTCATTTGAACCTTATACCTTTCACTTAAAAGTTGACATTCTGACTCATCCATTTACAAACAACAGTTTGACTCCAGGCCTACATTCCCAGCATCCACAGGCAATTAAACTTATATTTAAAAATGTGTTTCATTTCCCAGGTATCTTTCTCAGAGTCTGTAGGGAGGGAACAGGTGTGAGTACAGAAGGCAAGGGTCATGGGAGAAGGGTTCCCTGAGAAGCTGTGTATTGCCACAAAGGTTTAACATCCTGGCCTGCTTTACACTGAACACATTTCCCAGGGGCTCTTGGAAAGTGCAGATGCAGTGAAGATACTCATCTGTCCTTGGTATCTGGCAAACTTGGTTTTAAGTCCTGGTTTGGTCACTTATTGCTTTGTAGCTAACTCTGAACAAGATTCTTAACCTCTTAAGCTTTGGTTTCAGAGATTTCAATTGAGGAAATAGCAATACTTTGTGACAGATTGGATGAAGCAGGTGAAGATGAGGAATGAAGCCAAGATGATGCTGTTTTTTGGAGGTCAGAAAAAAGATTATTCCCATGAGCAATCTCTAGGAACCTTAATATGTTTGGGCACAACAAATTAATTGAGCAGATCCCAATTTTAGCATCCTTAGATCCCTTTTCAAATTGTCATCCATTTTCCCTTTATGAGCTTTCGGTGACCTATCTTAGTAGGGATCTCTAATGTAGTTGTTGGCAACCTATAGCCAGAGGGCCAAATCTAGCCTGCATCCTGTTTTTATAAACAAAGTTTTACTGGGGCTCAGTCGCATCCATTTATTCATTGATTCACGTGTTACCTATGGTTGCTGTCCTGTTACAACAGCAGTTAAATAGTTGCGATAGAGGCCAAATGGACCACAGAGCCTAAAATACTTACTGTTGAGTCCTTTGCAGAAGATGTTTGCTGACTCTTGCTTCAAGACAAGGTTTTTTGCCCTACCTGTCTCTCCTCTCAGGGCCTTTGGAAGAAGCTGACTGATCTGAGACGTTCTCTTGACAAAGTTTTTCCTGGTGTCAGCCCGCATCTATAGCATTCTCTTTTTAGCATCAGCCTTTAAAAGCCATATCCTAAGAAGGAAGCAGTGTAGAAACTGAAGGGAAAATCAATGGGATGCATTTTGGATTGTGGAAATTTTCACTTCACTCAAGTCACTACATTGACACAACACCTACAGAGACGGAACATGTTCTTGCAATTGGTAGAACTGAAAACAGCTTTTGCTCCCAAACCTCCTTCCTGGTCCATAGGAGCAGCGTTCTCAAGTTAGAAGGAAGGCAGAGATAGAGGTTAGAATAGGGCGTCCAACAGGGCAGTTGGGATCCACTGGTTAATCCCCTTGGACCTGCTGTGATCACTGCACGGAAGACTTGACGGCTGGGGGAGCAGGCAAATCTTTTAAGGCTAATGATATTTGAGTCATGAAAGCTGAGTCCTGCTGCTGCTTAGGCCAAATGTTAGCCATATCTGCTGGGCCCCTAGCCCCTCCAGTTTATTGTGGAGTCCCAGTGACAGAAATCTCTGGTGTCTCTTGAGGGTGACTGAGCTGGCCTTCCCACTCCAGATCCCAGCTTCCTTTGCCTGGGCAGCATATCTCTCAACTCCCTGCACCCCAGTCCCAGCTGGGTCAGTGTCATGTCTCCCTTTGCCTGCTCTTCACACTTCCCCTCCTTCAGACACACTGTTCCCTCTGCCCTGGCCCCCCTTCACCTACCTTCATCTTTGATGGGTGAACCCTTATTCCTCCTTCAAACTCCATTTAACATCTCCTCGGCTGTGACTCTTTCCCTGGCTCTGCCAGACGGAATCTCTTCTGTCTGTGACCCCAGAATATTTTCCTACTCTGTCGTAGCCTCACTCAGATGGTGTATTTGCATTTTTATCTCTTGCTCCCTTTGATGGTGGGCGTGGACTACATCTTTTTCACTTTTGTATCCTAGTTTCTATCACAGTATCTGGCACACAGAGAACACCAATGAATGCAAAAGCTTCAAGGTTATGAATAGGAGTTAGAACCTGCAGGACCCTGGGCAAATTAGTTAACCTGTTTAAACCTCAGACACAGGATTGTCATTAGGATTAAAGGAGCTGATTAGGTGCGGTGCTTAGCACGGTGCCTGGTATACAATAAAGTCTCGGTAGGTGTCAGCTGCTGCTGCTACTAAAAATATCTTCTAATTCTTTAACAATACTGATGGTAACATGATGACAGTAACTTGAATGAATGCTTATTTCCTTCCCTTTTTTTTTCCCTTGGTGGGGCAGCTGACAAAGACGAGTATGCTACATAAACGGAAAGGTTATCCCTAATAGTGAGGGACCCGGCTTCTTCCAGAGCTTCTCCCCACTTGAGCAAAGTTGGGAGTCTCTGAACTTTTCTTCAATCAGGTCAAGCGATCCTGTGCAGGGGGGAACAACACCAAAGGCCAAGGAATGGGCTCCAACACCCCAACTCATTAATATCGTCAGCATCCTAACAAATGGGAGGCCGGAGAGCCAGACCGAGCAGCCACTTGGTCACATGGCGGGGGTCTGCCCTGGGGCCCTGCGCACATTGAGCGGATGGGCACAAGTGCCATCCATATTTCTCTGCACAGCCCCGGCCCCCACCTCCCAGGTCAGCCTGCTGAGCGGGCTTGGCCGAGGTTCTTGTGCTTCACAGAGAAGATTTATTCCTCAGGACTGACCTACATGGATGTATGTATCTAAATTCACAAAAGCTTGAGTTTGATGGCCAGCAACAAAAGGTCAGAGGAAAAGCAGGCAAGGCATTTAAATCAAAATGATGAAACTGGGTAATTTCATTAGCAACAGTTGTATTTACTGGAAGTCACAGATGGCGCAGTTTAGCTCATAGCCAAGTTTTTAGGACAAAATAAGAATGGAGAAAGAAATATTTCAAGGGAAAGGTGGTTAAAAATTAAATAGGCACCAGATGGCTCAAGACTGTCCTTCCTATAAATTTGGTGAAGGAAGGCATGCTCAATCCAAAGGCTTTCTGAATGGGATCAGAGGTTGGAAAGGGACTTGAACAGTATAGAAATAAGGACTGTGAAAGAGAGAGAGATCAACTGTGGGAATTACATTGAGTGGAGGTGACAATTAGATCAACCACATTACATTTTATATATTGATTTAGCATTTATTGAGATCCTACTGTGTGTGAGGTCCTATTTTTCATGTCTACTGTGATGCAAGGGAAGGCTATATTTTCTTGGAATATCAGAAAGTTCTTTGCCTAGGCTGAGAGGGAGAGGAAGACCGTGTCTTTGGAATGCATTTGGTTATGGAGATGCACTTGTTTCTCCTCTGGTGCATTCAGTGAGAAGAACTTGTTAATTTCCCCTCATTCAGAGACGAAAATCTAGACTCTTTATCATGAATGTGTCCCTTTATGAGCTAGTTTACCTCTCTGCTCAGAGTTCTCGAAGGCGCTATGCATCAGACTGTCCCAGAGACCTGCATTTTAGCAAGCAGCTTGGGTGATGCTCTTGCACACCGTGGGTTGAGAACTGCTGTTCTAGACTCTTCTTACCTGTCCTCATCATACCCCTGTTCCCCAAACTCCCCAGTCTCATGCCGTTGTACCTTTACACACGATATTCTCTAAAGCGCTTCTGCTGTTTGGTCCTCATGTTCACCCCCCACCCCACTATGCTTCAGCTTAAGGAAAACACCTCCTCTGGAAACACCTGTCTTGCTACTGGAGTCATTGTAAGGATTTTTATTGTTATTCTGAATGGATTGGAGGGTCTTTGCTGACTTTTGTGTAGAGGAGAAACAAGGGGTGGTATGTGTTTAGTAGGCTCATTCTGAGAGTTTCAGTTCTAGTCATAACAAAGTGTCTTCACAGAGAAGTTATTCCTCAGGACTGACCTACATGGATGTATGTATCTAAATTAGTTCTAACTCACCCTCCTGCTGATATAAACTATGGACGATGATATGAAATTTTTGTTGGAAGGCAGTGGAAAGCAATGTATAGCAGGCAGAAGCTGGAAGGGACTTGACAGCTGAAATACGGGAACAGTGTTGGGTGAGGCCCCCATCCAGATCTTTTCCCCTGAGCGCTTCTCAGTCTACGCCATGCAAGGTGGAGGAGCTCGAGTGGAACGCCACTCTCTCACTGACTCTCAGGGCTGCCAGGGCAACTGGCAGGGTATATTGGAAAGCGATTACCATCAAAGCTGAATACAAACTTCCCTCTGTTCCCGGGTTGCCCCCTGAACCATGCACGTATAAGATGAGATTCTAGGAGCCCAGAGGGAAAATGGCAGTAGCTCACTGTAAGAGCTCAGCAGAGATTGCTGTCTTCTGTAGGAAGACTGAGTTGGGAGTCGAATCCTGCCAAGTCTGAGAGGGACTGGGTAAACCCCTTAGGCTTGCCATTAAAATCCCAGAAAGACCATCTGTATGTCTTCTTTAGAGAGGTGTCTATTTAGGTCTTCTGCCCATTTTCCATTTGTTTTTTGTTTTTTGCTTTTTTTTTTGGTTTGGTTTTGTAGGAGGGTTTTTTTTGTATATTTTGGAAATTAAGCCCTTGTTGGTCACATTTGCAAATATTTTCTCCCAGTCTGTAGGTTGTCTTCTCAATTTGTTTGTGGTTTGCTTTCTGTGCAAAAGCTTGTATTAGGCTCCATTTGTTTAATTTTGCTTTTATTTCTATGGTTTTGGAAGATTGACCTAAGAAAATGTTGATATGATTTATGTCAGAGAATGTTTTGTCTACGTTATCTCCTAGGAGTTTTATGATGTCATGTTTTATATTTAAGTCTTTAACCCATTTTGAGTTTATGTATTGTGTGAGGGTGTGTTCTACCTTAATGGAGCTACATGCAGCTGTCCAGCTTTCCCAGCACTGCTTGCTAAAGATTGTCTTTTACCCACTTTATATTCTTGTCTCCTTGTTGAACATTGTCTGTAGGTCTGTTTTGTTCCATTGATCCATATGTCTGTTTTTGTGCCAATAACACACTGTTTTGATTACTATGGCTTTATAGTATTGTCTGAAGTCTGGAAGGATTGTGCCTCCCGTATTGTTCTTTTTCCTCAGGATTGCTTTGGGAATTCTGGGTCTTTTGGTTCCATTTATATTTTAGTATTATTTGTTCTAGTTCCGTGAAAAATGTCATGGGTAATTTGAGAGGGATCACATTAAATCTGTAGATTGCTTTAGGTAATATGGCCATTTTAACAATATTCTTCCAATCCAAGAGCAAGGGATATCTTTCCTTTGAGTCATTTTTGGTTTCTTTTATTAATGTTTTATTGTTCTCCGTATATAAGTTTTTTACCTTCTTCATCAGGTTTATTCCTAAGTATCTTATTTTTCTTCCAAGAAGACATGCAGATGGCCAACAGGCATATGAAAAGATGCTCAACTTCGCTAATTATTAGAGAAATGCAAATCAAAACTACGAGGTACCATTGTACAAATGGTACAAATAACAAATGCTGGAGAAGATGTGGAGAAAAGGGAACCCTCCTACACTGTTTATGGGAATGCCAATTGGTACAACCACTATGGAAAACAGTATGGAGCTTCCTTAAAATGCTGAAAATTAACCATATGATCCAGAAATCCTACTCCTGGGTGTACACCTGGAGAAAACTATAATTCAAAAAATACATGCACCTGTATGTCTATAGCAGTACTATTCACAAAAGCCAAGACATGGAAACAACCTAAATGTCCACTGACAGATGAGTAGATTAAGAAGATGTGGTACAGATATACACTACACAGCCATGAATAAGAATGAAATAATGCCATTTGCAGCAAGATGGATGCAACTAGAGATTCTCATTCTAAGTGAAGTAAGTCGGAAAGGGAAAGACAAACATCATATGATATCACTTATATGTGGAATCTAAAATATGGCATGAATGAACTCATCTGCAAAACAGAAACAGACTCACATACAAGAGAACAGACTTGTGGTTGTCAAGGGGGAGGAGGATGGAGGAGGTACAGAGTGGGAGTTTGGAATTAGCAGATGCAAATTAATACATACAGAATGGATAAACAACAAGGTCCTACTCTATAGCACAGGGAAGTGTATTTAATATCCTGTGATAAACCATAACGTAAAAGGATATGAAAAAGAATGTATACACACACATACATACATAAAATGATTCACTTTGCTGTGCAACAGAAATTGATCCAACATTGTAAATCAGCTATACTTCAAAAGAAATCCCGGAAAGATCACATACTATCAGTGAAGATCACATTTTAGGACTTAAGGCACGGAAACAGACCTGCTCTGACAGAGCCTGAAACTAAGTTTCCACTAGTTCAAGGTGATCCAGTGGTAATTTAAATGTCTGCAGGGACAAAGCTTAGCACTCTTCAGAGGAAGCTCTACCATGTATCATTTACAATGTCTGTATACCTTTAAATGATGGACTTCCCCAGGTAGAAGAGGCTAGGAATGTATGGATTTTAAAAGTTTATATCCTTTGCCTTTTACTTTGATTTTTTTTAATCTATTGAAAAAATCTCTATCCTTAAATAATTTCAAATTAATAATGCCATACTATAGATGCTTTTGATTGTAGGTGTTCCAAGATTCAGTAGCCAGTGATATTTCTAGTGTTATTGTCAGCTGGAGTGGGAAGCTATGTATTCTCGTTTTCTCTACAAATTTATCTGTTTCCCTTTACACTTTCTGACATTACCTTAATTTTTGATCACTTCATTATAAACATACATAATGTTTCCAATATTTTGGCTTCCCAGTTCTTTGAGCTCCTATCACTGATGATTCTGTCCTACCCTAATTCAGCCACTCATTTTCAAGGAGGAGCGCTAGACCTTGTCATTATTAATAACCACAGTGCCTCCAACAATCACAGTTTCAGACATCCATTGCTCTTACCACTTCTTGCTTTCTAGCTTACATCCTTTCCTATACCAGCTCCAACCTTCCTCACCTGTTGGTCATTCATCCACCTACATCATGTCTCTAACTTTCCAGAAGCCTTCTCTCCTTACCGTTTCAATTCCTTTGCCCACACCCACCTCTCTTGCCCCTCTCCTATGTAGAACATTCTGGTTTGATTCACCACAAACCTGAGTAAATCCATTTGTCTCCTATAGTCCTGTGCCTTGGCAGCTGGAGGAAAACACAAAACCAAAGTTGAGGACTTCAACAGAGCCCTCCGTGCCATTTTCTCTCCCACCCTCTGAGATAGCTGTTTCCATTTTCTTCTTTCTCCTCGGAGCCCCCAGATGTCTTCCTCGTTCCTCCTTTCAGGTCTTGCCTCCTATTTCACTGAAAAAAAAAAATTAAAGAAGAAATCAGCAAAGAACTGTCATGGGCTCGCCACCATATCTCCCTGCCTTCCATTCTGTGCCCATTCACTCTCCTGGTGATCTGGACATAAAAACCTGGTAAGTCCCATCCCTCCCGTGGGACACCATCTCTCGAACATACTGTCCCAGCGCTTCTCTTGTTTCTCTCTTAAAACGTTAGCTGTTTCCCCCTCTCCTCAATCATTCCCAACAGCATACAGATCTGTCTTAAAAATTAAAACCCAGTTTCCACTTTTCCCTTTAACTGCTGTCCTATCACTCAGTACAGCCCCTTCCCTCAAAAACACCATCACTGGCTGCTGCTCAGTGGAACTCTTGAACTCCATCATCTTTGCAGTAGTCTCAACATTGTATATTAGGTGATTTAGTATATATCTTATCTTTTTATTTTTCTTCAAGCAACATTACATTTCAATGGAGTTATGGGTAATCATGATTTTCTTCCCTTTGCTTACTCTTTCTAAATTTTCTATGATGAATATGCAATACTTTGGTTAAAGTGGGAAACAATAAAATTATATAAAAGGAAACACCATATTTTATGAATAATTTACAATCAATTTTTATAGCAAAAATTGGCAGCAGGGGAGTGGAATGGGCATTGGGACTGGGGCCAGTTCTACTCCTGAACTGCTCCTGAGAAGCCACTTAAATTCTCTGAATTTCAGAGTCCTCAGCTGTGAAGGGGAGAAGCTGCCATTTCCCCAGCTTTCCTTTCAACAAGAAACTTAAAAGAAAAATAGGTGCAAGTGTGCTTTGGGGGCCATATCCATGTAAGCCCTTATCCCTTCTTATGAGACATTTGTAGTGAGCTACATGAACAACATCTTCCTTGGACTAAGGAGGAAATGAGGGTCATGAGATGATACCAGTTTAAAGCCACATCTCAGGTGAGCACTAACAAGATCTGATGCTTCTTGGCCAGGTTCTCTTCTGTGTCCTAATTTCGTCATCCATTCCATCTCCAAAATACACAAGATAGAGTCTTCTACCCTCCATTAGAGAAAGCTGTAAGGGCTGGTTGACAAGGAGGAGTGCTGGAAAGGTGTCTTGGACCGCCAGGTGCTTGGAGATGCTGACTGAAGGCCATCGAAAGCATGCAGGTTTTTAATGTCTGTTAGACCACGTGGAACCTTCACAGAGACTGGCCTAATAGTTTTGTTGTATGGCAAAGCTGTGATCTGGAATTTACAGCCCCAGGCCTGCTCGGGTGCAGACACTCAAGCATGTGTGTCAGTGGTTTTATTCTTACTCCGTTTTTTATTTCCTTCCTTTTCTTCTCCTGACTTGGCCTGGATTTCTAGTAAGTGGGGAGGGGAAACCTTGCTGGAGTTCGGGGAGGATAGATTGGTCCCCAGGCACTACCCCTTCCCCTGTTGGTCACCTGCTGGGTGAAGAAGCACTTCCTCTCCTTTCACTTGTCCTAAAATTCAGCCCTGGATCTCCTAGTCCAAGATTTGATGAAATAACTGCTACTTTCATTGGAGCAAGTAATTCTCAAGGCATCGAACTTGCAGGTGAATCCCTTCACTGCCCAGTCCTCTGTGCATGGTCCTCCAGTTTGACTCACAGGTTCCCACTTCTCAGGAGGATGTTTATCTCTGCCCCTTCCCCCCGCCCCCATTGCCATCCCCATTCTTCACAGAGAAGGGCATAACATTTACCAAATGGCCACTTTGTACCGGGGATATTCATATACATTGCTCCATTTGATCATCAAGACAGCCTTTTAAGGTACGTAATAACCTAGTTAACTGAAACTCTGACCCTTCTGTGTAGAGCTGTATAGATAAACTGAAGCTCAAAAGGCTAAGAAGCCACAGGGCTGGGATTTGAAGTGAACTCTCTCTAATTCCAGAGCAGAGCTCTTTCTACCTTCCTAAGTGGTTTTTCTAAGGCTTGTCCTCTCTAAAGTTTTCCTGACAAGCCCTCCCTCTCTACCCAGTAAAATAAAAGGAACAGTTTGATCCTATGCTTCCTCAGCCTTCATCTTTCTTTACTAAAATGCACATATATATATTTTTCATTGTTTAAAATTTTATTGAAATAGTTGATTTACAATATTGTGGTAATTTCTGCTGTACAACAAAGTGATTCATTTGTACAGGTACACACATCCATTTTTTTTTCAAATTCTTTTTCCGTATAGATTAATCACAGAATATTGGGTAGGGTTCCTTATGCTAGACAGCAGGTCCCCATTGGCCAATCATTCCATCTGCCACGATGGAGCACACATATTTTAAATTTTGTCCTCGAGAGTGTACTTGGTTGCTGACCAGATCCACCCAGACAGGGACACTTGGAGTAGCTTTGTGCTCAACAGAGGAGTTTCCTGGGGAAGGAGAAGGGCTCCACCCAAAAGGCTTAGAAATGACATGTTGGTTTTCTTGATAATTGGATTGTTAGAGTTTTCAGGGAAAGAGTCTGAATCTAGAGAAGCACAATCTAAATGTAAATGCATGTTTACATGGGTGTTTGGAGGGACTCTGGTGTCGGAATACTGATGTGGTGGTGCTTGGTAATGTGCACGGAGCACGGAGCTGGCTTTGGAGCCCAGCGGTGGGGACTGCCCCTCCTCCTCCTGTTCCCATTGTGCACATTAGAGAAATGGATCTACTCTGGCTTAAGGGCCTCACAGAGCCTGTTTAAGCCTTGTTGTCCATCAGTTGATGAAAACACAATAATGGAAAAACACTTATGGAGCTATAAAAGGAGCTGCTGAAATGGCCCCGGCCTCCCAGTAGTCACAGTCCAACCGGTCTGCTCTTAGGTAATCTGTCTTGTGGTCCATTGTGAATTTCTTCTTTGTCCTTGACCTTCCTGCTGCACTTCACATTATAGGTGGCTGCTCTTCCTCATCTGCTCAGATCTTGGCGTGCTCAGGACTCAAACTCACGCTTTTGTTCTTGCCCTACTTCCTCTCCCCCAGAGAGCGCTTCTGTCCTCTTTGCCCTCATGGCTCTGCTCTGTTGTTGATTCTTCCCCAGGCTTGGACTCATGGGTAAAGAGCATCCTCCCACCCATCCTCAGATCCTAGCCTTAGAGCAACCCGGTCTCCTTCCAAGTAGAGAGTACGTCTAATACTACTGGATCCCTTCAGGGCAGAGCCTGTAGTAGATGCTCAAAAACTGGTTTTAAACCCTTGCACACACAAAACCCAACAGAACATTCAGCTTTCAACAAATATGTAGTGAATGTGAACATAATGAATGGTTTTAAAATGAACACATTAGAACAAATAATATGTGAAATCACGTGACCCCTCCTCCACCAGGCTGAAGGATATTCAATGGCAACAGTAGATTTGTCTTAGCTCTGGAGTAAGTATATGGTTTGGAACAGTTTTTGTTCTCTCAATTCAGTTACTTCAAATTAAAAGCTATTTATTGAGTCTTTACTATGTTCCAGGCCAGCTAGGTGCTAAGATGTTACTATGACCCACTCTGCTACCTGGGGATCACAGGCTAAAGAAGAGGCAGGTATAGAAAGTTTACAGTGCAATGTAACCAGGAGTTAACTCCACATGAGGAGTTGCAGCTTCTTGGAAGCAAGGAAGACAATCAGAAAAGCACTCTAATTTGTAGATAGGTTCATTTGTGTCATATTTTAGACTCCACATATAAGTGATATCATATGGCATTTGTCCTTCTCTTTCTGCCTTACTTCACCTAGAATGATAATCTACAAAACAGAAACAGATTCACAGACATGGAGAACAGACTGGTGGTTGTCAAGGGGTGGGGGGAGTGGGATGGACTGGGAGTTCGGGTTTAATAGATGTGAACTATTATATTTAGAACGGATAGACAGTACGATTCTACTGTGTAGCACAGGGAACTATATCCATTCTCTTGGGATAGGTCATGATGGAAAATAATATTTTAAAAAGAATATATATATAATATGTTTGTATATGTGTGTGCATATATATATCTATATATCTGACTATATATATACTATTAACTATACTTTAATAAAAAAATTAAAACAAAAGCATTCTAAGAAAAGGAGTATCTGAGGTTTTTTTTTTTTTTTTTTAAAGGATGGCTAAAAATGGGCTAGGCAAGAATAAGGAAGGAGCATGCTCAGCAGAGAGCACTGTTTGGGCAAAGCTGGGAATGAGCAAAGGCAACTGGAGAGCCGAGTGGCTTGGCACCGGAGCATTACTGAATCACAGCAGGAATGGCAAGAGATGGGGGCAGAGGGAGGAAATAGACCCGGAGGGTCCCTGCAGCCCATCTTAAAGCCTAGTTCTTTCTCTTGCAGCCATGTGGAACAAATAGGGGCTACAGCACAAGAGAGGCATGGCCCTGAGCTGCTGTAAAAATGATGGAAGCGGGCTGGGGCTGTAGGCCAGAGACCAGCTAGGAACCTATTCAAACAGTCCAGAAGGGAGATAGTAAAGGGATAGAGATGAGAGAGATGGGACACATGCATTTTTACTGCAACAATGAGGGTGAGGAAGGTAGGGGACATAAATCACCCTTTTCCTACAACTCTCTGTTGCAAGGAACAGTGTTTGGTTCATGGTAGGCTCTCAATAAATGTGTAAAAGAGGGAATAATTCCCAACTGATATCTAATTCCTACTGTTAAAAAACACAGTGAAAAATAAAAATGGGATCTGAGTCTGGAAATAATAGGTGAAGCAGTATCTGCAAACATTACTCTGATAAGTGACATTAGTATGTGTCACTTGTTTTAAAGAACAACTGGAGGAACTTGGCATAAGACAAATTTGATTAACTGAGATCCAGCTGGATTATTTACGGTAAAATGTATGGCCTTGAATGATGTATTTCAATTATCCAAGATCTAATTTTCTTATCTACCCTTATGATGGAGATGGTGGTATTTTCCTCACAGATGTGTCGTGAAGATCAAGAGAGAAAATGTGCAACAAAATATTTTGCAACCCATAAGGGCTGTGAAGTGTTTGACTGAATCTGGGATTCCTCTGGTTAGTGAATGTGGGTGCCCATCGACAGAGATGCTTTGGAAAGTCAACTAGATGTCAAGAAAACTTTCTCCAGACCAGAGAGAGACCAGAGCCATAGACGGCATAGTTCCTGAAATGCAGCCCTCTTCCTTCTGTATTCTGGTGTTCCCTTTTCTGTTTTTGCTTTTCTTCCTACACCTGCCTGAGGCCTCCCTTCCCCGGTACCCACCTCCTAGGAAGCCCCCAAGATGATGCCACTCCTTTTCCTTAAACACTCACAGCCACACCTGCTCACCTAGGTGAGCAGGTGTGGCTGTGAGCCCCTAGGCACCAGCAGGCCACTGGGAAGGTGATGGAGTGCTGCGGAGGTGGCAGGGTCCCAGGGGTGGAGTGTATCCTGTCATGGGAGCCGGTGAAAGGCAGTTGTACTTAGGGTTCTCTTCTACTTAAGTGTACTGGAGGTAGAAAGGTGTGTGTAAGTGCATCCGTGAGTGGAGGATGCACTTACACACTGAAAACCTATGCCATTGTGATAGAGCAGAGAAAACCAGCTGAAGTGTACAATGCCCTTTCACTTCTCTTCTGTCACACGGTGTATGTAGCAAGCTGCATTTGGTAGGAATGTTTGAAGAAAACCTTAAAAAGTCAGCATTCTTTCTGACACAAAGGTACTAAGTCCTTTGTAGAAATTGTAAAGACACTAAGAGGTCTAAAGAAAAAACAGTCTACAAATTATCCAGAATCTCACCATTCAGAGAGAAACACTGTTAAACTGTACTGCATTTCTTTCACGCTTTTGTCTGTGCTTGTCTTATATCTAGCTGAGATTGCAATTTATATGCAATTATGTATCCTGCTTTTCCATTTAACTTTATATTATAAGCATTTTTCCATATCATTAAAAACTCTTATAACTGGGATTTGTATTGGCTTCATAATACTTCTTTATGTGTGCATATCCTAATTGACATAAGTGTTCTCTATTCTTTGGCCACTTAGGGAGGAATTTCTTGTTGATTCATTCCTCAGATCCCACAGACACAAAAGCAGCATCTCAGCCCACACTGTTTCTGAAGTTTGACTTATCTCAGAGATTCTCAGTCTTTTAGGTTGAAACAATTTGTCTCTAAAAAGGCCAACCACTTACTTATTTAATATACAATAGACACATCCTTCAGCAAGAATCTAAGGTTTGAACTGACGTGGCGGGTGACACGGGAGACATCCCTGCTCTTGAAGAGTTTACATTATTACTAGTAGCGGTAACAGTAACGGTAGTAATAGAGATCTGGTTTTATTCAACCATAGGAATTATTTTTGTAAACTGGATATAAAAATACTTCAGAATAATTTGTTCAATAGGTTTTCCCTGAAATATGAGAACATTTACATTATCTGGCATATTTTGGTCACCTGATTACTTAATCCAGTGACATACACTTTTTTTTTTTTTTTTGGTCCATGTCTGGCCAGAAGTTCCCAGGTCAGGGATCAAACCCTTGCCACAGCAGTGACCCAGGCCACTGCAGTGACAACACCAGATCCTTAACCCACTGTACCGTAAGGGAACTCCTAGTGGCACACACTTTTTAAAGCAATTTTTTTAAATTAAAGAATAGTTGATTTACAATGTTGTGCCAATTTTGGCTACACAGCAAAGTGACCCAGTCATATATGAAGAGTTTACATTATTATAAGGCTTAGAAACCTAAAGCATGTGAAACAAGTAATTTAAAACCGATGCTCATTGCCAGGCTGTGATGGTTGAGGGATGGGTTCACAGAGACAGAGCCACATGGTCAGCGTAGTGGGTGACTCTCTCCCCTCTCTGACACTTGCCTCCCGACGCAGGTTGAGACTTTACAGCTTTGCTCTCAGGAGCCAGTCCTGTCCTCAGTGATTCACTTGATGGTTAAGGCCTTGCAACTTCTGTGAAGTGTGTGTTTGCTGAATAGCGTGTGTATAGATATCAGATATAGCAACTAACATGTACTGAGTGTTTTCTGGGTCTCAAGCACCCTGTGAAGTGCTACCTAAGAGCCTCTTTATCCTTTTTATGCTGGGAGGCAGTATAGCCCAGCAGTCAGAGACCTAACAACTAGGGGCAAGCCATTTTTGTCACCATGTGAATTCAGACAAAAGACTTACACTCTTTGTGTTTCCTTGTCTTCAGATGTGGAGTGGAGGTAGAAAAATGTCAATCTCTCAGGGTGGATGAGAGGATTAGCGAAGTTAAGATAGGTTAAGCACTTAGCCTAGAGACCCACACATAGTAAGCCTGCAACAGAGGTGAACTCTTACTGTATAAACCTCCCAGGAAACTTCCCAGTAGCTCCTATTTTTATTTCCATTTTATGGAGGCTGGAATTGAGGCACAGAGAGGTCCAATGCCTCATGCAAGGTCACACAGAATAGGAATCCCAACACCTGGACTCTGGAGACCACACTCTGGTTACTATGCTGTCTTAGCCAGAGGGAATTTTCCATGGCCCGGCACCCCAAAGCAGAGCACACTAACTTTTCTAGGTGGTAACATCTTCAAAGATGGAAGTAAAACCTGAAAAGGAAAGGGAAGACTAGAGATTGTATGCCGAGGTCCCAGACAAGAATAGAAAGAATTGTTACGGCTGCCAGAAGTCAGGGAAGCCAGCTATAGTCCTTTGGTCCTTAGAAGGGAAGAAGTTTGGGAAACCTAAAATAGTTCTGGCTGCAACAGAGTGGCCCATGAGGTGCTGACTGCAGAATTGATGATGCAGTAGATGAAATGATCCAGATTTGGTGAAAACAAGCTCTGTTCCTTCGCAGGTATCTTCTGGTAGACCCTGTATGTGCCACTGGCCTTGGAGTAAGAAGCTGGCAGGAGCTTGACTTTGTTTCACTGCTTTTTTTCCTCCAGTCAAATTGAAGTCTCATTGTAACCCCCTTACTTCCATTCCCTTCCCTTCCTCTCCAGTGACAGGAATTTGGTGTGATGTCTCTTATCTATTCACTTCCATAACACAGATGACATCATACCAATCTCAGTTGAGATTTTCACTCATTTTTGTGTTGTGGCAATCTGTGTTGATACAGTTATTTGCCATCCATTCATTTTAATGGCTGTATAATTGTTCCTCGTCTGAGTATTCTATAACATGTTCATTTCCTCACTGATGGGAGTTTCTATTCTGTAGATAAAGGCTATTTCAAATAATAGAGCAGGGAGCATTTTTGTACCACTTTTCTTGTAAAAATGTGTGAGGATTTCTGGTTTTGGTATCAAGCTATCATTTAAAATGAACAGCTTAATTTTTCATTTTTTTTTCCCCACTTGAAACTGTTTGGATATGTAAGAATTACGTCTGAGATAAAACCCGTAAACCATTTGGATTTGTTTTCTTTTTAAGGAGAATGGAGCTGTGATAATATTGGAAGATATTTGATTAGGAATGGAATTGTTGAACTGGGTAGGCAATTGCTAAATTACCCACTGAAGTCATTATACCAATTTATACTTCTACCAGCCTTGTATGAGAGTTGTACTGTTTCCCCACCTTCTTTCCAACATTTGGTATTATTGAACTTACCTGGTGATATCTTGTGGTTTTATTTTTATTTTTTTATTTTTTTTTTGCCTTATCTAGGGCCGCACCCACGGCATATGGAGGTTCCCAGGCTAGGGATCTAACAGGAGCTGTAGCCGCCGGCCTTCGCCACAGCCACGCGGGATCCGACCCGCGTCTGCAACCTACACCACAGCTCACGGCAACGCCAGATCCTTAACCCACTGAGCAAGGCCAGGGATCGAACCTGCAACCTCATTGGTTCCTAGTCGGATTCGTTAACCACTGAGCCACGAAGGGAACTCCTATATTCTTTATTTTATTATAATAATGATACAAGTTGGGTTTTTTACATATGGGCGTTTAATTGACCCAGGGTTTGTTTTTGTGTGCAATATGGTCCCAGGATTCAATTTACTTTCATTGTGGGGAAAACCAGTCATTGAGTTGGAATTCAGTTTACTTAATGGTTATTGGTTTATTTAGATACTCTATGTTTTCTTAGGTTTTTATGTGGGTATGTGTGTGTGGGTGTGTGTGGGTGTGTGTATGTGAAAACACGCACATTGATTTATATAGCCATATCTATATCTGTATTATTTCTCTATAATTTTCTTTCTTTCTTTCTTTTTCTTTTTATGACGGCATCTACAGCATATGGAGTTTCCCAGGCTAGGGGTTGAATTGGAGCTGCAGCTGAGGGCTACGCCACAGTCACAGCAATACCAGACCTGAGCTGCATCTGTGACCTGTGCTGCAACTTGCAGCAACTGCTCAGTCCTTACCACCGAGGAAGGCAGGGATCGAGCCCTCATCCTCACAGACACTAGGTTGGGTTCTTAACCCTCTGAGCCACAACAGGAACTCCTCATTTTTTTGGCCCCATCCACGGCCCAGGGTCAAATCCATACCACAGCAGTGATCCAAGCTGATGCACTAACAACAATGGATTCTTAACCTGCATTAGGAGAACGCCTATAATTTTCTATGTCATCTTAAGTATTTGAATTTATAGGAATTCAGTTCCTTCTTCGGGTACTCTTATGTAGGTACAGTTTATCACTGTTTCTTATTTCTTTAGGCAGACTTGCTTGAGGCTTTCTTTGTTCTATTTTTTCTTTTACTGGTCATTCAAAAACCAGCTTTTTGTTTCATAGATCATTAATATATTTTCTTTGTATGACTTTCTACTCTTTTTAGTTTATTCTCTTCTGCTTTCTTTGGGTTTAATCTGTTTTTCTTTTTGA
The DNA here is from genome assembly GCA_004024745.2 of Catagonus wagneri. NCBI lineage: Eukaryota > Metazoa > Chordata > Mammalia > Artiodactyla > Tayassuidae > Catagonus > Catagonus wagneri. Next base: position 1,580,334 of record PVHT020003427.1, on the reverse strand, counting down.
ACTGAGTGTTTAGCTTATTTATTTTCAATATTTAATACATGAATTTAAGACTATAAATTTTTCTGTAATTCTGCTGTTGTTGACTCCTATAAATTTTATATATAGTGTTTTCATTGTCATTCAGTTCCAAATGTTTCATAACCTCCATTATATATTTTTTCCTTTAACTCATTTGTTACCCAGAAGTATGATTTTTACTTCCCAAATTTATGCTTTTTATCCTTTTCTGCTTAATTTTTATTATAATTACTTTTAAGTCATATTGTAAATTGTTTATGACAGATTCTGTGCAGTTTCTTTTATGACCTTGTAGGTGATCAACTTAGGATGTTCCACGTATGTGAAAACAATTCACACTCTCCTCTTGGGTTGCAGGGCTATTTGTATCATTATTAGGTTAAGACTGACATCAGTGCTGGTCACATCTATCTATCTGCTAATTTTTGGTCTGCTTGATCTCTGATGTGTGAAGAAAATTCCCACTCACTGTGTCAATTTGTCAATTTAGTGTGATTCTGTCACTTTTTGCTGTATGTGAGAAGATACTGTTGGGCAGGTACAGATTCATGATTGTTACATCTTATTGGCAGATTTCCCTTTTAATATCCTGTTTTTCCCTTCTTGTGGCAGGTGTAGTTAGTGTTCTCCATCTTTGGTGTTAGGCTGGGCCCTCTGACTAGTTCTGGAGATCTTTTATATTTTGCTTTTTAAGGCCCCACCCACAGCATATGGAAATTCCCAGGCTAGGGGTTGGAAGCAGAGCTATAGTTGCCAGCTTACGTCATAGTCACAACAATGCAGTATCCGAGTCTCGTCTGCGACCTACACCACAGCTCACGGCAATACCCGATCCTTAATCCACTGAGCGAGGACAGAGATTGAACCCGTAACGTCATGGCTACTAGTCGAACTTGTTACTGCTGAGCCACAACTCGAGCTCCAGTTCTGGAGATCTTGAAGGCCATATGTTCCAGATACCCTAACTACAGTATAGAGACAGGCATCTTAACTCATGTTAGAATGCATTAATTCATTGGGATTTTAGGAGTTTGTCAGTGTTAATTATCCTAAAATGCACTCTTATTTTTATGTTTTTGCTACAAATTCTATTTTCCATTTTGTTATTATTTCCCTCCTATATATGTTTTTAATTCCTTCTTATTCAAACTTTATCAGTTCCTTTACATTCAACTTCTGTGTTCAACCTTGATTTAAATGTGTATTTTAAAAAACAGAATATGACTGGGTTAAAATCCATTTAGATGTCTCTGTTGTGTTTAAACTAGTGAATTTAATCTCTTTTGTTGTGATTACTATATCTTTGGTCTTCTTTCCACCATTTTACTTTATTTTATATATAGCAAGGTATTTCTTTGCTTGTTTTCCCCCCTTTTTTGCTTTCAGTTGGAGTGCTTAAGTTTTCTCTCTTTGTTTTCAGTTTGTGGTGGTATTTCTGAATTTTTAATATGAGATCTTTTAAACGTATTTTTATTTCTTAATTTTCACTTTGTAATAATTTTAGATTTACAGAAAATTACAAAAGTAGTACAAATAATTCCAGCATATCCTTTATCTTCATCTGAAAATAATCACCATAAGATGATCAAAACTAGGAAATTAACAATGATATAATACTAATCAGTAATCTACAGACCAGATTCACATTTTTAAAAATTGTCGCTGACTTATACTTTTCTAAGACCAGGAGCCAATCCAGGATCACTGTGTTAGTTGTCATATTTCTTCTTTGTCTTCTCCAGTCTGGAACTGTTCCTCGCTTTTCTTTATCTTTCATGACCGTTGCATTTTGAAGAGTATTAGCCAAATATGTTTTGTAGAATGATCTTTACTTTGGGTTGATGTGACACTTCTTTAAAATTAAATTCAGTTTATTTCTGGCAAGAATACCACAAAAATGATGTTTTGCTTTTTGTTGTTGTTTTTAGTTTTGCGCTCCTCCCACAGCATGCCCAGGGAAGTTCAGGGCCAAGGACTGAAACTGGGCCCCATACAGCAGTGACAATGCCAGATCCTAAACCCTTTAGGCTACAGGGAACTCAGACACTGTGCTTTTGTTAGTACTGTGTGATGCCAGTTTGCTTCATTGCTGGTGATGTTAACTTCACTCATTTGGTTATGGTGATGCCTGTCAGATTTTTTCCACTGTAACGTTACCATATTTCCTTTTGCAATTGAGAAATATCTTGTAGGGGGGATATTTTGAGACATGCAACTCTCCTGATTCTCATCATACTCCCACTCAATTTTAGCATCCATGGATGATTCTTGACTACTGCTCCTACTATTAACAGTATTTGTAAATGATGATTTTTCTAGTTCGTCATTTATTTTGTGTTCATTAATTTAAATATCTTGTAAGGAAGAGCTGTCCCTTTTCTGTATTTATTTGTTCAGTCTTTTTATTCCTATCACTGTCATTTATATCATTGCTCAGAATGTCTCAGATTTGCCATTGCGAGTTTTTTTGAGCTGGCTTCTGTGTTCTGGAAGATGCCCCCATCATTTTTGAGCACTTCTTTTCTTTTGGCACCACAAGATATTCTGGGTTCACCTTATGCTGTCCCTGCCCCAGCCCTGAAACCTGCCATTTCTCCAAGGAATTCTGCTTCCTTGGGTCAGAAATCAGATTTTGAAACCCAAACCTGGTTGCTAGGAGTGCTCTTTGCTACCATGGTGTCATTGCTTCTAGGTCCTCTCAGTAGATAAAATTGGAAAATCATTTTGTATCAGTTCATGGTTTCTTCCTGTTTCTAGCTTATAGCTGCACCAGTATTCCATTGTGTGATTGTATCATAGTTCATCTACTCCCTCGCACGTGGCTATTTAGGCCATTTCCCATATTTTGTGATCACAAATAATGCTGCAATGAATAACCTCATGCATGTGTATTTTTGTATTGTTGGAGTGTATCTTCTGGATGAATTCCTAAGAGTGGAATTGCTGCATCAAAAGGCAAATGTGTATGTAATTTGTTAGATATTGAGAACTCCTCAAGAGTTGTAGTAATTTCCAGTTTCCATTTTCACAGCAGTATTTGATGTGATTACTTTCCATTTCACCATAGATTTTTCAATAAAATATATGGTTTTAAAAATTTCACTAATCTGATAAAAGGTAGCTCTTTTTTTTTTTTTTTTAGGGCTGCACCCGTGGCATATGGAAGTTCCCAGGCTAGGGGTCAAATCGGAGCTACAACTGCCAGCCTACGCCGCAGCCACAGCAATGCCAGATCAGAGCAGCATCTGTGACCTACACCACAGCTCACAGCATTGCAGATCCTTAACCTACTGAACGAGGCCAGGGATCGAACCCACAACCTCATGGTTCCTAGTCGGATTTGTTTCCGCTTTGTTTTAATTTGCATTTATCAAGTTCTGAGTGATTTTAACAACTTTTATATGTTTATGTATTTCTTTTGGTAAATTGCTAATGTCTTTTTCCCATTTTTGTATTGGGCTTTGGTACTTTGTCCCTCAATTTTGAAGAGTTATTTATATGTAAGTGATATTAACCTTTGTGTTAAATTCTGCACATAGTTTCTCCCAGTTGGTCAGTTGTTTTTTGACTTGGCTTATATTTTTTCTTTTTTATAAAAAACTTAAAAAAATTTTTTTTGGTCTTTTTAGGGCCACACCCATGGCATATAAAGGTTCCCAGCCTAGAGGTTGAACTGGAGCTGTAACCACCAGCCTACACCACAGGCACAGCAATGCCAGATCTGAGCCATGTCTGCAATCTACACCACAGCTCACAGCAATGCCGGATTTTTAACCCACTGAGTGAGGCCAGGGATCGAACCTGTGTCTTCATGGATACTAGTCAGATTCGTTTCTGCTGAGCCATGATGGGAACGCCTAACTTAAAATATTTTAAAAATGTTTGTTTTGTTAGACAAATTTTATGGAAACATCAGTCTTTTCTTTTGCTACCTCTGGATTTGGGTCACAGTTAAAATGCCTTTCTCTAAACTGATTTTAAAGAGAAATAATTTCTCTGTATTTTCTTTTAGTATTTGGATGGTTCCAGTCACACCTTCCGTTTCACTTTTATCCAGTATTTCTTTTCCTTGATTTTTTTCTTCTCTCTCATCATTGTTATTTCTGTAATAAGCAGTCAAACCTTATTTAGATTTATCTTCAGGTTTGCCAATATTTTTATTTATCGTTACTTTTTGAAGTTTTTTTTTCCCCTTATAGATTCACTTTCTTCCTGAAGTGTACTTTTAGTAGGTATTTCAAAAAAGATCTGGAGTTCCCGTCGTGGCTCAGTGGTTAACGAATCCGACTAGGAACCATGAGGTTGTGGGTTCGGTCCCTGGCCTTGCTCAGTGGTTTAAGGATCTGGCGTTGCCGTGAGCTGTGGTGTAGGTCGCAGACGCGGCTTGGATCCCGCGTTGCTGTGGCTGTGGCGAAGGCCAGCGGCTACAGTTCCTGTTAGACCCCTAGCCTGGGAACCTCCATATGCCGCGGGTGCGGCCCTAGATAAAGGCAAAAAGACAAAAAAAAAAAAAAGATCTATATATGATAAACTCTCTCAGTCTTTATCTACAAATGTCATTTTTTAGCATTCATTCTTGAATGGAGGTTTAACTGGATACCATATTCTATTGTCTTCCAGCATCTGCTGTTGCTGGTAGGACGTCTCTGGTCACCCTAATTGTTATTGCTTGTTATTTTCTCTTTGTCTCTGGTGGCTTTTAAAGTTGTCTCTGTTTATAATGTACTGTTTTATTGAAAGGTATGTAAGTGTGCATTTGCTGTAATTTATTCTTCTCAGGATTTTGTATGCTCCCACAATATGAGGACTTCTGTCTCATTTCTGGAAAATTCTTGTGTTATTTCTTTGAACTTTTTTTTCTTTCTTTACATTTCCATGTTCTGGAACTCCTAATACGTATGTGGGAAATTTCTGTACTTTTAATGTGTCTTAACTATTTTTTATATTTTCTGTCTCTCTGTGTTGTATTCTGAGCACTTTCCTTATATCTATTTTTATATTTCACTTAATCTCTCAGTGGTTCTGTGTAGTTTTCTGTTCAATTCTTTCATTGAAAATTTTTTTCACTGACTATATTTTTATTTCTAGATTTCCTATTTGATTCTTTTTCGAATCTTTTCTTTTTCATACTGCCCTATTTTTGCCTTATAATTTCTATTCCTGCTGCTTGCTTTTGAACCAGGGGGAGATCAAGGATTTGTGAAACCCGAGACTTATAAATTTTGGAAGGCCTCTCTTTAAGAAAAAGAGTAAACAATTACAAATATGGAATTAAGTACAATGGGCAATATTTGTTTAGAAAGAGAAAATAAATCACAACAAATAGATTTAGAAAAGCTGACAAATACCACAAATATCACACAAAGTCCAGAAAAATAATAAAATACTTTTGTTCGTTAGCTGCCTGGCACAGATCTATCCGTGATTTCCTCTTCCTATGCCAAGTTTATAATAATATTTAAAGGGAGAACAGAAGGATAACTCAGTCTTTTCTCTTGTATATGTGATCAGAATTTAACTTTTATTATTGATGGTTTATAAAAGTAAGTTTCAATTTCACACATAGCTTTTGGCAATATCATACATTTTAAGCATCACTGTCAAATTTGGGAAAACCTCTATCTAATTTCTTTCATATATGATCTGTAGGAATAGAAAAAATTTCTGCATATTAGCCTCTGGGTCTTTACATTTCAACTTTTTTTTTCTTTTCTGCATATTGTGCTGCTGGGTGCTCTAGGACAAGTTTATACTAGGATATAATCTGTGGTCCTGTAACTTAATGTCACTACATGGAAACGACTATGAATCACATAAATATGTCCCATTAAACCCAAACTAAATACATTTTCAACCCCATTCGAATCCCAAAGATGCCGTTGCTGTTCTCATATCTTCAGATAAAAATGGAAGTGTGATGGAGGCAGAATGGAAAGAGATAGTGATCTTAAATAATTAAGGTTAAAATACCTTTTGTAAATTTTATAAAAACAGGCTGTGTGAATATGTTTCTAGGGTCCCTCCCAGGGCCTGTGCCTGCGAGAGGCCTAGAAGCATTAGCTTCATTAGATTTACGGTAAATCTGCCTTGGCTTTGAACATCTCATCATAATTATTTTAAGGGCTCTTTTAAATTGCCTTTTTATTTCTAGGTACAATGGTTACATTAGCTGACCTTTCCCATAGTGTTGCTTTATCTTGCATTATCTGTAATCTTGGATTATGAGGTCAGTTTATGTTGGGCTTACTTTCTCTGGGAATCCCATGGGCCAGTGGTAACTTGGAGGATGACATTGCCAGGGTATTTATGTTAATTTCTCATTTGGGGTTAGAGGTCACACAATATGCAATACGGAAGTCATAAATTTAGACTCCACGCATTTTTATGGCACGGATGGGGCTCCCACCTTCTTTCAGGTGACTGTTTTTCCCCTTTGTCTGGTGGATGTCAGCCTTCCTTTTTGCTTCCCCAGACCAGAGGCTGAAGCTCTTCTAGACCCTGTTCTTGATTTGAAGAAGCCTTGGATCCTGGCAGAATCAATTTTAGCTTTTCAAGGTCATGAAGTCATCTCATGGTCTCTCTCCTCTCCCTACACACATCAGAAATCTGTCTCCCAAGGAGTTCCTGTTGTGGTGCAGTGGTTAACGAATCCGACTAGGAACCACGAGGTTGCGGGTTCGATCCCCAGCCTTGCTCAGTGGGTTAAGGATCCGGCGTTGCCGTGAGCTGTGGTGTAGGTTGCAGACGCAGCTTGGATCCCGCGTTGCTGTGGCTGTGGTGTAGGCCGGCGGCTACAGTTCTGATTAAACCCCTAGTCTCCGTATGCTGCAAGTGTGGCCCTAGAAAAGGCAAAAAAAAAAAAAAAAAAAGAAAGAAAGAAAGAAAAGAAATCTATCTCCCAGCTATTAGGACTTAAATCCAGATCCAAGAATTCCATGGGCCATCTTAGTTGGTTTTTGCTCACCATGGGGACTTCGAGTTTTTTCTATGGTTTTGTCACCTGCCTTCGTTTCGAGCTCCATTATGTACTCACCGTTCTTCAGTTAAATTTTGTCTGACATATTCATGTATTTGGAAATAGAGTATGATCATTTGAGTAAATCGAGGCAGATCAGCTTCACCTCATTCATTCAACACTGTATTTCTGACAAGCGTCTGATACTTTCTAGAGTACTAACTATGCATCAGTATATAGTTCAAGCCCCCGCCTTTGTGGGGTTTACTTTCTTGTAAGTTGAAACCACCTCTTTTATGTTAGGGATGCTTTCTTCCCCTGCAAAAAAGGAAAAGGGCCTAGCCTTCCCTCTCTTCCCTTCCCTGAATATATCCGAGGTTACAAACATGTTTTAGCAGCTCTGTGACTACAAGTACTGTCTGCGCATTTGAGGATATTTAAAGTAAACTCTAGGTCTTCCCTATAGTCTTAATGGGCCCAGAACTTCCTACCACAGTAGATTCCTTTTATTTGGAAAGGATTAGTTTACCATATGCATTGCGGTAATCATTAAGCCCTTCTCCCAGCTTCTTTTTACATTCCCCATAACATAATTCTTTAATTATCTGAAAATTATTTTCCTTTTTTTATTCCAGAAAAATACAGCCTTTTTAGTATATAGTTCTAGGAGAGTTGACAAACTATACATCGTATTACCACCATCACAATCATGATACAAAAGTGTTTCACCACCTCCAAACATCCTGTTATCTTCCTTTGTGGTCAAACCCTCTCTTCCCCCAAGCCTCTGGCCACCACTGACTGTTCTTGATCCTTTTAGCTTCACCTTTTCAGGAATATCGTATAAATGGAATCAAACAGGATGTAGCCTTTTGTGTCCAATTTCTGTCACTCAAGTGTCATGTGTTTGGGACTTACACACATTGTTGTGTGTATCAGTCGTTTGTTCTTTCTCCCATTTAAAAAAACAGTCTTAAAAAAGAACAAAATAATGCCATTTGTAGCAAATGGTGGACCTGAAGATTATCCATACTATGTGAAGTCAGAGAGAGGAAGATATCATAGGAGATGACTAATATGTGAAGTCTAAGAAAAAATGATGCAAAGGAACTTACAAAGCAGAAACAGACTCAAAGATTTGGGGACCAAGTTTATGGTTACCAAAGGGGAAATCTGGGGGGACGGTATATACTGCGGGATTGGGATTGACATAAGCACACTACTGTATGTGAGTGATGGGGATCTGCTATGTAGCACAGGGTAGTCTACCGGGTACTGTGTGATGGCGTACATGGAAAAACAATCTGAAGAGGATTGAGCATATGTATATATGTGATTGGTTTACTTGCTGTACACCTGAAACTGACATAGCTTTGTGGGTCCACTATTCTCCAATAAAGTTTATATAAAAAAGGTTAGACACGAAAAAATAAATTAAAGTCTTAGAACTTTTTGTTTGTAAAAGCTAATTATGGTCGATAGAAATGGATTGATATATGATACTTCTTTTTGCTAAGATACCATAAAAGAATTATATCCAATATGTACCACATTAGAGACTTGTAGGGAAAAAAAGAAACCATTGTAATGCTTCTGATTTTGAAACCATTAAAATAGGAACATACATGCTGCTGGGGTGTTCAGGAAATACTGTCAAACTGTAATCTAGGCCAAGCCAAAAGAATACGGTGATGTTTTCGTAAATGTGGGAAATCTGATGGGTGGTAAATGTGAGACTTTAAAATCTTACATTTTGGAAATACAGTTTTTTTACAGTTTGGAAATACTGAAACCAGCAGGTGCTTACCAAATATTTGTCAAATATTGGAAGGATGGAGGATGGAGCCTCACTGAAGCTTAGAGGCCTCCTGAAGCGTGGAGACTCCCACGTTGGTGATGATTTGCCCAAAGGACCATCTGCCTTTGATCCCAAACCTAGCGGCTGCTGCCTGCCATTCTTTCTGATGTTGCAGCAGCAAGGGCTTTGGCATATTTTCAGCCTCATGGTCTTGGGAGGCAGCACAAAAGAGCAGCCAGGTAGCACACGGCAGTCATCCCATGTCCTTCCAGAAGCTCGTCTGGGGTCTGCCTGCCAGGCTGCACACCTGTTCCAGCTTGCCTAGTCACGTGTCCCCCAGAGCAGTGAGTTCCCTTACGTGAGGTGGCCACGCAACTGTTTTCTTTACTCAGGCAAGTAAATGTGTTGATGGCACGAGCCAAATTTCACCTTCAGAGGCATGCTCTGTGCCCCCATCACAGGTGACAGGAAGCAGGTCTGCCTCTGGGGCGGGGGTGCGTCCCTGTGGCTGACAGGGATGGCCTCTTTCCACACCTGTATGCTCCAGGCTCAAGCCAAAAAGATATACAACACATATTAAATATAATCACTGCCTCGAAGTAGATTATTGCCATTGTGGAGGCAGCATGCCATATTGGAGAAGGTTCTTGCGGCATGCTTGCTGCGGGATTGGCACGTCCCTGCCTTTTGGGTGGGAGGCAGGAGGTATAGGTATATGGCAGCTCAGTGTCAGAAAGACCCTAAAGATGATCCAGTCATGGGAACTGGGCACCCCAGTTGCTTGGACAGTTGTCTCTGCCTCTCTGCCCCCCTTCTGCTGCATGCTGTGAGACAGCTGATGTCACATCACTGGTTGGGTCTCCCCTGGGCATTTTCAGATAGACTAGCTCAGCAGCATTAGTGAGCTGGGTTCCTAGCTCCAAGCAACTCCTGCTGCACCATCTGGGAACGAGAGAGAGAGAGGCCCTGCTATTGTCTGGTGATTTTTAACTTTTTAAAATTTAATTTTATTGAAGTATAGTTGATTTACAAGGTTGTATTAGTTTCAGGTATACAGCAGAGTAATTCAGTTATATACACATACACATATAAATATGTACATGTGTGTATAGTCTTTTTTCAGATTCTTTTCTCTTATAGATTATTATAAAATATTGAGTAGAATTCCCTGTGCTGGAGTTCCCATCGTGGCCCAGCGGGTTATGAACCTGACTAGTATCCATGAGGATGCAGGTTCGATCCCTGGCCTCACTCAGTGGGTTAAGGATCCGGCGTTGCCGTGAGCAGTGGTGTAGGTCGCAGACACGGCTCGGATCCCCTGTTGCTGTGGCTGTGGTGTAGGCTGGCAGCTGCAGCTCTGATTAGACCCCTAGCCTGGAAACGTTCATATACTGCAAGTGTGGCCCTAAAAAGCAAAAAGAAAGAAGAATTCCCTGTGCTATACAGTAGGTTCTTTTTGGTTGTCCATTTTACATATAGTAGTGTGTTAAAACTAATCCCAAACTCCTAATTTCCAGATAGCCTAGCTCTCTCCCCTTTCCTTTTGGTAACCATAAGTTTGTTTTCTGCTTATGGGTCTATTTTTGTTTTGTATATAAATTCATTTGTATCATTTTCTTTATTTTTTTTAAGTTTCCACATATAGGCAGTATTATATGATATTTGTCTTTCTCTGTTAGGCTTATTCCATTTAGTGTGACAATCGCTAGACCTATCTTGTCTGGTGATTTTTAAGGTTTGAATGTGGCCAGTTTCCTGATGGACAAGGATTTGGTTTAAAATTCAAGTCCTTTTCTCTGATTCTTATGGGCAAACGCTGTGTCCCTTTGGAAGATGTTGTTAGTTTCCTTTTTTCCCCACTTATGTTTTCGTATATATAAGACTAAGGTTTGTTTATTAGAATTCTACAATGTAAATTACTAGGGGTTACTAAAATTTGGTATCCCAAACTGAAACTACTAGTTTACCAAACATTTGAGTCAGGACTCTTTTCCTTACAAATACAGACCTTTTGGGTGTTCCTGAATGTGCCAAGCTCTTTCCTACCTCTAGGATTTTTGCTCTTTCTGTCTCCTTTGAAGACTTCTGGACAACTATGACTATTAAATATATCCAATTTTTATTGGGGTAAAAGCTGTTTCTAGTTATCTTTTCCTGCTTGGCTAATTTTTCCCCACTGGTGCCAGTAGCATGTATTCTTGGCAGTAGAAGAGAGAGACAAAGATTGCTGAAAGTGACTTGTCACCCAAGTGCCTGTAACCTGTGGTGTAATTTTGCAAGGGGTAAGCTTTAACATTTTTCTAATATTAATTTTGGACTTTCCCTTTCACTGGGATAGGCTAGGTAAGAATTCAGTTATTAAAAAAAAATGGATTCTTTTTGTAAACATCATGTAATGGCCATCAACATAGATTGCACGTTCCAGAGTTTACTGAACCTTCTTCTTTGGAAGGTTTAGATTAAAATTGTTTTCTGTCATTTTTATAGATCTGTAAAATAGGAAATCCACTCATCCACATTTGCTGACCTTTATTCAGAGCATAAAGTAGCCCTTGGAATTAAGACAGTTGGAACCCAAGCCTGAAAAGAGCTTGTCTATGTTTTAGTTCAGAAATCTTAGCTAAGGAGCTGGGTGAATAGTGATCTGAAACACAAGTGGTATTCAGTGCAAGAAATTAACAATATAGTTTAAGTACGCACTGAATCTTTTATTAAAATATCCTGGATTATTAAATGCCATATTTAAGGGTGCTTTCCAAATACAGTTTTAATAATGATCATAAGTGTACTGCAGTGTAGTTTGTGCACCCATTAAAAGAGAAAAATATGCTTACACTGTGTAGTCATAAAACCTGTAAACTGCCATTTTGTAAGTGGCTAAGAAGTGAATTGCCACAGAAACCCAGACTTGCAGCAGCTGCAAATAAACGAAAGAAGTTTCTAAATGCTGACACCGGTCATGAAACTGATATTTTATTTAGATGTCCTTGCAGCACAGAGCTCTCGGAAATCATGTTTATAGTCTTCGTGCAATAGAAATACAAGCAGGAGTGTATATTTTGGCAGGTAGTGCCCGATTTAGTTGTAATAATTCACAGCACTGCTCCGGGGCTTCCATGTTGCTCCAGGCAAAAACCTGTATTATAAATTATAGCACACAAAGCTGAATTTGACCTACCAGTTGATGCATAATAAACTGACTTAATTCTGAATATTAACTACACATTGTGGCCTAAAGGTTTTATGCTCTCTAAATGTAACAATAAATTATACAAAAATCTTCCTCTTGGGTGAAGCCTAAATATAAATAAATCCCCAATCTTCATACTACTCCACAAGAGCGGTTACTATAGATACCAGAGAGAATACATTAATCTTAAATATTATTGCTGAATAAAATAACTTTAGACTATCACTAGGTACCTGAACTAATTATAGAAACTTTGGGAAGAAGTTTCAGGGCTTTAATAAACCACTTTCCCCTTTGCCCCATTTCTTGAATGGTAAATTGAAAGATACCACCTCGCTTTTGTGGTCAGCATGAGTAAAAGAATTGACTTTAAAAAAATCCTCCCCAATTCCAAGAAGAGGGTTTGGTCCATCTAAGTGCACAGCAAATATCTCTCGGTAAATGAATGAGTTAGGAAAATTTTGAAGTATCACATCATCTGATAAAATCAGTCTTGGGGCTGAAAAATGTGCATTTCTCGATTTAGATGTTTTGTTCTGCAAGTGGCTTTCTGTGTGATGCCAAGCGCATCGCTCTGCTTTTCTGAGCTTCTTTACCTGCTTGTCAAAGGGAGATGGAGGGGGAAAAAAGACTCGTCTCTATCTCACAAGATTGTGATTTGCGAATAGTTGAGACCACTGTCTGGGAAATGTTATCTTATGGCCTAAGATAATAATTTTCTTATCCAGGCAAGAAATGATCAACCCTAGCATAAAGCGTGGACTCTCTCATATCATGTGACCCCAGCCCTCCCTGGCCACTCTTGGCTGGGCCTGGGGTAGACAGTCAGATCTTCCCTTTTGAGAATTTGAACTGAGCGATCCAGGCCCTGGGAGCTGGTTCGTCATTGTCCCCAATCTGGAAGTTCCATCCCGAGGCGTGGTCCTTTTTCCAGTTTCCATGAGCTATCTTTGTATCCTAATAATAAACCTCCCTTTCTTGGAGTTGTATTGTGTGGGATTCTATTTCTGGCAGCTGAACAATTCAAAGACAGTTTTGCACAAGTCCCTTCAATCATTTCTTGATCACCTACCATAATTCAGACTCAGGAATTTTTGGTTTAATGATGGGAGGATAAAACATAAAACTGTGCGTCCAAAATGCCAATACATATAAACTGCGATTGGTGATTTAAATTAAATAGCAGGGAGAAATCCTATCTGCCCAAGGAAAAGGGGTAGGTTAGGAAAGTCCTAATAGGTGAGGGGCTTTGTATTTTTAAATGTACACCACGTCTATCATGCACACCCACCCACCCCCGCCCCCCACCTCAAGTCTCTTTGGACTCAAAGAGTAGCTTCCTAAGGTCCTAAATTTCCTTTCCACGCTCGTGCCGTACTCCTTCACACAACTCTGGGCTCCAGCCAACTTGAACCTGTCCTCCTTCTTGATCATCTTTGGCTTCAGTCTGCCCTCCCTAACTGCCACCAGAGTTACCAGGTAACATCAAACATAGAATACCAGACACTGATCCTAAAATCACCCATAAAAGACCCCATACCTATGTGTTAAGGTCCAAACTCCTACCCATGCATATCCAACAGCCTAGGTCCTAAATTTCCTTTCCACGCTCGTGCCGTACTCCTTCACACACTCTGGGCTCCAGCCAACTTGAACCTGTCCTCCTTTTGATCATGTTTTGCACTTGCCTCTGCACCTTGGCAGGCACCAGTCTCTCATCTTTATCTGGAAACCCACTGCTCCTCCTTAGAGGCTCAGCTGAGATTCCACCACCTTTCTGAGCTTCCGCCAGCTCCCTTTTCAATAGCAGAATTAATATTTAAAGAGTCGGTGTCTACCCAGGGCATTATGCGTACCAGCACGGCCTATTACAGGTAGTTGTTTATGTGCCAGTCTTTTTATTTCTGATGTAACAAATAAAAGGCAGCCAGGTGCTGCTCATTTTTTTGCATCTCCAGTGATGAAAGGGACTCACGGAAGGGGCCCAGTGAAATGCTTGTTTAATTCGATGGGGAGAACATTTGGTCCCGGAACAGCGGCTATGATTTTGAAAGGTGGATACAGGAGAGGGTTTAAGGACCAGGGAACAAGAGCCTGAACGTGAAGGGGACAGGAAGGTTCAGAGCAGATTCGGGGAGAGAGTGTCATCCGGTTTGGCTGGCACAAAGGGAAGAGAGAACGAAGATGAAGAAAGAAGATAAGATTGGAAAAATCAGTTGGGATCCTGTCATGGAGGATTTTAATTTTTAAAATGTGAGCTTAATTTGGAGGCACCAGGGAGCCATGTCCACGGAGCATAATGGTGAGGTGGTCAAAACTGCCTTTTTAAGGAGAAGAACCTCGGAAGGGTGCAGAGGCTGGACCGGACCGGGGTCCTGGCTTACTCTCACCGTGCTCCCCGGGAGGAGAACCAGGCCCGCTCACCCATGGTTCCCATCTTCTTAACGATTTCTTTATATCTCACTGTCTCTTTTTAGACAAATTACAAAGAGAGAGAGAGAGAGTCATCGGCCATGGCAGTTTCCTTTTCCTTCATCTCGGGCGTAGCAAGGATTTAGGGGCTTTAAAGCATCTGATAGACAGGAACAAGGGCATATCATCCCCATCCAGATGATCGCCCTTTCATTTTTAGTAACGCTGGAGAGATGGAAATGGTTTGATATGGAGCCACGCTTGACCTGTTCTATTTTTGCCGGGCTTTCCGGCAGCTTAACAAGAACACTGGGTTCCTGCTTCAGCGAGGGAATTGGAAGGCTTCGCTTGCCCTCCGTGGCCCCGGTTTTCCCCCCGGCTCCCCAAACTCAGCAAAATTCAGCAAGCGTGAC
>PVHT020003427.1:1526238-1554312 GCA_004024745.2 Catagonus wagneri | reverse complement strand
CTTTTTTTTCCTCCTTCGTTCCCTTTTCCGTGGGCTTCAGCACCTTTTTGTGAGTTTTCATCAGCACGTTTCATTCTTTACTGAAAAATGAAAAGATCAGGGAGGGAGAAGTGAGGGAACGAGTCTATTGCTAATTGTGATGGGGAAGTCAGGGCGAATTATGCTGGCTTCCCTGTTGTGCATCCAAATCATGCTGTTAATTTTTCTTTACACACGCAAGACAGAGAAGAGGGCTCCTGTATTTAAATGAAGAGCTGTGAGCCTCAGGGCCCTCTTCTGTGGTAGGGTGACAGTGATTATTTGTTGGGTACCTACTAAGTGCCAGGTTCTGTGCTTTGCACTGAGGCTGGAGGAGGAAAAAATAAATCTCCTATCCTCAGGGAGCTCAAAAGCTCTAGAGCCTGAAGTTTGTCATCGTCACTGCACAGTGACTGCTATCCTTGACTGAACACCTTTTTAGAGCCACAGTCGCAAACCAAGTCGCAGCTGCATCAATGCCAGATCCTTAACCCACTGTGCTGGGCCGGAACCCTCATCCCAGCTCACCCAAGATGCTGCAAATCTCATTGTGCCACAGTGGGAGCTCCTATACTCCAATTTTTTAAAAAAGTCACTTCCTTGGGCTGCTGTGAGCTAACCCGTGTAAGTGAAGCACCGTGTTCCCTTTCCGCCTTTCTGCCCCACAGCTCACACCGCTTTGTCCCTCTGTTCCCTGAGTTGTAAGGCCCGAGTGCTCTCTGCCGTTTCCACGCAGGGCCTGGCCTCACCTCCTTGGGCAGAGGCATCTCACCTCTCTGGAGCCCTCATAGTTCTTCCCCAGGGAGCTTCATATGCTGCAGGGCAGCCAAAAACAGAAAAAAACTAATTGGAGTATAGTTGATTTACAATGTTGTGTTAATTTCTGTTACAGTTTTCTTATGTATGGCTAAGTGTTGCATACACACACACATATTCTTTTTTTTAATTTTTAAATTTTTTTTTGCTTTTTAGGTCACACTCGTGGCATTTGGAGGTTTCCAGGCTAGGGGTCCAATTGGAGTTACAGCTTCTGGGCTACACTACAGTTCATGGCAATGCCAGATCCTTATCCCACTGAGCAAGGCCAGGGATCGAACACACAACCTCATGGTTCCTAGTCAGATTCGTTTCCGCTGCACCGTGATGAGAACTCGTACACACACTCTTTTTAAATGTTCTTTTCCATTAAGGCTTATGATCAGACACTGAATATAGTTCTCTGTGCTGTACAGTAGGATCCACCCCTTAGGAGGTGACTATAGCCCATCTAAAATATGAGACATCCTGCCTCAAAGGGGCTGGTTATTCTCATTGTCCTCTAGAAGGACACGGAGCTCCTCAAAAGTTGGGCATGTATTTTTCATTTGTGTATCTTCAGAACATCTTGGTCAGGGTAAGCCCTCTATCAACCCTTGGGAATGAAGAAGTTCAGGAAGCAGGTTTCAAACTCACATCCATCTGACTGCAGAGTCTATGGTCTTCTCTCTGCTCCATGGTGGGTGCTCTTGACAGGATTAGAGAAGCCAAGATGAATTAACAGCTTAGAGAAATTTGCTTAAGTCCATTGTTGAACATCTTGACTTTGATGACAGTGAAATTCCTAAAGCTCCCTGGGAGCCGTGGGTCTGACGCTGAGGAGTGAGGTCAGGACTGAAGGGGCAGACTGTTACCATAGGGGGTGGGCAAAAGATCTGAGATGGATGGAGGTGGCCTTTGTAGGTCACCATTATTTGGTTGGTCCAGGTTGGGTGGGCCTTGGAGCAAACTGAGTATTGAGAGGTTAAGTGCACATGCAATTGATGGCTGAACTCACGCTAGAACCCTGGCTTATGTCCTCCTTCCACCTGCTTGTCCCATGAGTTGCTCGTGGTTACCCATGAGCAAATATTTAATGTGTCCACTGTCACAGGAAGCCATCTTTCCTTTGTAGGTCCTTCTTTCTTCCCTTCCTTCCTTCCGTCCTTCCTTCCTTCTTTCCTTTCTTTCTTTTTGCTTTTTTTTTTAGGGCTGCACCTGCAACATATGGACGTTCCCAGGGTAGGGGTCTAATCAGAGCTACAGTCGCTGGCCTATGCCACAGCCATAGCCATGCTAGATCCAAGCCGTGTCTGCAACCTACACCACAGCTCACAGCAACGCCAGATCTTTAACCCACTTATCGAGGCCAGGGATCGAACCTGCAACCTCATGGTTCCTAGTTGGATTTGTTTCCGCTCTGCCATGATGGGAACACCTCTTTCTTTCTTTCTGCCACACTCATGAGATATGGAAGTTCCTGGGCCAGGGATCGAATCTAAGCCAGAGCTTTGACCCACGCCACAGCTGCAGCAATTCCAGATCCTTAACCCACTGCGCCAGGCTGGAATCAAGCCTGTGCCACTACAGAGATGGTGAACACTGGATCCTTAACCTGCTATACCACAGTGGGAACTCGAGTATTTCTTTTCTTTTCTTTTTTTTATGGATATTATGGGCAACTAAACAAGAATTAAAACCCAAGAAAGCGTCTCGTGGTTGGGGAGTGGTTTGTGTAGTGGGGGCAGATCATTTGGTCATTGTCTCTAAAAGAGTGAGACTTGTCACCTGACAATGGAGATCTTGTAGTGTCCAGCATTTAGCATGACTCTCCATTTGATTTTACATGACTATGGCAAGGATCTGATGGAATGATGCAATAAAGCAATAAAGAATATCCTGTGTACAAATTTGATAAGCTCTTGACAATATGGTGCCTGACAGCCTCCACTTAAAGAGAAGACATTCTGTCAATCAGCATGAAGCATGCTAAAATCTCCGCTTCCGTAAAGTTCTTTATGCCTGCAAAGCAGCTTTCTTCTCCCTGACTCTAAGTGTCTTTAATATAATATGCCAACTATGGCAACTGGAAGTATAATGAACAGTAAGTTGCTTTCTTACTCTCGAGAACCTGTTATTCCCCTGACACCAGCAAGACTGCTTCTTAGCGATGATGCAGTAGCACTTTTTTCCATCCTCCATCCTTTGCTCTCTACCCTACTCAGAGAGCAGGGTGGAAGCAAACAACCATTGATTAGACCTTTGCCCTGAGCCACTCACTGTGTCAGATGACTGCTATTCATCCTCTTGCTCCTCCAGCAATCTTGGAAGGGTGGTGGGTCAGGGGCACGATACTGTCCCCATTGCAGAGATCGGGAAACTGAGTGTTATGGACTGAACTGTGTCCCCCCAAATTCCTGTGTGTAAGCCCTAACCCCACAGTGTGTCTGTATTTGGTGGTAGTGACTTTAAGGAGGTAATTGAGGTTAAATGAAATCATAAGGGTGGGGCCCTAATCCAGCAGAATTAATGTCCTTATAAGAAGAGGCAACCAGGGTTTCATATTGCAAAATAAAAAGGTCATGTGAGGACAGAGCAAGAAGGCACCATTTGCAAGCCAAGGAGAGAAGCCTCAGGAGAAACCAGACCTGCCGACACTTTGATCTTAGGCTTCTAGCCTCCAGAGCTGTGAGAAAATAAGTTTTTGTTGTGTAAGCCTAGCCTGTGTTATTTTGTTATGGCAGGTCTGGCCAAACTAATACACTGAGGCTCAGGGAAGTGAAACAAATTGTCCAGAAATGGCTATTTCCCCCATTTTAAGAATAAGGAAAAGCCCCCTAGGGCAGAGGTAGGGGCTTGGGAGATAGGGGTTTCATCCAGGCTATGTCACTGATAAGCTGTGTGACATAGGAAGAGTCACTCCATGTCCTCTGGACCAGTTTCTTCATCGTTGAAAATGAAAGGAGTGAACACTTGAGCTCTGTGTCATCCTTTCAAACTCTGAAATTCTGTGTTTCTTGACAATTTCTTCTAAGCCTATTTTTCTCATTTGTGAAAGAGGATAAGAATATCTATAAACAGTACAAGGAATATAAAGAGAATCCAATGAGTTAAAAGGTTTTAAAAGAAGGAAGGAAATTCCCCTGTGGCACAGCAGGTTAAGTATCTGGTGTTGTCACTGCAGCCGGGGTAGCTGCCGTGGTGTGGGTTTGATCCCTGGCCTGGGAACTTCCACATGCTGCAGGCATGGCCAAAAATAAATAAATTAAATTAAATAAGGTTTCCCATTGTGGCTCAGTGGTAATGAATCTGACTAGTATCCACGAGGACGCAGGTTCGATCCCTGGCTTTGCTCAATGGGTTAAGGATCCAGTGTTGCCGTGAGCTGTGGTATAGGTCACAGGCACAGCTTGGATCCTGCATTGCTGTGGCTGTAGTGTAGGCTGAAGCTGTAGCTCCAGTTCAACCCCTAGCCTGGGAACTTCCATACGCTACATCTGTAGCCTTAAAATAATAATAATAATAATAATAATAATAATAATAATTAATAATAATAATAATAATAAAGAAGGATGGACTAAGCAGTATGATCATGTTGCCTGAGACTTTATGATGTCCCCTGGGCTTGAGTCTCAGTGGGCTCCTTTCTAGCCAAGGGATCTCAGGTAAGTGTAAGTTTCCAGTAGGTTACCTTCAAACAGGGCAGAACAATGCTCCTTAACTTAAAGGATTGCAATAACAAACAAATGAGAAGCTCCCTGTACATGTTCATCACAGAGCAGAGCCCATCACATTCTCCGTATTGTGTCATGACAATTATGGTGATTTTTAAGGTCCCAGAAGGGTGGGCTTGTCTGCCATGAGCCCTGCTGGCTCTTGGCCGGGCTTGATGTTTAGCATGAGTAGAGTCAGACTTCAGTTGTCCAGCACACACAGGCACGTGAGCCTGGGCAAAGTACTTAGCCCTGTGTTCTCTGCGGTCCTGACAGTTCTGAGTGTGAGTTTAGTGCCGACCTTATAGGTGATTAACTGAGATCAGGCTTTGGCTTTGCTTTTATACAAAGCCGCCTCTAACTGTGAGGAATGGCTGCTGTGAGCCAGGATCATTTCTTCTATTTCCCGTCCATACCATGTACTCCCAAGAAGCTGGATCAGAGAGGCCTGAACAATAGAGAAGGTAGAAAGAATAGAAGACTAATGCTTACTGTAGTTACAGGGCACTGTCATACTCAAGCAGAATTGGTAATAAATTTGAGGGGGCTGAGCACATTCCAGAGTTGTCCCCTGCCCCTCCCCAGTCATTGCTGGAGTGTCTCAAGGCAGGAAAGTGTTGACCAGACAAACCCTGTGAAGCACTTCTACTTAGTCCGGAGAGAGCTGGGGCATCTTTGTTAAGTAAGTAACCACACTTCCTAGTGGCTGCTGACAAGGTCCTTGATAAGAAAGGGGAAGATTATATGCTTTTCACCTATCTGGTTCATAAAAGCAAGATTTAAGGAATCTTGAGGTTAAGCCTACGGTTCCTGGTTGTGGCCCATTTGGATATATCGTAGGATGAGGTCTGTGAGGATTCCCCATGGCCAGCGGAGAAGGTGGAACCAGGGGCTTGGGACCCAGCAGTAGTGCTCTTTATTGATGGGGTCCACCCACCCTCTCCCCTTCCCTTCCCATGGAAGCAGGGGTTATGGTGATGGGTTAATGGATGAGAACCAGTAACGTGAGGAGTGGGACATAAACATTCCTTCTGAAGTCTCTCCCTGTGATTCAGATTGGTTCAGGATATTTTCTGACTCCCACTAGATTGGTTCAGGATATTTTCTGACTCCCACTGCTTGCAGAAAACCATCAAGAGATTCTACTATTCAGTAGTTTCTGTCCTAATTTCTTTTTTTTTTTTTTTTTGTCTTTTGTCTTCTTAGGGTCTCACCCACAGCATATGGAGGTTCTCAGACTAGGGGTTGAATCAGAGCTATAGCTGTTGGCCTACACCACAGCCACAGCAATGCCAAATCTGAGCCGCGTCTGCAGCCTACACCACAGCTCATGGCAATGCTGGATCCTTAACCCACTGAGCGAGGCCAGGGATGGAACCCACAACCTCATGGATCCTAGTCGAGTTTGTTTCTGCCGCGCCATGATGGGAACGCCTCTGTCTTAATTTCAACTAAGCTTTTTTCCAAATGTCTGAACAAAACTCACGTTAAAAACATATTTTATATAACGATGCATTTGGTACTTACATGTGGTACATGTATTTTCCCACAAATTATTATTAACCTATACTTTATGAAATGTATAGTTGATCCTTGAACAACGTGGGGGTTGCTGCACCAACCCTCTACACCATCACAAATCGACATGTATGAGTCCCCTGGTGGTTCAGCAGGTTAAGGATCCCATGTGTCAGTGCTGTGGCTCTGGTTACTTCTGTGGTGTGGCTTTGATCCCTGACCAAGGAATTTCTGTATGCTATGGGCGCAGCCAAAAAAAAATCCACATGTAACTCCACTTTCCCCTCTGTATCTGTAGTTCAGCATGCCTACGGATCATGTAGTACTGCAGTATTTACTACTGAAAACAACCTGCATCTAAGTGGATCCATACAGTTCAAATATTGTTCAATGGTCAGCTATACTGTGATACTTTCTATTCCGTTCTTTTTTTTTTTTTTTTCGAAAATATTGGTCAAGGAATTCCCATTGTAGCTCAGCGGTAACAATCCTGACAAGTATCCATGAGGGTTCGGGTTCAAGCCCTGGTCTTGCTCAGTGGGTTAAGGATCTGGCCTTGTTGTGGCTGTGGTATAGGCTGGCAGCTGTGGCTCTGATTTGACCCCTAGCCTGGAAACTTCCATATACGGGGGGTGCAGCCCTAAAAAAAAAAGAAAAAAGACAAAGTATTGGTCAAGACTGACTAAATCAAAGTCATGATGTACAAATAGGTTGTAACTCTCGGCTTGGAAGCACTGGAGTGTTCCATGGTATCCAGAGACGGCAGGGCATTCTGCAAGCAGTTATTTAGCTGTACCTCTGGGGCAGTATACAAAGTGGGAAGATCATGGGCCATGGAGTTAGACCTGGGCTGAGAAGTTTCCAGGCTGGGGTAAACCCCTGCCTCCTCATAATACTTACTTCGCAGAGGAATTGGATCGTTGGGTGATCACATGTTTGTGAGAATGTCTAACTTATCCTGGCCCAAAGTAAGACTTTGATAAACATGAACTCTCATTTCTCACCAAGCTGAGATCCATAGTCTTCAACAGTACTTGCAGTTTCCTGTAACACTTGGCCCTACTCTGTCTGTTAGGTTCAGCTAGTCTTTGATGAGAAAAAAAAAAAAAAAAGTTTGCTTATCTACACTGATTGCTTTGAGGGTCTGCTTTGGGATTGAATTTCAGTAATCTCAGGGTTGCCAAGAGTGCTTGTGTTTTGTTAGCACTCAGTGAATTTGGTGGTTAGGGACCTTGCAGTATAGAAGGATGAAATGGTTAGCCTCAGTTAGCTGTCTTTTCTGGGTAAGGTCCTCTGCATGCAAATCAAGAAACATGGGTGTCCAAAGCATTGCCTGTTATGAAAGGGGTTCCTTTAATAAGAACCCAGCATGAAAGCAAACTTACCAACAGCTGAGCCAATAAAAATGCTGCAGCACCTGGTGAGCAGTTAGATGAAATGCATCGGAACACTCCGTATTTGCTTTCAGATTTTTGTAGCCCATGTTTGCCTTCCCATGACACAGCCTTACTCAAAACTTAGACTAAATATAATCCAGTTGTCATGACTTGCCTTTGTCCTAGACATACCACAGAAGGGTCTAGGCTGGCCCTAATACTATATTGTAGGAAAGGGTGATTTGTTTTCGGTTCTTTGTCATTTTACAACTCACCAGCATTTGCTTATCTACTGTAGACCCCATTCACTTTGCTGGTGGTGTTCACAGACCCCTCTTCTGTCTAGATGCTCTGCTGCCACGTTATGCTCATTGCAGGAGATGGAGAGCAAGAGCAAGACTGCCCTTCCTGTCACTCACTGTCCCAGGTATGGACCAGGCTTCCCCAGGGCATAACAAAACCCTTGTGTTTAACACACTTGGCTGAGGACCGGAGTTACCCAA
The DNA here is from genome assembly GCA_004024745.2 of Catagonus wagneri. Taxonomy (NCBI): domain Eukaryota; kingdom Metazoa; phylum Chordata; class Mammalia; order Artiodactyla; family Tayassuidae; genus Catagonus; species Catagonus wagneri. The sequence continues at coordinate 1,546,389 of PVHT020003427.1, read as the reverse complement.
GGGCAGGAGAACAGAAAAGCCAACCAGATACCTCTGCCCTTGAAACCCATCACTGGTCATGCACTGTCTTTGGAAGCCCCTCCTTGACCAGCCATGAAGCCCGGCCTCCCTCCATGGTATTAAAGGCTCATGCTCTACTTCATTCAAATAAGAATTCTCCTTTTTTATATTCTTTCTTTATAAATTTTATTTTTATTATAGTTGATTTGTAGTGTTGTGTCAATTTTTGATGTACAGCATAGTGACTCAGTCATTTCCAGAGTTCCCATCATGGCGCAGTGGAAATGAATCCGACTAGGAACCGTGAGGTTGCAGGTTCAATCCCTGGCCTCGCTCAGTGGGTTAAGGATCGGGTGTTGCCATGAGCTGTGGTGTAGGTCGCAGACACAGCTCAGATCCTACGCTGCTCTGGCTGTGGTGTAGTCCGGCAGGTATAGATCCTATTCAGCCCCTAGCCTGGGAACTTCCATATGCCTCAGGTGTGGCCCTAAAAAAAAAAGACAGAAAAAGCCAGGCAGAAGTTCCCGTCTTGGCACGGTGGAAATGAATCCGACTATGAACCATTGCAGGTTCGATCCCTGGCCTCACTCAGTGGGTTAAGGATCCAGCATTGAGGTGAGCTGTGGTGTAGGTGTAGGTCACAGATGCAGTTCGCATCCTGCATTGCTGGGGCTGTGGCATAGGCTGGCTGCTGTAGCTCCGATTGAACCCCTGGTCTGGGAACCTCCAAATGCTGTGGGTGCGGCCCTCAAAAAAAAAAAGGGGGGGATTCTCCCTTCCATTTTCTTTCTTTTTTATATATTCTTTCTTTTTGAATTTTATTTTTATTATAGTTGATTTGTAGTGTTGTGTCAATTTTTGATGTACAGCATAGTGACTCAGTCATTCATTCATACACAGATATAAGTGTGTGTATATTATATATACACATTCTTTTTCTGATACCATCGTCATCATATTCTATCCCAAGAGATTGGATTAGTTCCTTGTGCTGTACAGTAGGATCCCATTGCTTATCCATTCTAAATGTAGTAGTTTGCATTTACCAACTCCAAACTCCCAATCCATCCCCCTCCCTTCTCCCTCCCCCTTGCAACCACAAGTCTGTTCTCTTTGTCTTTCTAACTTTAATTCTGCCTCCCTCTGGTAATTGCTAGTATCGGACGGAGGGAACCCTGAAGGCAATTCATAATGCAATAGCTTCTCCCAGAAGGACCTGCTTTATCATACAGCTTAGTTCAGTTCTTCCTGTCTTCAGTCTCTCCCTTTCTTTGAAAAAAGCCCACTGCAGGCCCATAACCTTCAAAAATTGTCTTCATTCATATGATTTTTACTCTGATAATTTGGAAATGCTTATAGGTAGTGTTTTGTTTTGGTCCACTATGCTTAGGGTGTTTATTAACTGATACCCTTTGAATGGGACGACTTTAGCAACTTCTGTGCCCACCCCCACCCCCTACCCCCAGAAGTTACCTCCTAGGTCTCAGGCTGTTTCTGATGCCAAGTCTGTTTCCAGCAGGGCAGCTTCTGGAGTGGTAGGACCTACAGAGGAGTGGATTTTCTTCTACATAAGGACTGGGTCATGGTCACAGGGAGAGAGTGTGTCTAAGCAAGAATCTAGCAGTCAGGGGCTAGTTTCCATGGAGCAGGACTGAGAATCAAATGTAATCTTGCCCTAAGTGGCACCCTTCTGGCACTAGGTAATAACAGCTCCTAGATCCCCTGTCAGGAAATATCCAAGGAGGAGAAACGGCTGGCGTATGTGGAGGACATTAGAGGCATTAATATGTTATTAGGAGATGATGGGAACAAATATTCAAGCCCGGGACCTGGCTCTTATCAGTGGGGCTCTTGGTGTGTCGGGAGAGAAATTACCTTTTCCCTTGAGATGCACAGCGTGTGTTCAGACCTGTGAGTCTGGTGTTGGAGTCACAAATGGAGACGCGCTGAAGCTGACAGAGGTGACAGCTTCTCACATATGGAAAACTGAATAATAACAACAATTCCGTTTGTGAAGAAGGGCTGGAAATTACGTTTTCAATTCTAATGCAAGGCAGGAGCCAAGATGAACAGATTCAAATTGGAGTTTGCCGGGCTCACTATTTTCCTTTTTAAGCGACAAAGGGAAAAACGGTTGATGAAGTTGCCTCTAGGGGATCTGAGAAAGATTCTTTCTGCTATTTAAAAAAAAAATGAGTTTTCACATAGAGGCTATTAATTACTACCAGCCATTTGATAAATGCAGCATTAACTTATTTAATGCTACCAAACACCATATTGCCCATAATACTCTATATGGCAAAGTCGTAAACACAGATTTCTGATATGTGCTTAGAACAGGTATAAGTTGGCTTGGTTTTGTTCTTGTTTTAATGAACGGTGTGATGGAGCTCTGGATATGAAAGAATAAATATATTATTTACATTGCTTTGGAAAATTACTATTGAGACAAAACTGGCTTTTAATGTGGGCAGGAGACCAAATCTTAGAGTCTTAGAAGTCCTAGCTTCTAAGAAGGGTTTAATGTTTACAAAATGGCTGTAGTCTAAAACTCAAGTTACTTTTTATTTCAGTTCATTGTAGGAGTTTCTAAGAGCATGGGCTATGAAGTCATAGACAAATTAACATGAGCCCAGGTTGTAGCTTGGTTTCTAGTTCTTGCCTAGTTGACTCAACACAAGTTACTGGCTCCCACCCTTGAAATCAACCCTAAGTAAAACCTTAGAGTAGATGGTCTTGGTGCGTGTGGGGACCACGTATCCACCGATGCTGATGCTTGTGATTTGGAGAAGCCAGCGTCTAACAAGCTAATTCTTTCTTAAATAAAAGCTATACATTCTAAACAAAATACCCCCCAAAACAACTCCTTGGGGTGTTTGGAGACTGAAATGAGGTAGTAGATTTTGGAAGTGACTTGAACCTTGAGGCAAGAAAGTCCCATAGGGTCAGTTCCATGGCTCAGTGGCAGCTAAAACCGATTCCTCCGAATCTTTGGACAGAGAAAGTAGGGGAGAGAACCAGATCAACCCGAGATGCCAGGGTGTGACGGGGAAACCCAGAAAAGGAAAGATCTAGAAAAGGGGAACTCCAAATTCTGTGTTTAAGCCTGTTTCTGGCCAATCCTTAAATTATGAATGCGAGGGACAAACTGGAAGCATCATATGCAGCTAGGACTTAAAGCACTGGAACTGAATTCCGAACTCTCCTTTCTTCGGGTTCTGACAGCTTGTAGTTTGCGTCTAACCAAGTGAATTATCTTCCAAAATAAAAATGTTAACACTCTTTGAAGAAACAGACTATAACCCAGAGTTTTTACAGCTTAATGTTTACAGTGTCTAGGATACAGTACAAAATTACTCAACCTATTAAGAGGAAAATATGATCTGATTTCATGGGAAGAAACAATTAGCAGTTATCAACCTCTGTGTTCTTTTTTGCTGCTGCAATAAATGACCACAGACTGGGGGGCCTGAAACCATAGAAATTTATTCTGTCACCGTTGTGGAAGTCAGAAGTCTGAAATCAGCACGTCACCAGGCTTGTTTTCTTTCGGAGGTTCTGGGGAGGAATTTTTTCCTTGCCTTTTCCTATGTTTTGGTTGGTGACATTCCTTGCTGTTCCTTAGTTTGGGGCTGCATGTGTCCAGTCTCCCCCTCTTTCTTTAAGTGTCACATATCCCTGTCCTTTCTCATGTAAGAACCCAGGGTATTTTATACCTATAATTTTATATCCAGACATATTTTACATCCAGCCATATCCAGCCTCACATGGAGGTATAAACACATAGTAAAAGTATTTGCAGGCCTGCAAAGCCACAAAGATCCACATTAAAATACTTTTGGAGGAAGCATTCAAATAAATTGAGAAACAAATCCAGTAGGTGCTGAAAGAAATATGTAAAGTGAGGATGATTAAGTATTTTGGTAAAGGATGGGTATTTTTTGTCTCTAAAATTAAAGCTAAGTGAAATATGTGCTTAATAACACAAAATTAAAATTCTACACACTATCAAGAGGAAAGTGTGGGATGAAGTGTGTGGGTGGGTAGGGAAACCAAGGAATAGGAAAAGCAGGATAAGGTTTTTGTTTTGCTAGGGAGAAGCTGTAGGTATCAGTATTAAAAAAAAAAAAGGCAGAAGGGGAAGGCAAAGAGAAAATGTTCAATAAATAGAAAATAGAAACTGAAGTTGTAGCAATAAATTCTCATATACAAATGCTCATTATGAATATAAGTTGTCTAAATCCTCAGATTAAAAGACAGACTGCCAGGTTAGATTAAAAATCCAGTTTTATATTTTTTTATAAGAGGCTAAGTCATAATGAAATAGAAAACTGAAAATCAAAGGATGGAAAAGGATATCAGGTAAATCTTAATCAAAAGATTGATATAATTATTGTAGTAGCAGAAAAAGTAGGTTTTAAACAAAATAAACCTTAGGACTTGAAAATGTTACCATATGATGATAAAAGGTTTGATTCATCAAGATACAACAAATCTGAACATGCACAGGGCATAAAATAGCCCTAAAGTACAGAAAGAAAAATTTGGTAAAACTACATAGATAAATGAATAAATCCCCCATCACAGTGGAGGAATTTCAACTTACCTCTTTTGTTTTTAGATAGGTCACACAGACAAAAGATTAGCAAAGATGCAGATGGTTTGAGTAACAAAACTAACAGGGATAATCCAATAAAAGTATATGAAATTTTGTAGCCAAAAATTAAAGAAAACTCACGTTGAATTTATGGTAGTATTTATTTATTTATTAAGTAATTAACATGTTTAGAACCTGAGAGCAGTTTTTGAATTTTATTCTCAGTGTGTTACTTACATTAAAAAATTGTACATGTTTTTTGAGTGTTATACTTCTGTATTAGCTTTCTCTTGCTGTGTAACAAGCTACCTTAAATGTAGTAGTTCTAAAAACACCGAAGTTTCCATAGGTCAGAAGTCCGGCATAATGTGCCTGGATTTTCTTCTTAGGTTCTCATCATGTTAAAATCAAGGTATCCACCAGGGCTCAGTTCTCATCTAGGGCTAAAAGTCCTTTTCCAGACTCACTGTTCATTGGCAGATTTCAGTTCTTTCTTACTGAAGTGAGGTCCCCATTTCCTGGCTGTCCATCAGCTGCTGTCGGGTCTCTGCTCTTAGGCGCATCTGCACCCTTTCTGGCATGGCCCTCTCCATCTTCAAGCCAGCCATGACTCATGCAGTCTTTCTCATGCTTCCAGTTTCTCTGATTTCCTCTTACACCTTTTTCTTCCGCCACCTGGGAAAGTTTTCTCCTTTTATGGCCGCATGTGATTAAATTAGGTCCACCTGGATAATCTCTTTTTTTTGGGGGGGAGGGCTATTATTATTGCTGTTTTTTAATGCAATTTTAAAAGTTACATTCCATTTACAATTATTGCAAAATATTGGCTATATTCCCTGTGTTGTACAATGTATTCTTGTAGCCTATCCTATGGCCAATAGTTTGTACCTTCCAGTCCCCCTACAACTGTATTTCCTACCCCTTCCCTGCTGGTAACCACTAGTTTGTTCTCCGTATCTGTGAGTCTGTTTCTTTTCTGCTATATTCACTAGTTTGTTGTATTTTTTAGATTCCACATATAAGTGATATCATACAGTGTTTATCTTTCTCTGACTTATTTCACTTAGCATAATGCCCCCGAAGTCCATCTGTGTTGCTGTGAATCACAAAATTTCATTCTTTTTTATGGCTGGTTAGCATTCCGTTGTATATATAACCCATGCACTCATGGTACACCAATCCACAATGGAGGCAAGAATACACAATGGAGAAAAGACAGTGTCCTCAACAAGAAGTACTAGGAAAACTGGACATCCATGTGCAAAAGAATGAAATCAGACACCACAATGAACTCCTACACCACAAACAAAAACAAACTCAAAATGGACCAAAAACTCAAATGCAATAGCAGGCCATCACAGTACCCCTAGAGGAAACCACAGGCAGAGCACTCCCCAACATAAATCACAGCAATATTTCTTTGGATCCATCTCCATATCTATCTTCATGTTGTAGCCATCAAGCCATCAGCCCCTGTAGCCACCTACATGTATGCACTCTCAGGGGTACAGGACGGAAAAAGAATAGGATACTGCCCCTGAGGCTTGAGAAGTCCTGATAATCTCCCTTTTTTAAGGATACCTGTGCCACGAAATATAACTGAATGATGAGAGTGCTATGTCATTAAATTCACAGGAACTCAAGATTAGATAGTGGAATCTTGGAGGCCATGGGTAGAAATTCTGCCTACCATAACCCCTCACACTTTTGTTTTTAACCCTCGAGTCCTGTTATTTGTGTGTGTGTGTGAAATTCTATGACACAGTACTTTTTTAGGAATACATAATCTGTACTCTGTATTTCATAATTTCCCATGCAATCATATCTTTAATGTAGAGCTATGAGTTACTTAATTTTCAGATATAAGGGAGGTTTTATAAATCTATCATTTTGTAATTGACATCTGTATTATGGTCGCAGAAACAGACAATAAAATATTCTTTGGAATTTATGGCTTCATTTGAAGCCAGTACATAGGTAATTTTATGAAAGTTCTATTTTTTTCTCAAAATGAATTTCTAATCTCCACTTGATGTAAGTTTTTATTAATTGCATTATTAACGTCTTAGTTCAATGTCTACATCTTCTATCTATACTTTCTTGAGAGAAGTATATTCAACTACAACTGACTTGTTATTCCCATAGTCTTGTTATTTCAAGGCTATGTTTTAGATAATAAAGGCCATTATGCATTCCTCTTTTCACTAGTTTGTGTAACTTGATTGAAGTAAAATAAATCAGTTATTGGCAGAGCTATTAGATGATCACTCTTCTATCGACAACTTCCAACATTTTTCAGGACTATATTAAAGGATTTATTGGAAAACAGACTGTTAGCACCAAGCCTCCTAACAATTTAAATTAAAATTACAATATTTTATAATCAAGGTCTGTTTTCTAGAGGTCAAGAATTGTTTATTCCTTTATTGATGTGCATAAAATATGTCACCATTTTTTTTTTCTGCTGTTTATATTCAGGACCAATTCTTTAGCCCCCTCAGTGCAAAGCAGAAAGTGCATCATGGACCTCAGCTCTCTAGCACCAAAGGACTTAAACTGACAGCAGTGATTTCGGCATCATAGCAAAGTTAGATTGAAATATTGGCCCCGTTATGCACAGACTCCATATTGAAACATTTGAATCTTGGCTACCTGTTCCCTTGTAACTCCACTTTCCAAAAACATTGAATATCCAAAGCTGCACACACTGAAGTCACTGTAGGGGGAAATAAAACAAAATCATAAAAATTCAAAAGAAGAATTCATATAGAAAATCTTCTAGATTAGAAAATAAAAAAGGACCAGTCATTTAAAGTTCATCCCTCCTACAACACAGGTTATTTTCACATTAAACTAGTATCATTGCAAGCTATACTTCTGATCCACCCCAAGATAATTCATTGATTTCTCTTTGTTTTATATTTTTATACAGTTCCTGAACCTAGAGGGTCCTCTGGGTTGGGAAAAAAAAGGGGGGGCAAAAGAAACTTTGGAGTATTTAAGGCAGACTGTGTTGATATTATAATTTCTAGACAAATATTGCCTTTACAGTTAACATATGAATGATAAATTATAGTAAAGGCAGCCTTTGGTGGTTTCAATGCAACCTTTAGGTTGGTTTGTATGAAAACAAAATTTTCAAAAGGCAAGCATTACTTGAATTGGACTGTTTGGTCCTATAATTGTGGCTTGCCAAGGAAACTTATCATTCCTGACCAGATCTACAAAGCCTTGTGCTGGAGGGCTACAGGCCAAAGAACTAAGTTTCGGTGCCACGGTTTGTCTTTTTTGGTCTGGCTCTGTACCCTTTTGGGTGGGCATAAGATTCTCACCAAAAGACTTGATTTTCCTGTGTCAGGGAGGGTGTCTCTTTAAACTAAATGGGCAGTAAGTTGCACAGGGAAGGCCGAGCTAGAGGCCAGTCAAAGGATGGGTGAGAGAGGGCAGTGAAAGTAAATGGACAGCAGGAATCCTTGGATTTATGGAAGCAAAGAGAATCAGAGAAGACCATCTATTTTATGTTCTTGACTTGTCATCCATTTTCTCTGCGTATACTATCATTCTGTGTTTCTTACCACAATTTCTATCCTTAAGTCCTGGGTTATATTTTAACCTTAACCCATTTGTTGGATGTGAGGGGGAGAAAGTAGAGGTAGACCCAGGGTGGTGGAGTGAATATAGATATTGTCTTATAGGGTAGAGGCCTCTGCCACATGGACAGTTGATGGGAAGCTTGGGCTTCATCAGGGAGGAGCTGGACACTTCTGCAGCCTGAGGGGCAGGGAAGTCTAGGGATCAAAGTATGGCAGTGTATCAACCCTATTGTTTCCGGTCCTGTTGACCTGGCCATGGTAGATATGCCTAGGGTGAGAAGTGAACCTTCTCTGGAGCTCTGCTCTCTTGTGAATAAGTCCTGATTTTAGTCCTTATCCTCAATTTTGCCTCTTCATCCACCATGAAAGCCCTATGGTTTGCACACTTAGCTTTGAATTGGTGACTCATCACCCTCAGTATTTCGTTACCTTTCTCCAAAGTCTCAGGTGTCCCCAGCAACAGTCATCCAATGTTATTGTCCTTGAAATTCCCATTTTCACTCTGTTTCCTAAATGCCTGACCTACTGCATTTCTTTGGCTAGTATACCACTCCAGTTCACCGCTTGTGAGTGTTTTAACAGTTGCACAGCCAGCTTGTGCTCAGTGCAAACCATGCTCCATTTACCGCTGGCAGGGGTGCCTGTGATGTGGCTCCCGTTTTAATGTTGCTGTCTAGGACCATTGCTGGCATGAGCTGTTCTAAGTCGAGATCCCCTGAAAGCACAGAGATCAGCATGTAGGGATTTTATCAGAGAATCCTCTGAGGATCAACACCTGTGGGGGAGGCAAGTCAGCAAGAGGGGGAGAGGGAGAATCGAGGTTTCACTGCTGTCTCAGCAGAGGCCTCAGCGGAGTATGCAGGACCCCAGAGCCTGGGGTGGCCTTTCGGCACTGGCCCCGGGAGGGTCTGAGGAGCTAGACCTTTATTTTTCTGCAGAGAGTAGATATTGGGAGTATAGGCTGTCCTGAGAATGAGGTGTGACCTTGAGTGACCCTTTTTCTTCAGCTGAGGGCAGTTCCTGGAGAACACTGAGAGCTGAGGGTACTTAGAAAAGCGGCATGAAGGGTGACCTGAGTGATAAAGTTGTGCTGCGGGGAAGAAGCTAGAGCTCTTATTAGTTTATTATCTTGTTACCTGTTTCTCTATTTCCTGGAGTTGATATGAAGATTAAAGCTTATGTGTGTCAAATACCTGGCTTAGTTGGTGTTCAATATATTATTATTATTTATGGTTTTATTATTTATGTATTAATGTTTATACTTACAGTACTTTGCCATGTGTAAGTTTTTTCAGTTGTAATCAACTATAATTATTCCTCTTTTCCATGTTGCCACTTAATCCTTATAACTATGATTTTGAATGGTATTTAGTATTTAATTCCAGTGGATCTGTCATAATTTATTATATTATTTTCTACTTTGTATATAGTTTTGTGTTTTTGCAATTATAGTGCTGAGTTGGACATCTTCATGAATCAGTATTTTTCTAGGCTTCAGATTATTTTCTTAGGCTAGATTCCCAGAAATGGAATTAACTGGGTCAAAAACATTCTGGCAGCTTTTGATCAAGAGTGTTACATTACTTTATAAATATATTATAATAATTTTACTGTCACTAGCAATATAAAGAATGTCAACTTTCTTGGATTTTTCCCAACGGTTGGTTTTGCCATTCTAAAAAATTGTTACTTTTGGAGTTCCCTGGTAGCCTAGTGGTTAAGAATTTGGCATTGTCACCACGGCTCAGGTCACTACTGTGGCTTGGGTTCAGTCCGGGCCTAGGAATTTCTACAGGCTGCCCAGGAGCACAGACAAAAGAAAGTGTTACTTTTATAGGTGAATAATAGTAACTAGTTTTAATTTCTGTTTCTTTGATTACTAGTGAATTGCATATGTTTATAAATGTTTATTTAATAGTAGTATGTCATCTCATATGGATTATCTGTTCATACTTATTGAGATATTTACATACTTATTGAGATATTAAGTCTTTAAAATAATTTATGGGCTCCTTATATAATAAAATTATTCATTCTATGCTTTATTCAACATGTTTTGTGAGTTATTTGCTTTTCTTTTACACTGTTTTAGCTGTATCATGTTTTAGATGTTTAGATTATAATTTGATTGATCTTTTACTTGTAATTAATCTATTTTTTTATAACTTAGTCATATATCATTCCAAGGAGTCTCATAAACATTGTTTTATCCTTTTAGTTTTTCTAAATTTTTTCTTTTTAGGGCTGCACCCGGGCATATAGAAGTTCCCAGGGTGGGGGTCAAATTGGAGCTGCAGCTGCTGGCCTATGCCACAGCCACAGCAATGCCAGATCCAAGCCACGTCTGCAACCTATACTGCAACTCATGGCTACGCCAGATCCTTAACCCACTGAGCAAGGCCAGGGACTGAACCTGTGTCCTCATGGATACTAGGTGGGTTCATTACTGCTGAGCCACAATGGGAACTCCCTCTAAATTTTTTTAGCCAAGCAATTCCTCTGGAATTTATCTTGCCCCATGGTGTGACATAAAAACATATAATAAACAACTAGTTATCCAGCATTATTTTTTTTGGTAAAAGTTCATCAAAAGGGGTAGGGTGGGTGTAGATAAAAAGGATGAGGAGGAGTAGATAAAAAGGAAGTCTAGCCTTGATAAGGAGCGGAGTTGAAAGAAGTGGAGTTATTCTGGGGTACATGAAGGTAGAGAACTCTTATGTAGAAGAAGGATGCTGAAAAAGCACTTTGCCAAGTATGAGAAAGTTTCCACTAAGTGAAGTCAAACTAAGAGAGCGTCCCTGTCCCCATATTCAAGGTGTGCTGTTTCTCTGGAGCCACAGATGCAACCACAGTAAAGGCCAACATGTTTCTGAGAGATCATCTTTCTCTGGTGATTAGTCATCTTATACTTAATTATTAAAGTATTTTATATTTATGTTAAGTTACATAATTAAAGTATATAATTTAATATTAATTTATCTTTAATTTAATTAATTTAGTATTAAATTTTCTTTATTATAATATATAACTATCTTATCTCTATGCATAAAATGTGATATGTATTCTATTTATCTTAGTCTATTCTGTGCTCTGAGCAAGCCATTCATTTTTGTATCAGTTCCAGACTGTTTTAGTTATTGATGTGTTACTGTATGTTCTGGAATGGGAAGGGATTCTTTCACTCCCACATTACTTTTTACTATACTTTAATCATGTTTTTTTTCTTTTTTATTCTTCTAAATTAACTTGGCAGTCATTTTATCCAGTTTAAGAAAAAAAATCCCTACTGGGATTTCTGTTTAAATTGCTTTAAAGCAATGCTTTAATTGAAAAGAATTGACATCCTTAAAATATTTAGACTTTTCATAGAAGAACATGCTGAGTCTTCCCATTTGACTAATAAACTTTGTATCTCTCAGTAAAATACTCTAGGCGCCTATCCCCACCTCTCTCAATCTAGGTCACACACACTTTCCATTAAGATTCCATCTTCGTATTTGATATTTTTTGTTCTGTTGGGAATGGGTTTCTTTTCTCCTCCATGAAATGTTCTATATCTTTATTCAGCAATTTTATTGATTTTAAACAATTGAAATACTTTTCAATGGATTTCTGAAAGTAGTAATAATGTTCCTGTTTCCTTTCTACTATGTGTAACTCTTTCTATTTCCATCGTATTGCTGGTCAGAACTTGACTGTGGATATATTTGTTTGTGCCTGATTTGTTGCCTATAGCGGTATCAACATTGAGTAGCATTCGCCGGTTTAGAATTAATGTTTATATGTTGAGTGAGACAGCACTTCTATTTCCACTGTTACAAGATGTTTTATCAAGAGTAGGTATTGAATTTTACCTACTGTCTTTTAATCTTTTTCTGATAAGTTTGTCTCAGTTTTCTTACTTGGCATATTGGGGAAATTATTATAATTTCTAGTACTGATCTGTCCTTGCTTTTCATAAATAATCCCTGTTTGATTATAATGGTCAGGTCATTAAATTAGTTATTAAATTTTATTTACTATTATATAGAGATTTTTATATCTATATTTATAAATAATATTGAACTATAAATTTTTATCTTATATGCTTTGCGTTTTGTGCCACGTTTGTATTTCCTTGGAATTGTGTAGCTTTTAAGATTATGTTCATCAACTTTTATAGAAATTTGTAATGACCTTTTTCTTTTTTTTCTTCAGAAATTTTTTTTTTTTTTAAATCACCAGTGAAGAGAAACTCATGTCAGGAATTTTTGAAGGGATAGTTATTCCATTTAAAATTTTATCTTAATTATTCTATGCAACATTTATCTTGCATCTCAGTAATATTTTCAGAATGTTACCAGATTTTATTGGTGTTTTCAAATATAGTCATATTCTTTCATTCTTAGAAGAAAGTTTATCGGTTGCTACTACTAACTTTCATTAAAAAAAAGTTCATGGACCTCTCTCAGTTTATATGTCATAGACTTTGTGCATAATTTGTTTTTTGGTTTTTTTTCTTTCTTTTAGGGCTGCACCCAGGGCATATGGAGGTTCCCAGGCTAGGGGTCGAATTGGAGCTACAACTGCCAGCCTACACCACAGCCATAGCAACGCAGGATCTGAGCCGCATTTGCTACCTACACCACAACTCATGGCAACACTGGATCCTTAACCCACTGAGTGAGGCCAGGGATTGAATCCCCATTCTCATGGATCCTAGTCGGATTTGTTAACCACTGAGCCCAAAGGGAACTCCTGTTCATAGTTTAAAAAAAATACTGGGTTTATTTAGTAATTCTACTGTCTAAATACAAAAATACATATACACACACACAAATTATTAGGAAATGGTCAGTACAATTATTAAATGAAATTACTATTTTGATTCCAGTTTTCCCTTTCGTTTTCCTCCAGCCTGCAAAACAAAGGATTTCCCCTTTATCCTTGGGGTTTCTATTTCTCCTCGTTATACCTACATCAGTTTGTTCAACAATAAGTTACTTTCAACAGAGTCAGTCCTTTTCAATATGAAGAGTCAAACCTTCCTTGGGAAAATGTTCTTTTATTCTTACCTTATGGCTTCTTTTTAAATTTAACTTTTATTGGGAATTCCTGTTGTGGCTAAGTGGTAGTGAACCAAACTACTATCTATGAAGACACGGGTTCCATCCCTGGCCTCCCTCAGTGGGTTAAGAATCTGGCGTTGCTGTGAGCTGTGGTCCAGGTTGCAGATGCAGCTCAGATCCTGTGTTGCTGTGGCTGTGGTGTAGCAGGCAGCTGTAGCTCCGATTCAACCCTTAACCAGGGAATTGCACTTGCATATGCTGCGGGTATGGCCCTAAAAAGCAAAAAAAAAAAAAAAAAAGAAAAAGAAAAAAGAAAGAAAGAAAAATCAGCTTTTATTTTCTCCAAAGTTTTACATGTACATTATTTAAAAGCCAAATAATCCCACAAGGCTTTCTGGGAAGAGCATCCTTCCCCCTACCAGCTAATTCCCATTTCTGTATAATCTCTCTTTCAAAGTCATATCCTTTCAAATCTTATTTTCTCTCTTTTTTTTTGAATATATATTTATTCTTTTTTTGGTTTGGTTTTTAAACTCGGTAAATTTTATTATATTTATATTTGTACAACCATCATCACAACCCAGTTTTAAAACATTTCCATCCCCAAACCCCAGCCCATCCCTGTCCCCCCAACCTGTCTCCTTTGGTAACCATAAGTTTTTCAAAGTCTGTGAGTCAGTTTCTGTTCTGCAAAGAATTTAACTGTATCCTTTTTTTATATTCCGCATATAAGTGATAGCATCCGATGTTTATGTCTCACTGTCTGACTAATTTTACTTAGCATGGTAATTTCTAAGTCCTTCCATGTTGCTGCAAATGCCATTATTTTCATTCCTTTTTATGGCTGAATATTATTCCATTATGTATATATACCGTATCTTCTTTATCCATTCCTCTGCTGATGGACATTTAGGTTGCTTCCATGTTTTGGCATTGTATATAGTGCTGCAATGAACACTGGGGTACATATATCTTTTTAAGTCATGGTACATATATCTTTTTAAGTCATGGTTTTACAAATCTCATTTTTTCAATCTCCTTTATTTTCCAATAACATGCCTATTTTATTATATCTTGAGTCATAGTTGTTGACGTCATCTATTGCATTCCCATTTTGGAAGTTGTTTTACCACTTCCCCTCACTATTTCTACTACACGCGTGCACTTCCTGCTCCTCATTCTCCTGATTTGGTCCCCTGATTTTTTTTTTCATTTTCCTCGTATTTTCTATCTCTTTTACTTTTTTCTCTGTATTTTGGGAGATTTCCTCAACTTCATCTTTCATCCTTTGCTGTCATTTTAGTGGAGTTCTAGTATTGCTAACTGCATGTGTTCACACTCCCTTCTTGAATCAGAAATCTGATTATTGCTGGTTTTCTGATCTTAAGTTCTGGCATAAAATAATTAGATTTATTGCATCTATCTTCCTTGCTTCTTACATGTTCTTTTGACATTTACATTTTTGCTTTTCATTAGACCAGAATGTCATGAACCAGTTTTTAAATTATTTCCTCCTTTTCTTAGTGTCTTTATTGTTCTTCTCTACCTTTGTTCAATTTCTTTAAAAAAAGTGTGATTTAAAATATTTGACAGTAACTCCTCTGTATTTTCCAGTTGCTCGATTTGCTCTTCTTTTACTGAATGTATAAATATGTATATTCAAGAAGCATGACCTATTATTTTCTGAATTCCTTTTATTTCAGTGAAAACTACTGGCCTCAAAATTTTCAGCTTGGTTCTCCTCTTTCAAGTTGTTGGGTCTCCTCACTTATCCCATAATTTTTTAATCTTCTGATTTTATGAGTGAAAGTTTTCATAAGTGAAAGTCTCATATCTTGAGATCAATCAGAATTGACAGCTGGTGTGGATTTCATCAAGAAGTATGGTGTATATGCTGCGTATGCGTATTTGTGCATGTGAAATGAAATGTGATTCCATTTTTCTCTTGTGGGCTTCTCTGCAAAGCAATCTATTTCATCTCTTCATTCACTTCCTCAGAATTTTAGGAGAGTTTCTCAGATTTGTTCTCTGCTTCATTAGTCAAAATGAGTTACTATTTGGCTACTGCAATTTTATTTTGGAGTACTCTTTTTGATTCAATAAAAACCATGTCCAATGGTAGTTACTGAAAACACAAAGCAGTTGTTTTTCCTAATATTGGGAAGATTTTGCTGCAAGTCCGTTTCAGAGAAAGACTTTCACTCTGATGGTGCAGGAATTAGCTCTTGTTACCTTGCTGGATTTTCAGACTTCATTTGATTTTATTCTTGTTCTATTACTTTATTCTTGACTTGGGAGAAATGTTGACCCACTAGCAGTAAAGAGTCAGGAAGTGAGAACTGTCATCAGTTCCTTGGCGTTCTCACTGAACACCTTGTATTCCTCCTCCCAAGCTGACCACAGCAGTTCTTGTCTGTGGAAGAAATTATGTGCCCACCTCCAAGTTCTTCCAGTCCTCCATGCCAGGGCTGTCGAGGAGAACTCTAAGATGATACTATATCCTTATGGTATTATATCTGCTCTGTTCACTGGAGCAGCCATTTGCCACATGTGGCTGTTAAGCCCTTGAAATATGGTTAACATGACCAAGGACCTAAATTTTAAGTTTGATTTCAGTTTGAATTAGAATAGGTACATGTAGCTAGTGGCTGCCATACTGGACAGCAGAGCTCTTGGTGTCTCAAAGCATTCAGGTTGAGGAGAGAAGAAAATATCCTTTGTGAAAGTAATTCTGAATTTAGACAAGAAGGAAGATGATGGTCAACAGCTCACGGTCTTCTAAGACCCCTAGTCCACAGAAGCAGAAGGAAGTTTCAGCTGAGACTGACTGATCTTTTGGTTTGAGAAAATTCAGATTCAAAGAGGAGTCAAACTTTCACCATGGAAAAAGGCACAGATGTTGGGTATAGAGATCCAAATATTCACTGAAGTTAGAGAAAATAGATACACGGGGAGTTCCCTGGTGGCTCAGGAAGTTAAGGACCTAGTATTGTCACTGTTGTGCCTTGGGTGGTTGCTGTGGCATTGGTTCATTCCCTGGCCTGGGAACCTCTGCATGCTTCAGGCATGGCAAAAAAAAAAAAAAGTAGATACATGGGACTCAAAGCTACCTGTGATGGGTTGATTCTTAATCCTTGACCCATCATTTCATAAATTCCCAGCAGTACCTGCCTACCATTGTTTTTTGCTTCTCGTTGCAGTTACACTGAATGATGGTTAACAGATAGTTTGAGTATTTGAGAGAGATGTTTCCTTGTATTTTCAATACTTAGCCATCTTCCCAGAATCCTCCTGAATTTATTTTCAAATTTGGAAAAAGAGCAAAGTGATCAGCCAGGCAGATAAAACAATTAGTTTGATCATCTGGGATGTTGCAGCTTGTAAAAGGCATTTGTTTGAGCTCCCCACTTAATATTGAGAGTGCCTTGTCATCTGACACTCAATTTACTGTTAAATTTGGGGGAGAAAGTAGAAAAGGAGGGGTGTGGGTGACATTTATTATCACTTCAAAGACAGGGACACCTCTGTCCTCACCTCCTGGGGGGCTGCCCATCCCATTCAGAGTCTGCAGTCTTGGGTCACTTTACCCTGAAGCTCGTTTCAGCAAAACAACTTCCCACCTTGCTTCACCCTAATCAAATTCCTTTTAAGTGAGAAAGATGAGGTCCGTGATTACATCCTCAAAACTCCATCCATTTGGCACCGTGGCCGGGTTTTCAAACAGCCTACAGACTTTCTGTCAGTGAGCTCTGTGAGACCAGTAGCACCCCAAGATGGCCTTATTTACTTTTGCTTTAAGCAGAAAAATTGGATTTAGAAAGCTTTTCCTAATCTGGATCTCTGCAATATATAATAAACTTCTTACATCTGTCACCATCAGCATTCTCCTTGCCATCTTTACTTTTATGTTTCAAAGAGGAGAGACAGGGGTGCCCTTTCTTTCTCTTCCTATTCAAGTAAGCACTGTCTTGGGACAGCTAGCCCTGAAGATTAGTGACATCTTCCTGGCCGGGTTGATGGAAGACTGGAACAAATTTAGGATTGCCCTCTATACCAGCCACATTCTGTCCTTATTAACTCTAAGGAGCAATTCTTGATCTGGAAGCTTCCAAGTGTTTTTAAACTTTTCAGTTAGTAAAATGAAAGGTAAGCCTAAACCTCTCTGAAAATCCTCTTGGTTGATAACGTTGATTATATCCTAGAGATAATGTTTTCAAAGCAGGAACTGAAGCCCGCTTGCACCAGAATGAGCTCCCATACTCCTTAAAATACAGAAACTCCAGACCCACATCAGTTCCTACGGAATCAGGATCTCTGAGGTCAAGGATTACAGTCTTTGGGGTTAAAATTTGAATTTTAATACCTCCCCAGGTGATTTCTATGCTTTGTGAGAGCCAGTATGGAAGAAGCAATGTTACCAAAGCATTCATTCAGTGGTCACTCTTAGAGGCGGTGGGGAGGATGTGTGTGAGTCAGACAGCAGTCTTTTCAACAGCAGAGAAGTGCTCCTTTGGAGAATCGGGTGTGAAATATAAGAACAAAGGAGGCACAGTTTTAAATCTTGTGACAGTATTTGCTTGCTCTGGGACAATAAGGAATAAACTTAGCCTCCCTGACTTGATCTCCTTGTTTGCAAAGATAGTAATGCTTGCTTCACAGGCTTGATGAATATGAATAGAAATCACCTGGCACACAGTCAGTATTTGGTAAACGTTTTCTACTCTGATCTCTCAATGGATGCAATGTTTTTAAAAGATTTTTTTTGTATGAAACGATTTAATGGGAGTTCCCATCATGGTTCGGTGGTAATAAACCCAACTGTATCCACGAGGATGCGGGTTCAATCCCTGGCCTCGCTCAGTGGGTTAAAGATCTGGCGTTGCCATGAATTGTGCCATAGGTCGAAGATGGCATGCCATAGGTCCAGCATTGCTGTGGCTGTGGCGTGGGCCGGCAGCTGTAGCTCTGATTAGACTCCTAGCCAGGGAACTTCCATATGCCATTGGTGTGGCCCTAAAAAATAAAAGAAACGATTTTATGAAGGAATTATTTATTTATTCATCAAAGACATATACACCTGCCAATTAAGGTTCCGATGAGCTTGAGTCACTCCCGTTAATGTCATTCCCACTAGTTGCAAAGGAGCTTGGTGAGTCAGCCCAACGTTACCATTTGGCTTTTTGAAACAGCCAAGTACTCCTGTATCCCCATGACTTGTCAGTTCCCACTGGTGCCTGAAACCCTGATTGGCAGCTGCAAAACTTGCGGCCCATGTTTAGCTCATGGAGCCAACCGTCTCCCATGTCCCATAATCAGGAACACAGTTCAAGAGTATTGAATTCAAGACCCTATGGTTCCAACACCAGGCTCCGTCTCTGTTAGAGCTGTCAACTGAACATTACTCATCCTTCTTCCCTGAAGCACTTTGCAGTGATTTGGGGGCTTATTTTCCCGTTCAGAATGTCTTTTTTCATCCTTAACCAATTAACATTTGGAGTTGGATTCATCTGCGGGCACGGAGCACCTGGGGATCTGGCCCCTACTTTATGAAGAAGTGTGGACTGGTTGTGGGGGGTGGGTAATGCCCAGAGGGGTGGGCTTGTGGTCCAGGCTTCCTCATAGGTGCCTGAGAAAGTGAGGGGGCCTGATAGTTAAGACCTGCACTTCCTAGTCCTCTTCAACCACAGCAGCTGTGCACAGGATCCATTTCGGATTTTATTTATTTGTTTATTTATTTATGGCTGCACTCATGGCAAAAGGAAGTTCCCTGGCCAGGGATTGAATTCGAGCTTCAGCTTCAACCTATGTTGCAGCTGCGGCAAGGCTGGATGCTTTAGCCCACTGCACTGGGTCGGGGATTGAATCCACACCTCTGCAATGATCCAAGCTGCTGCAGTCAGATTCCTAACCCACTGTGCCTCAGTGGGAACTCCCACTTCGTGTTTTAGTATCCATATATAAATTTTTGAGAAAAGAGCATCATTGTAAACACTGAACGACAGTCTTTGAAAATTACTGTAGTCCAACATATGAAAGCTTGATAATAGCTGAGCAAATCAGAGTTCCATCAGGGAGATTAAATGCCTAAACTAAGGACTGATTGTCAGTTGGATTAAATGAATTTCAACAAACATGTGGCATGTACCTCTGGTGTGGTTGCATAAGGATGGGGAACCAAGAAACATGATTCCTCTCCTTAAAAGCTGCAAGATCTAAGTAAGGGAGCACAAGAGAAGTAGATAATTAATTACAATATGTGTAAATGTGCTAAAATAAAAATGTTATGGAAATCCACTTGTAGATAAAAATGATGCTCGATAACTCAATTAAGCACCGTGCTTTCTATCTAGCTATCTGTGAAACAGGCACATTTTTCATTTTTCAGAGAAAGACTTAGAGATTTAGAGTGGGGTATCTTACCCACGTTCACATCATTAGTAAGTGACAGAGGTTGGAATTCCAACAGAGGTTGTCCAACTCCAGAGGTCAAATCCTTATCCACTAGGGAAATCTAAGAACATTTCAACAGAAGGTAGGTTTTGTTTGTTTCTCTTTGTTTGTTTGTTTGTTTGTTTTTCGCTTATAAGGCCACACCTGCGGCAAATGGAAGTTCCCAGGCTATGTGTGGAATTGGAGCTGCACCTTCAGGCCTGTGCCACAGCCACAGCAATGCTGGATCCTTAGCCCACTGAGCGAGGCCAGGGATTGAACCCGCATCATCATGGACACCATGTCGGGTTCTTAACCTGCTGAGCCACAGTGGCAACTTCAGGAGGTAGTTTTTGAGCTGAGCTCATAATGATAAGGACTTTTTAAATGGTTAACGGGAGAGGATCGTAGATGGGGAAAGCTTTTCCAGGCAGAGTGCCCAGTACAGGTGCAAGCCTCGGAAGCCTATTAAAATGGTGAAAAT
>PVHT020003427.1:1393374-1525238 GCA_004024745.2 Catagonus wagneri | reverse complement strand
CATCATCATGGACACCATGTCGGGTTCTTAACCTGCTGAGCCACAGTGGCAACTTCAGGAGGTAGTTTTTGAGCTGAGCTCATAATGATAAGGACTTTTTAAATGGTTAACGGGAGAGGATCGTAGATGGGGAAAGCTTTTCCAGGCAGAGTGCCCAGTACAGGTGCAAGCCTCGGAAGCCTATTAAAATGGTGAAAATACCATGTGGGGTGAAAATGCTGTGGGGAAAATCCTTTGTAATTGCTTTGTAACCACTATGCAGTGACTGGACCCAGGAGGTGGTGTGGCATATTGTTGAAGGGGGTCGAATCAGTCTCTGCCCCTTCCCGATCTTGTGACACGGGCAAGTTACTTGATCTCTCTGTGCCTCATTTTCCTCAACTCTAAAATCAGAGCATAATCACCTCACAGGGACATTAGGAGGATTAAATGGGGTAGCGTACATGGGCATTTAGCAATGTGTCTTTTACATGGTCGGGATTCCATAAAATGGTAGCTAATAATTTTTATTAACTCCCAACCTTATGGCTAATAAAACATGCTAATTTTTTGAGCAGTAATATATGTCAGGCTTTGCACCAGACACTGGACGTGCATTATTTAATCTTCACAACAACAGCTCTGTGATGTAGGCGCTGTTATCTCCCAGTTTAGAAAGGGTGAACCTGAGGATTCCGGTGCTGGTGTAAGTGTCTGATTCCAGAGTTCTTAACTACAGTGTCTCCCTGTCTCCTTTGTCACTACACTGCTTGGAAGTTTCATCCAGAACGATGTAGGCAGGATTTTGATGCCATGGTTCCCTGGCAAGAGAGGTATTTGGAATAAGTGGGCTTTGTAACAACCTCTTCAAATTATATGAAGGAAATGATAGCCTAATCCTTGGGTTTTATACTTCTTCAGGGGTCTGTAACTTCTTGCTTAAGGTCTGTGGTTTTACTTTATGCATACTCTTTGACCAGCCATTTCGTATTTATTTTTTCCACATCTTGGTGAAAGGCTGTATAAATTAGCTTTTGCTGCCTAACAAAAGGTGGTTTAGTGACTTCAAACCACAATTACATATTTAGCTTATGGTTCTGTGGCTTGGCAAATTGAGCTGGGCTTGGCCAGGTGATCCTTCCTGTGGCCTTGGCTAGGCTGACTCTGATGCTTGAAGCCAGCTGCCACATCTTCTGGGGCTAGCTGGTCTGATAAAGTTGTTTAGCTGAAATGCCTCACTTCTACTCCTTCACTCTCTCATTTTCTAGTTTAGTCTAGACTAAGTAAATCTAGCTTGGACTTATTCTTATGTGGGTAGAAGAGTTCCAAGAACTGCAAAAAAGAGGACAAACTAATGTGCAAGCACTTTTCAAGTCTCTGCGCAGTTCCCTGGTGGCCTAGCAGTTAAGGACTCAATGTTGTCACTGCCGTGGTGTGGGTTTGATCCCAGGCCTGGGAACTTTCTTTTGCCCTGGGAACTTTTGCATGCAGCAGGCATAGGGGAATAAAAAATTCTCTTCATTTTTTATGTTTGATCTTTGTCTCAGGGGCCAAAACAAGTCACATGGTCAAGCCCAGAGTCAGTGTGGGAGGAGACAGGGCATGTGAGAAATTTGAGTGTGTACTGTAACAGTGCACCAGCCAAGCCTTGCCAGTCCAGCCATGTGCCAGCACAGGCTTAGAAGGATCCTGGGGGTGGGGGCATCTCCTGTAGAGCGACTCTAAGTATCCAGCTTCCTCCGGAGCAGTTAAACCTCCTCTTGGGGTGACTGTGGTACCAAGACCACAACACATCAGAGACCACATACCCCAAAGCTGTCCTCTTCACATCCTCTCTGCTTAGCCCTTGAATCTGAAGGAGACACTTGAATCTGAAGGGAGCATTCTGGTAGCTGGTGAGGGCTGAGCTGTGGAATGACTGGTTTATTTTTATCTTCCACCTTTACTGTGCCCCCAGGCTGGCCTGGCCTGGAGAAGTAGTTGTTACATCCATTAGAATTTATGCAGCCCTTAAAATACCCCAGCAAAGCCATCTGCAGCCCTCTGTAATCACTGTCATTCCGAAGGGCCACTAAGTTGATCTCACTTACCCTTGAAATCAGATCACACTGGTATCATTGCACAGACTTTCCGGGGTAATAAGCTTTAGGCTGGAACATTCAATTTAGTCACCATATCAGTGGTTTTCGTAGTTTAATTTTTGCTCAACTTTCATGAAGAAAGAAAATGCTGTGAAGTATCTGAGGACCTCGGGATCCAGCACCAAGTCGGATGAACGTGGTGTTACAACCCTTTAATCAGTGTGGGTTGTCCTGGGAAACTACAGTAGAGAATCTGGTGAAAATAGTTGCTTTGAGTGCTTTTTTTTTTCTCCTGTAGTTTCACCATGAAGGATGGCATCATCGTAAAATCAGCCAAAACAAGGAAAATTCTTTATCTCATAGTAAATAGCTGAAGAAACAGTATGGTAATACTGCCATACCCTGAAACTTGAGGCTCAGAGAAAAAGATTCCAAGGGAATGAGATGATTATTCCCATCAGGGCTCAGCCTTGCTTGTCACTGCTGCTGCTGTGTGTATTCAAGTCCTGGACTCTGGCCTCTTGTGACTTCAGTTTTGGTTCCACTGGCCTTGTGTGGTGAGGCCTCTTTTGTCTATGTGATTTTCTTATAGTTTCTACAGGTTTTTTTTTTTTCCAAGTTTATTGGAGTGTAGTTGACTATATTAAGACTACAGTATAGTTTCAGGTGTACAACAAAGTGAATATTACACATGTATCTACTCTTTTTCAGATTCTTTTCTCATATAGGTTATTAGAGACTATTGGGGAGATTTCCCTGTGTTCTAGGTAGGTCCCTGTTAGTTATCTATTTTATATATGGTAGTGTGTATATGCTAATCCTATCCTCCTAATTTACACTCCCCCTAAATATTTCCCCTTTGGCAAGTATAAGTTTGATTTTGAAATCTTTTAGTCTGTTTTCATTTTGTAAATAAATTTTTATATCATTTTTATTAGATTCCACGTATTAGTGACCTCATATGGTATTTTTCTTTCTCTGTATCACTTACTTTACTCAGTATGATAATCTCTAGGTCTACCCGTACTGCTGCAAATGGCATTACTCTGTTCTTTTTTCTGGCTGAATAATATTCCATTGTATATATGTACCGTATCTTCTTTATTCATTCCCCTCTTGATGGACGTTTAGGTTTCTTCCATGTTTTGGCTATTGTGAATAATATCATGATGAACACTGGGGTGTGTGTATCTTTTTGAATCTGGCTTTCTCCGTATAGATGCCCAGGGGTGGGATTGCTGGATCCTCCATACTGTTCTCCATAGTGGCTGCACCAGTTTACATTCCCACCAGCAGTATAGGAGGGTTCCCTTTTTTCCACGTCTTCTCCAGAATTTATTGTTTGTAGACTTTTTGATGATAGCCATTGTCCACAGATACTTTTAGTTGACCATTTGAAGATGCCAAGATTCAGTTCCTTAGGAACTTTTTGTTGACATTACACGTCAGTTTAGTTCATTCCGGTAGAACTTTTCGGAGCTCCTTCTGTGCCAGGGTTTGTGCCTGGGACATAGACACACAGCTCTCACTTCTGGTAACTTAGAATCTGGTGGAGTTTAGTGGAAGAGGCAGGCCTGTGAGCCAAAGAATATCATGTAAACATAGAATAAAGACACCAGTAAGAAGTACCTAGAAGAGAGGAATGGGTTCTTGTGGGCTGCAGTGCAGGAGATCAAAGATGTAATGCAAGGGATGTTTTGGAAGATGAACACTGAAGGACATTCCACCTGCCTTGTTGAAAACTGATGACCGAAAAGCTTGAATGGACCACTGTGTCTGGAATGATAGTAGGCTACATAGTTTATAAGTTGCCTAAATCTGCTTGGCAAAATATCTAGTGTATTTTAATATGCAGAACAATATGTTGAATATGTCATAATTTTTAAATAAAAGGATGAGCATACAAGAGAGTAGGGAACTTCTCCAAGGTTGAGAATGGAACAGGAGCAGGAGTCCAGAGAGGCTAAGTGAAGGCTGAGGTTGCTGCCTACCATTAGATTCCAGGTGGCCTGGAGCTTGAGCTGCAGTAGCTGTGCCTGTGTGTGAGGGAGGCAGA
The DNA here is from genome assembly GCA_004024745.2 of Catagonus wagneri. Taxonomy (NCBI): domain Eukaryota; kingdom Metazoa; phylum Chordata; class Mammalia; order Artiodactyla; family Tayassuidae; genus Catagonus; species Catagonus wagneri. The sequence goes on along the minus strand of PVHT020003427.1, from coordinate 1,521,122 downwards.
CACAAAGGAAGGCCAGCTGGAGACTACTGAGTGAAGCTGGAACCCATGAAGAGCAATGTCCTCAGGGAAAAGGTTAATTCACAAAAAATATCCATTCCATGGTGGCAGACAGCAAAGAACTTGGACTGATTCATACTAGCTCTTGGTGGGTGGGGAACATGGTAATTAATGAACCAGCTTTTACATGAATTCGGGACCTGAATTCACAGTATCTGCATGGTCTGACTAACCACAAGATGAGAGTTTTCATTTAAGTTGACCTAGCAGGCAACGCAGATCTCTGGAGCAATCCCCATTCAGTCCATTCTGTAAAGAATTCTCATAGGCTGAGTCCCATTGAACGTGAACTCATAAGTAGAAATCACAAGACATACAAGAAAACAAAGCCTGATGAGTGAGAGTCAACAGAGACAGCTTGTAACACCAACGACCTCTCATATTTAACATGTTTAAGAAGCAAAAGATAAAAAGAAAAATAAGAGTAAGGAGCAAGCAACTGTCAAAAATGACCTGACATGAAATATCCAAAAAAGTTTTAAAGGGACTGTGTAGAAATTAAAAAATAATAATTGAAATTTAAAGTTCAATGAAATTATATCCATAAACAAAAATATGTTGAACTCCATCAACAGGAAGAGGAACAAATAAGTCATATATTCATACAATGGAATGTTACAATGCAATGGAAGGAACAAGCTAGTGCTGTTACAACAACGTGGATAAACCTCATAGACTTACTATGAAGCAAAAAAGCCATATTCAGAGTACATGTGCTACTCTGATTCCATATATAGGAAGATCAAAACCAAATCTATGATCATTGTGGTCAGAATAGTGGCTAAATCATGTGGGAGGGCATTGATTGAGAAGGAGCATGAAGGAGCACCCTGGGGTTCTGGAATGTTCTACATCTTGATATGGGTGATGGGTACCTGAGTGTGTACACTTGTAGTAGGTCATCAGGCTGTACACTTAAGATGTGTGCTTTCGCTGTGAAATGTGAGTTATACCTCAGTATAAAAGAATAAAAACCTCAGTGGCCCTATCTTCCAGGTCCTTTGCCCCAACCCAAGACTAGATTAGACACTCGAAAGAGAAAATGAGTGAAATGGAACTTTAAAAAATAGACAAAATTCAGCACAGAAAGGCAAAGACTCAAAAATGACAAATACTAAAAGACATGGAGGGTAGAGTGAGGTCTGTGCAGAGACCTGGAAGATATAAGGGATGAACAATTTCTAAGAAAGACACAAATCTTTTGGCTCAGAACGTCAGATGAGGAATTCCCATTGTGGCTCAGCCCTAATGAACGGTACAGGGATGCGAATTTGATCCCTGACCTTGCTCAGTGAGTTAAGGATTTGGCATTGCTGTGAGCTGTGGTATAGGTTGCAGACAGGCTCAGATCCCATGTTTCTGTGGCTGTGGCCAGCAGCTGTAGCTCTGATTTGACCCATAGCCTGGAAACTTCCATATGCCGTACCTGCAGTCCTAAAAAAAAAATGTCTGATGATCTCCATGCAGGATAAATACGAGAAACCCACACCTAAACATATCCTAGTAAAACTGTAAGCCAAAAACAGAGAGGAGATTCTAAAAGCATCTGGGATGAAAATACAGGTTGCAAAGAACTGAGGATTAGACTGAGCAGGTCTGCAGTGTTGCACATTAGTGGATGAAAGGATGTACCATCCATGCCTTGAAATTAACCTGCAATCTGGAATTATAAATGGGAATGGGGGCAAAAGGACAGTTTTAAAAATCAAGTGAACAAAAAGCAAAACTGAAAAAAGAGAGATTTTAGTACCAACAGACTCTCACTTAGGGATTTTTGAAATGATGTGCTCATGAAACAAGAGGAGTGGATAGAGTAGGGCTGTCTGAGATGCAAGAAGGAAGGGGGAGCAAAGGAAATATTAACTATCAAGGTACATATACAAATAGGAACTATTTGATAGCATCTTCATATATGTGCATGCGTAGCACTCTAGAGTACATAATTACGTAATTCTCCCGCCCCCTTCCCTTCTTTTTCTCTTTTTACATGAACGCGCGCGCGTGCGCGCGCGCACACACACACACACACACACACACACAGATATATATTCTTTCTGTCTGTCTGTCTGTCTACCTACTTACCTATAACTAGTGTTTTTCAGGGTAGTAGATTTATCCCCCAAACAGACCAAATTGACTAAAGTTAGCTAAACTGAGGCAGAATCCCCCTTCCACTAAGTCTGTCTGTTTTAAGGTCATTACACATCATGAGTAGGGCGTTTTGTTTGTTTGCACAGAATTACTAGAATGCCCCCCCGAACCACTGACCTTATTAAATGAATCGATTTTGCCATTTCTGATCGTTGTCAATGTTCCCCTCCGTGGTAATAGTTGCAAAGAGCAACCCCCTAATAAGATAGAAACAGATTTTATTCTTATAATGCAAGTAAAGCCTAGAGATTAATTAAAAACAGATTTTATTCATTTACATAATGAGGAAATTATTTGCAACGTCAGTCCTAATACACTTGAATTTGCTTGACAAATGCGATGATTTGTTTTGGGATAAATATGTATCCTTTGTAAATAATTTCGGTAGAAGTGGTTAGGAGGGACCTTTAAGGAGCAAGTGACACTAACACCTGCCCTTTGGACTGCTAAGTGCTATAAAAACAGACTGAGGATTCGATCCCTGCTAGGTGAGTACAGCGCCCTGCAGAAGAGAATTTGGTGGTGGTGGTAGCCTCAGCTGATAATTCACCAATCTATTTTTTTTGGCATTCCGCTCTCACTGTTATAATGACAGACTGCTGGTTTTAAACCTTGACCTCAATTTTCTAGTTCTTTCATGACCCCACCGATTCTTTCTATCTTAAACATTCCTTTAGTGGCCTCTAATTCCTTAGTGAATATTTTAACCTAAATAAAAATTCCATCCTCTCCACCTTCAAGAGACAGCTTAGTTCTCACCTCCTCTATAAATTCTGCCCTGAATTCTCTGGCAGGATTAACCATCCTCTCCTCCCCACTCCCCTGCTACCCACATCTCTCTACGGCAATTATTTGTTAGTAAGAAGAAAAGTCTGGATGCCAGAGACTGAACTTTTCATTTCTTCACCCCCAGTGCTGGGGCAAACTGTTACATTGAAATGGAATTAATTTCATTTGAACAGAAATGTGGTTTGCATGAAGCCGCCTCTGAGGACGAGGGTGGTGGGGCGTTATGTTTCTCTACGTCAAGAGCAGTCCCAGTGACCTCGTCTTGGTACATCTGCCCTCATTAGATAGTTAGAGCAAGTATTCGAACCCTCATTTGATAGATAAAAAGCCCAAGAAGAGAAAGTTTAAATGGCTCACAGAAGGTCCTGCAATTCATGCGGAGGGTGAGCCAATGGAGAGGATGGCCGATGGGAAATAATAAGGAATAAGGTTTCTACTCCTCAGAGAAATCACTTCATTAATTTTTTTTTCTCCATTTAAATCCAGCTCCGCCTTCTCGGTCCTTTTCTTCATGGAATCAAAGAATCAGCCTTTTGATGGAAGGAAGACATACCACAGAGATGCTGAATGTGAGCTGACCCTCACGTGGGGGCCATTTTCCTGCAGAAGCAGCAATAATCATAATCATAATGCTTGCATGAACTTGGCACTTTTCTTCTCTTCAGCATAGTCTGAAATGACCCGCTGGTGCCTTCAGCGTGGCGGTGGGGCTGCTGCACAGAGGAGAGGCTGGGGAACAGTGGAGTGTATTATTGCGGAGCAATTCTCCAAGCTCTCAAGGCTGTGAATGGCTTTGGTGAATAAGCGGAGCTGGGGCAGTTCCGTAGGTGGGGTGGTCAGGAGGAAGCTGTGACATTGTTTCTCTAGAAGGAGTGGGCCAGGGAGCTGTCAGGGGCTGTGTTTGTGTTCAAGACGCTGGAGCAGAAAGGCCCGTAAGAAGACCACGCCAAACCTTTAGACTCAAGCATACAAAACCCTCCTTCTCAGGGGCCCCAGGAAAGTCAGGAAATCTGCTTTCATATCGGATTGGGTGCAGGATAAACGTGAAGAACTGTTTGCCTCCTTTCTCCATAAACAGTGTCACACACAAATAGGCGGATTGCTAGGAGTCTGTTTTCCTCGTGACTCTAACCCGTTTCTGCAGTGATCTCTGTTGTGGAATAATGCAGCGTTTCTCCTCTGGAAAAAAAAAAAAAAAGAAATTGTGAGAATTTAGGAGCCTTGAAGGGACTTCTTTAATATCTTTCTTCTGGCCCCTGACAGGGTAGATTCCCAGAGCGTAGACCTCCCAGACCTCAACCAGGCACCCTTTTCTTTGTTCTCCCCAGGTTTACGGAGCTGTAATTGACATATAACATTGTGTAAGTGTGAGGTGTTCTGTCATGTTGATTTGATAACTTACATATTGAATGAGGTGCCATTTCCGCTTGTGGCCTTTTGTGTGTCAATGCCACTGGAGAGCTGTTAGGACTGGAGAGTGGAGTCCAGGTGGCGAGGGTATATGCTTCAGGAGGGCATCCCCTTTGGGGGGGCGTCCTGCACATAAAATGATGACGCCCCCACCTCCCACGCCTGTTATACCTGGAGTGGAGCCTTTCTGAAGCCCCCATGATGCAGCCATTGTAGAAACCTGTGGACTCTTCTCCTGGTCAGGGTCCCAAATCAGCCTCATCGTCACAGGGGCACGTGAGCACACTTCATGGGGCAACATCAAGCTGGTGGAAGGAGTGACCATCACATCTGACCATGAGCTCTGCCCCCACAGCCCCCTCTAGCTGAGTGGACAGGTGTGCAGTCTTCCACCCTAATCAGGAACAGGTGACATAATCCCAGCGGAGCCATTTACCTTGAATTGGCGTTTGGTGCCTCAGCCAGCTGCCTGGATCTGCCCTCTGGTTCTCCCACCTACCACTCAACTTTTAGCTGCTGCTGGACCACCTCCCTGGCCTTGGCCCAAATCCCTACTCTGGATGTGCTTCTAGGTTACTGGCCTGACTCCAGATTACGCACAAAGAAGCAGTAAAGAGGGAGGAGAAGCGGGAAAACTGTCTGTAGTGAGCACCTGGATGACAGGAAGGAGAGACTCTGCCAGCCAGACCTGACCTCCGGGCTCACAGAAGATTAGGAGAGACAGGAGTGACGGTAAGCAGGGGGCTGTATGGTTGGTGCTGGAAGAAGAAAGAGGGGGTCATTTTTGGAGCGGAGAGGGTGACTGAGAGGAAAGGTGTTAAGGTTTCCCGCAGGAGGTGACTGCTGAGCTGAGCGGGGCAGAGACAAGGGGATGGGGGAGGTGGAGAATGAGACAGCCTGGCATGCTCACGCTCACCCCAGCCTTCTGCCCCCCTGGGCTGTGGAGGCTGAGGCGGGTGGTAGAAGATGAAGCAGGAGAGACGGTCAGGGGCTGGGTCTCAGGGGCCTGGTGGGCCAGGCTGGGATGTATGGACCGAAACCAGGGGAAATGCCCCAGGCGTAGGGTTGGCTTCCAGGGGGCGCTAGAGTTCAAGTCATGTTGTCCAAAGGGGCATGGCATACTGGAGCTCGATTTGGGCTGAGCTGGCATTGGTGGTCTCATTTGGAGGAGGACCAGAGGCTGTGGTTGTAGGGACACAAAATAGGGTCCACCCTGTGCAAGAGCGCTGACTAAGACAAGGCCAGATGTCAGAGTCTCAGGAAAATGGGCTGGGGTTCACAGGAGGAGAAGCCCAGCTGTGTAGACTATGTCAGTCCATCTGGAGTAGGGGAAGTGCAGCTCAGAGGCTCCTGTATGGAGGCTGAGTCTCAGCAGCACAATGACTCCAGATCCCACCTTCCCGTGGAGAGGAGACACTTAAATCGTTCCCTTGTTGGTTTAGGCGAGTGCACACACTCAGCGGAACAGAACTGGAGCTGGGAGCACGGAGGCCGATGTGGAGATTTCAAAGCAAAAGTGCTGCTGTGTGACTGAAGGCGGCCTCTGTTTTGTGCCTGGATAACGCCAAACTTTCTGCTCTGTGACCTCCACCGGTATTTCCTCTGTCTGCACTCCCCTAGCTCTGATTCTGGCCAAGAGCTGCCAGAGGCTTGTGGGCCAGTCCATGGCTCTGAAATCCCAGCGTCAACATGAGAAACCTGCCGACCCTACGCTGAACCCCAGCGTGGAGCTCTCTCTCCAGGGCTGTGCCTGCACCAGCAAAAGCTGGGACGGCGCGGCCTCTCTGAGGATTTCTCACTTCCTTGAAAACAGTCTGCTAGATAGGGGCAAGCCTGACTTCCTTCTCTAGGAAAGATAATTCCAGCCCCCCAAGGGACCACCTGTGCCCTTCTCCTCTTCCCTGAAGAATCACTTTGTGCAGCTTCCAAGGGCTGTATTTTCAGAATGGGTTATGAGAAATTTCTGATCATCTGATCCACCCAGTCTATGGAGAAATTTTTTTTTTCCATTTACCAAATACATACATCTTGGGACATTTACTGCTAATTTTAAAGAACCACTAATGGTTTTTTCTTCCCCTAGTCATCTGGGATGCTGAAAGATGTTAAATTGAAATGTTCCCACACCATTGAGAAAATGTGATTTAAATAAAACTCCCCTGCTCGTGGAGAGGAGACTGTGTCCTGGACCCTCAGCCACTGCCTGGGGTCCTGTCCCCAATCCAAGGCCACCATGTTGTCACCCACCTGACCATGAAGCGTCTGAGCTGATGGGCAGAACACACCCATAGGAGTCCCCAGGGCATGAGTGACATCCTTGTGTCGATTTCACACTCTCCTTCCTAACATTAGGTGAGTGGTGCTACAGAGGCAGCAGTATGGGCTGAAGATGGCCCCGGAGGTCCTAGAGAGGGGCAGGTCACCTCTGGAGGACAGGCAGCAGGCGTCTCTCTCCCTCACAGCCCCCCGGACTAGCAAGGGCAATGCCTATCGTTAATGCTCTGCAAAGAAGAAGTTGAATCCACCTGCTGAATGAGGACTAGCGCCATCTCTGGGGTTAGGCAGGGTTCAGAGGGAGGAAACTCGGTCTGAAGCAAGGCTGTCTGGGGCCTGGCGTCTGGAAGGACAGGAGCCAGAGGAGAGTCAGAAACCTGGTGTCGGATTAAGTGAACTCAGCCTCAGGATTAGGTGAACTTATTAGAAGGGCTGGCTGCTCTTGCGTCTCTGCCCCCAGGAGCTGGTTTATCTTCTTAAACTCAGATGGAAGCTGAAAGTGAGGGCAGCCTGTGGGCCTGGGGGATGTGTGGCTTAGGGAGGGGGCTTAGCACGAGTTTTCTGTTCCCCTCTTTCCTCCCTGAGACTGCATCATCTTATTCCCTCAGACGCTGTTTGCTAAGAAACCCAAAGAAGGGAATTAACATGAAAAAGAGAATGGTAAGTTTTCTGCTGTTTTTTTTTTTTTTTATATACCCATGGTCCATAAAAAAAAATTAGAAAAGGATCCATTTTTCTTATTTCCATGTAAGAAAACAGACTTTGACATAAAGTCATCCAATCTGGGAAACTTCTAAGAGAAAATGGGAAAGGTGCAGAAAGTACTTACAGTTACACACATGTGTATATTGTAACTTTTTTTTTTTTTTTTTTGCTTTATAGGGCTGTACCCACGGCATATGAAGGTTTCCAGGCTAGGGGTTGAATCAGAGCTATAGCCGCTGGCCTGCACCACAGCCACAGCAACGCCAGGTCCAAGCTGCGTCTGTGACCTACACCACAGCTCACAGCAATGCCAGATCCTCAACCCAGTGAACAAGACCAGGGATCGAACCTGTGTCCTAGTGGATACTAGTCAGATTTGTTACTGCTGAGCCATAAAGAGAACTTCTTAGCCTATTTATTATCTAAGAAACTTGTTTTATTATGTTTTTAAACATAAAAATAATTCTCCTCAAAAGCTCTTATAAAAGTCTTTCTTAAAAAAAACCAAACAAACTACAGATATAAACCAGGACAATCTTAGGCAAGTAGAGCTGTGTGGGGACCCCCCTGATATTAAGTGACTTTCCTGAGGTCACACAGCTAGTAAGTGACAAAGCCAGGCTTCAAAGTCGGTCTCTTCCAGGATTTCATGCTCGTGAATTTTGGCGGAGAGGTTTGTCCGAGACCTTCTAAGCATTCCGGAAGTTTACTTTCAGGCTCAGGCCTATCTCTCTTTCTTCTCGGGAGCTGGATTTGTCCGTGGGTCATTACTGCCCACCTTAGCCCTTCTAATACGGCGCCTCCGTTGCTCCCTTTGAGCTGAGGTTCCCTTCCTGCCTCCTGGCTGCTCGTGCTCCCAAGCAGCTGTGTCTTGGTCTGACTGCAGACCCTCCCCCTCCCTAGAGTGCCAGCACGTGGGTGTTACAAGGTCCTGACTGTCTCCCAGTCTGCTTCTTGACCCTTCTCTACTCCCCCTGGGTCCTGGCTACTGGGTTCGCCTTGACGACCAGCCCTCGAGCTCAACTCCGGGGTGTTCCCTGGGTGGGTGGGGTGGCGGGGGGCGCGGGGGATGGCTTCCTCCCTGAGTTGCTTTGCCTGCCTCTGCCCCACCTGGTTCATAAATTCACCCCGGCCCTTGTCCCTGCACCCCGCCTCCAACCTACATTCACAACTCAACAGTCAGTGAGATTTAATCAACCAGTTCATTGAGCACTCCAGGTGTATACCCACCTGATTTGAAGTGATTTAGCTTAATGAAAATGATCACGTGGCCTGGGTTTTCTGGGGCAGCCCTAATTTTAAATAGTATGTCTCTTTGTCCTCACAAAAACTGAATACCGACAATGCCAATATTTTGGGCATGTAGACAATATCTTCTAGATTGCCTCAGGCAACCGGAAAAAAAAAAGACATAACATCCCTAGAGCATGTGCCCTACCTTTGACTTAGGACATACAGATCCCCCTTAAATCTTTATTTTTGTCAGCATGGGTGAGCCTCAGAGAGAAGAGCTTTTTTGTTTTTGAAAAATCTTGTCAGTATGAGTGTCCTGTCCGTGCCTCTACTTTCTGTAAAAAGTACTTGATTATCTTCACTGAGTGGCCAAACATGTCTCTTGCCTAATAGCACTGCGGTTTCCGTGGTCTGTGTATCTCCTGGTGGCACCTTGTACCTGTTTGTTGTGACAGCATAAGGGAGGTGGATGCTTTACAGGTGAGGTTGGAAGGCGCGTCTCTATGCCCTGTCTCCTAAGCCCCCTGGGAAATGGTACTCCTAGCGAATGCCTATCCTTGGCCTCTCCCTTTGATGCCGACTGCAAGTGCCTACCCCTGGCCCTCCACAGGGGAGCTCAGTGAGACCATGCAGAGACTTCAGGACCCCAGAGCAGCCCCAGTCTTATGATCCCATGCCAAGTCCATCCGAGACGATGGTGCTTCTCCCACAGATGGCCTCCCAGGCCACATTCCAACCACTGAGGAAAGAAAATATCCCAAGCAGGAAGATCATTTTGAGAGAGCACAGCTGCCCCAATGGGAAGCCCGGCACAGAGAAGTGGTCCTGCAATGTGTTCTGAGGACCACTAGTTCCTCAAGATGCTTCCAGGAGGGCTCTGTGGCCAGTAGGCTTCACAGCAGCTCAGGGTGCCGCTGGCATATGAAGTCTCTGAGAGGTTCTGCAATGAAGTCACCGGCTTCTCCTAAACATGTGTGATCACAGAACACTTATTTCACACGACAACCTTTAGTATCTTAAAGAATTCGGTGAGACAAAATAGCAGGGGGCTCAGAGTCAGAAGACCTTTCCTGGTTTCAAGTTCAAAATCTTCATATTCACCTGTGTCACCTTGGGTAAGTTACTTAACTTTGGTTTCCTCATCAGTAAAATGAAGATAATGACAAATGACCTCACACGAGATTTTTGTGAGTGTTAAAAGGGGCTGGATGTTCAAGCACTTGAGATATTTATGAAAGAAGAGGCTTTGTTTAGATGCAGAATTCACTCTATTAGTATACTTCATGATGAAAATAATCATGTTGATATTGACTGGTTCAGAAGCTGCCCTTCCCTGTTGTTGGCTCTTCAGGATGTGTCAGGACCAGCATATTTGAAATGAAATGTCAGGAGTCTGTGACAGATAAATAATGCAGGATGCTTCTAAATCAGTGCATGCTTTTAAGAAAAAAATTTAAGAATCTTGTAGAACAGTACAGGATGCATGAGAAAGGAGAGGTTTAGGGTTCAGTGCCATCCCTCCATCTATAGAATAAAGCAGAAAAATTCTGCATGAATTAGAAAATTGCTAAAGATGTAGCGGGAGAGCTTGAGTGGGCCAGTGGTCTGGGGACAGAGAGGCTGCGGTGGGACTGAGACCATCCCAAGGAGGCATTGATAGCACCGGGTGCTCTCCAAGGGATCTATACGTGTGGCTGGGGAGGTTTCCTTTGGAAACCTGACTTCTCGTGTACATGTAAGAATTAACTCCTGCATATTCCTAGTAACTTTTAATATCTTGGGTTTTTGTTTTCTTTATACATTAAATCTGGCGTTCTTAACCACATAGACTGTTAGAATGTGGGGCCAATGGCTATGCTTTAAAGGTAACAGAAATTCCCTGAAATTAGAAACAAAATTTTGGGAGTTCCCATTGTGGCTCGGTGGTAATGAACCCGACTAGTATCCATGAGGATGTGGGTTTGATCCCTGGCTTCACTCAGTGGGGTTAAGGATCTGGCGTTGTTGTGAGCTGTGGCGTAGGTCAAAGACATGGCTTAGGTCAAAGACATGGCTTAGATCCCGCATTGCTGTGGCTGTGGCATAGGCTGGCAGGTGTAGCTCTGATTTGACCACTAGCCTGGGAACTTCCATATGCTGTGGGTGTGGCTTTAAAAAGACAAAAAGAAAAAAAAAAGAAACAAAACTTTGCATGCATATGCATATGTGCATATTTTAGAAGGAGGAAAGTTCTATACCACAAAGTGGGTTTTGGTCTCTCTGAATTGTACAGACTCCCTGGCCAGTAGAGTTCACTCTACAGCTGATGATTGGACAGGGGCGTAGACTCTCCTGTGACCTTCCTGGGCTTCTAAGACTGGTCTGAGGTGCTTGGCTGTATTGCTTTATCAGCAGGACTTTGATTTTGCTGGGTCCTCTAGCTCTAGGGAGCTGTAGCTTCTCTGTGATTCCTCCTTACCCTCTTTGGCGTGCAAAGTCCTTGAAACCTGCTGTGGATGCTGCTGTAAATCCTGGGTTACCTGGGGAGGACTGACATGACTTTCTCAGTTATACGAATGGAGCAAGCAGTGTGAACATCAGGTAGCTCAAGCTCCTTGCCTTGCAGCAGACACTTATTGGACACCTGTTGGTGCCATGCTCCAGGCTGGAACTTGCACGTCAAGAGGTGAAAGAAGATGAAAAGTGTTGTCAGACCGCCCCTGCCTTTCAGGAGCTTCTTGTCCAGATGATTCAGACAAATGAACGACATTGTGATATGAGTAATAGAAAAGAAACGATATAGAATTGTGGCCCTTATATTGTCGGAGCTTTACTCTACCACTAACGCTCTCTAAGAGCCCTGGTGTTCTTAGGTCTTTTGATGTATTCATCTAACACATATTGATGGTGTGCCTAGCATGTGTCAGGCACTGTACGAGGTGCTAGGGATCCACTGGCAAGCAAACGCAGACAGGGTACATGGCTAGTGTGGAGACTGACAGTAATTATGTAGGATATCACCTGTACATGCAGAAATATAAAATTACAACTGAGATATGAGCTGTAAGAATGGGAAAAAGGGTGCTGTAAGAGAGAAATACAGGGCACATTTGACCTTGTCAGCTCTCTGAAGGCGCCTTTAAGGAAAGAACACCTGATTTTTGTTTTTAAAAGGAGAGTTAATTGGATGAAAAGGGTAAGGACAGGAAGGGAATCCAGATGCCATAAACAACAGTGGCAGGAAATCGCCCGGCGCCTATTAGTATATAAAAGAAAGTTCAATGAAGCTAGAATCTAGAGAGTCAAGGGCCCTGCGCAGAATAAGGCTGGCCCAGGAGCTTTGTAAGTCAGGTTGGGTTGTAGTCTTTATCCTGAGTTCAATATCAAGTCATTGAGATGCTTCAAGCAGGAATATGACAAGCCATTATGATTGGGAAGATTTCACATAATAGTTAGGTTTGCAGCTGACTACTGGGAAATGAGTTGGAGCTCAGTAGTTAGAGATGAGGGAAAGACCTTCATGGGGACACCAAAGATGGAAAAACAAGGAAGAGTAGAAGTTTATCCATTGCCTTGGAGTGGTAAGCTGTAGTTATGAGAGAAGCTTCATGACTTTGGAGGAATGAATGGAAAAGCTGATTGAAGCTAAACCATGCAGAGCTGAGATGCCTGCTGTGCCAGAACATTTAGGCTTTACTGAGTGGGAAGTCTGGGTTTTTATGGAAGGGCGTATCCTGATTTTTACCTGCATTTGAGTCTTGAGATTTCCTTCAGAAGTGCCCCAATCATTTCTAGACTCTGGTTTCTATCTCCAGTTGTACAGATAAGAATTTTGAGCAAAGACTGCCATTTGGTCAATCAGAATGTTTATAATGTTGGGGTAGAAACTATCACTTGATTACACTTATGACCTGGGCTGTCTTTGGTTATCTCCTGCTGTTGGGCTTGGTGACCTTAAACTGAAGAACTGGAACATCCTAATCCACTGGAGACTGAGATTCATAAGTTCTCCTCCTGGTCTGCTATCAATTATGAGTGAGACTGCACTAAGGAGTTACCCAGGCAAGGAAATGGGAGCTAAGCTTTTTTACCTACTTGGAGGATCTGTTTTATGCGAGAGCAACATTTCGAAACATCTTGTCACCTGAAACAATTTGGAACTTTTAAGCTCCCACCTTGTGGAGAAATGGTAAAAGTCTTCATGGGTGTGGTGCTGATTTGGCATGGAGAATGCACCTAGAAGATACCAAACTCTTGTGAACCACTGCAGAAGAAAGTAACTATTCTGTGAAGGCAATGGGAAGACCCATTCGTTAAGCATAAATTTTAGCTTGAAATAGAAGTTAGAAACAAGTGGAGTTCCCATTGTGGCTCAGAGGGAATGAACCCGACTAGTATCCATGAGGAGGTGGGTTCGATCCCTGGTCCTGCTGAGTGAATCAGTGAATTAAGCATCTGGCGTTCCTCTCAGCTGTGGTGTAGGTCACGGACACAGCTTGGATCTGGTGTTGCCATGGCTGTGGTGTAGGCAGGCAGCTGCAGATCTGATTCAACCTCTAGCTTGGGAACTTCTATATGCCACACCTGCCCCCCCAAAAGTGTTAGAAATAAACCATGAAAATAAAGCAAAAATACCTGCTGAGTGTTTCTTCCTATGATCTGTTGTGAAGATGAAGTACACTTGGACAAGGAAATGACTTAAGTGTTGTTTTGAGATTTTTGAGATTTTTATCTCTATGTGTAATAGTACTTTAAAACATTATGTGTGTTGTTTGAGAGTTGAGGAAGCATTTTTCCCCTTGAGGTATCTAAAGAAGAGAAGAGATGCGGACGGGAAGTAGCTTTTATTGAGTATATGGCATGGACAATGCATCCTGCCTACAGTATATGACCCATCCTTATGGCAGCCATGCAAATAAAGTGGTATTACATTCATTTTATAGATGAGGTGGGGACATGCAACTCGTAAGTACTAGGGCTGAAGTGTAAATTTAGCTCTCCAAGTACTGTGCCTTTTGTGTTATTCTAATTTAACAGATGAAAAACTGGCAACAGAAAGAGTTCATTGCTTAGATAATAGTGCTGACTCTCAAGTTGTCTGACCTACCCATCACGTGGCCTCTGGAGAAAACGGGGGTGAGGCCCACATAACCATCATCATGACGAACGTGCACTGAGCACTCCTCAGAAATACTCACAGGTTTTCTCTCACTTGATTCTCACAACAACCCACTGAGGTGGGGACTTGTCTTATTCCTACTGCATAGAGGAGGAGCTAAGGCAGAAAGCTGAGATAATTGACCCATGCACCCATGGCCAGGAAGTGTTAAATCTGTGACTCTACCTGGGGGAGTCTAACACCCGTGGTTATAGCCACTTCACCACACAGCCGAGCTTTCAACAATCTACACTGAGAAGCTCTGGGAAAAAGCCCTGTTCCTACTGAGACTGATGCTTCTCTTTTCTCACTGATCCAGGGTTTCCTTTTATTTCCATTTTGTCATGCATGTGAGAATACTGTTTAAGCCAGTCATATCAGGCTGTGGGAAATGCTCTGAATGTGTTCTCCTTGACCAGCCCCTAATTCAGAGCGTTTTGTTCTAAGCATTCTGGAAGGATTTCAGTAAGCTTAATTTATAGGGCCATAAGCCATAAAACACAGTTTCTTTTCGGGTAAGTTTCATTTACGGACTTGCAGGACAGATGACTCATAAATAAATTGCTCCTATTCCTTGTCGATTTCTGTCCCTATCTTTGGGAATGCATGGTTGCCTTAAATATCTGCAAAGAAAAGAAATTGGATTCTGTGTTAGTGATACTGCTGGTTCTTTCTCTCTCTGACATATTCTGAATATTTTACCCCCCTTTTTTTCCCCCAGCCTGGGAATCTTTATAGTCCTAATAGAATTATTCCTTGTATGGTACTTTATGCAAAATGATGTTATTAATATTAAAATGATAAATATTGTGACTCCCAAAATGATATGTTTTGATCATACTTTAACTGTGGCAAAAACACTGTTTTAGGATCCTTTCAAATGTTGTTATAACCTTATATTCACTTGCCTACACAGATATGGGTCATCTGGGCTGACATTTAAAAAGATGAAACCCAGCTAATTCACAATAGTCTTTGATATAAATTACAAGGAAACAACAATTTTCTGCCTCTGATGAGTGTATGACAGGTATGTTTCAAAAGAAATTTTAATCTTTTCCTTTGCACTGGGACATGAAGCAAATCTTAAATGGATTCTTGAACGTTGGCTCACACAGCTGAATTTTTGTGTTAACATGGCCTTAACTTAGACAGCAGCTCCTTCCAACCTCAGGAGAGTGGCTGTGGCACCACCACTACGTGATGAAATAAAATGAGATTAGGACAGGTGATCAGGAGGCCCAGTTGCTAACACAAGCTTAGTTAGGAAGATACACTGAATGACTTGGGGGAGCTTCTTTCCCTCTGAGCCTCAGTTCCCCCCCCCACACACACACTAAAGTGCTTGAATTCTAGACTTTACTCAACATTCTGTGATTCTGTGGCTCTTGATAGTGGCCATGGGTGAGATCTATAAAAGCCTTCTTCCTGAATGCTTAATATGAAATTAATACTTTTTCTTTTTTTATTATTTTATTTTTATTACTCAGTTACATTTATAGTTGTACAACGATTATCACAACCAAATTCCTTTTTCAATTACCGTGCTCTCTACTATTTCCTTAGAGCAAGAAAAGGATTTACAAATGGATAGGACTTTCTACCCCTGAAAATACGAATAATATAAAGCCCATTTCTTGAGTTCTTGCTGTGGGGATAAGAATGTGACTGCAGCAGCTTGGGTTCCTGCAGAGGCATAGGTTCTATACCCAGTGGGTTAAAGAGTCCAGCATCGCTCCAGCTGGGGCCTAAGCTGCAGCCGCGGCTTGAACTCAGTCCATGGCCTGGGAACTTCCATATGCCATGGGTACAGCCCAAGGGGAAAAAAAAAAAAGTTGCTTTCTTTTTTTTTTTTTTTCAAATTCTGTGCCTAGAGGTGCCTGTAGAGGGATGGTTTTTTTGGCCATTTCTAACCTTTAAATTCCAAGGAAGATATTAGTTGTCCCATTTTATAGATGAGGAAATCAAAGTTCAAAAAGGTAAAATCACTTGCCCAAACTTGAACAGCTACCAAGTTGGCTTAGCAGAGAGGAAAAGGCTGGTGTATGGGACTCTAAGAGTGAGCTTTGCTACTGTCTGCACGACCAGCCCCCAACTTAACTTTCATGGGGGCTGGAATAAGAGCCCAGGTGGAGGCCCACGTACTGTAAGTCTAAATATTTAACAGTTTCAGTTGACCAGGAGGGGGCCTTCTTTACATGGTGCCCAGATTCCCAGAGTCAAGGTCACTAGCAGGGTTCCCTGCTCTCTGCCTCAGCTCACCTGCTTTCCTTCTGCTGCCTTTGTGAGCTGGGGGACTGGGTATTCCACAGATAACCACAGCTTCTGACTACTGGCCAGCATTTCTTTAGCCCCTTTATTAGTTTTCTAGGGCTGCCGTAACAAATTACTATAAACTTCATGTTGATTGTCTAGAAGTCTGAAATCCAGGGGTCAGGAGGGCCACCCTCCCTCCGAAGGCTCTAGGGAAGAATCCTGCCTTGCCTCTTCCAGCTTCTGGTGGTCCAGCATTCCTTGACTTGGGGCTGCTCACTGCCAACTTCTACCTGTCTCCATGTGGCCTTCTCTCCTGTATGTTAGAGCTGCAAATCTCCTTCTGCCTTTCTCTTTATTGGATTCAGGGCCTAAGTCTAGGATGATTTCATCCCACAATCCTTAATTAAATTACATCAGTGGAGACCTTTTCCCAAATAAGGTCACATTATAGGTTCTGAGAGGTAAGACATATTCAACCTGCTGTGGTCTGGAGGCCACCAGCTGGGCTCAGCTGACCTAAGGAGAGCATTTGATGAGCAAAGGCATAGATGCAGGCAGAAGGGACATAGGGAAGAACCACATGGGGTAGAGAAGAAGCAGGAGACAGCAGGAGATCTGCACCGCTGGCACGTCAAGGGTCAGGACTCTGGGACAAAAGCCCATGTCAACAGCCGAGAGGTTTTGAGTGTTTACTCTGTGAGGTCCGGTAGGAAAGTCAAGATCTTTGAGCCAGTCCTGGAGCCTGGGGTTTGCAGACGGTGACCAGGAATGAGTAAGGAAAAGGAGCCCAGGATGCAAAGCGTGCTGAGACCCAGGTGACACCACAGCGGTGAAAGCTGATGGGAAACTAGGATGGGGTTGGATGGTGACTAGAAAAATGGTTTTAAGTCCAAAATTTTGTCAACAAAGGGCAGAACAATGAACATTCAGCGAGTCAGGCTGGGTATTGGAATTAATCATTGTCATTGATAAATAATATCATTGGGAGCATTAATAGGGACCATTC
Organism: Catagonus wagneri; assembly: GCA_004024745.2. NCBI lineage: Eukaryota > Metazoa > Chordata > Mammalia > Artiodactyla > Tayassuidae > Catagonus > Catagonus wagneri. The sequence continues at coordinate 1,504,104 of PVHT020003427.1, read as the reverse complement.
GTGGAATGCGTATAGTGTATCAGGAGGCTCTGTGCTAAACATGCTTACTGGCATTATTTTACGTAATCCTCACAACAGCCCTGGCAACATTCTTCAAAGGAGAATCTGAGACTCAGAGAGGTTCAAGAAAGTTCCTTTATTTTATACCCTGTGAGGCGCAGGGCTGGGCTTCACATCCTGGGATATATGACATATGGGTGCAGATCTGCCCCAACCTGGCAGGTCTCAGCCGGTGCCTGGGGACCTAAGGGGACACAGAGTCAGCCCCTGGGAGAGGGGAATCATCAAGAATTAGAGTCTCCATCAAGGGGCTGGGGTTCAGGGTAGAATCTGAAGCTAGGAATGCATCAAGGAAACCAGCTGCACCCTTGGATTGAGTCAGAGGCCAGTTTCATAGACCACGCTTGAACCAGAGGTGTCAAGGGCTGCGTGAATGAGCTGCCACGGACCTCGTGGCTTGTGCCTTGTCCATGGAGTAGTGGGGGCTTCTTGCAAAGAAGTAGCCTGATGATGGAGCATGCAGGGACCGTCTCTCATAGGAGTTTTCTCAAGTCAGAAGTGAAAATATCTGTTCTTGCTTCAAACTCAGATCAGCTCAAGAACAGATCAAAGGCAAGAGAGTGGGCTGGGGGAGGGGGCGTTGGACCCAGAGCACCCAGCCCTGAGGAGCCAGAGAGAGTCGAGGAAATGAGGAGGCAACTGACAGGCGAGAATGTCTTCATCTGTGTACCAGTGCGGGTGTGTGTTCATCAAGCCACGCCGGGAGCTGGGGGCTTGACTGGCTTTTTTGACAGCTCAGGAGGAGGCCGGGGATTCTCTTGGCAATTTCTCCCAAGTTTCCCTCTGGTTTCTAGCTCCTACCGTCTCGGAGTCTCTCTACTTCTCCTATAAAAAGTGAAAGCCTGTGCAAGTACTCAGAAGAGGATGTCTCCAAATGAACTTATTAGCCCTCTAGTTGTATAAATAAGTATTTTAATTTTTGTGGCGCACATTAAAGTTGGTGGATGGGAGACTGTCAGAATTCTTAATCGTCATGAAATATGCTCTTAATAATCAGTCTTATTAAATCTAAATGAAATGCCTCTGTGAGGCCCTATTTTAGTATTTTCTGAACTCACCGCAGCTTTTTTATCTCAAACAGCAAGAAGAGTCATTCTAAATCATCATCAAATTAACTATTTATGCTCCCTTTCACCAGCATTCCCTTCCTCCCCGGTCCTGCCTCTCCACCGCCCTCTCCACAAATCTCATGTTTTATGGATACATAATCAGCCCTCGCAGCTCAGCAGAGGACACCCTTGGAGCGCTGGAAGGGAGAGAGCCAGTCATGGGGCAGGGCAATGCCTGAAGCTCCAGGAAGTTCTGGGGAAACCGTGTCCTCGGAGAGGCCCTGGGCATCAGCAGGTGGCGAGCGTCCACAGAGCACAGTCTCTTCCAAGAGAGATGTCTGATTTGCTTCCTCGGTCAGTTTCTCTTGGCAGAAGGCCAGTGATAAGGTAACGCCTCATCTCAATTTCCTTCCGATGTGATTTGGAGGAAAGCAGCCGACCAGCTTTTCAAGACCTTATCTTTTTCTTTTTTTCTCTTTTTTTTTTTTTACTTTTTGGAGGCTGAGCGGAAAATTTTCAACGCAGAGATCAGAGTTGGCCAAAACCGTAGTGGCAGATACAATGCAATGTCATTTCAAAGTCCAGACAAGATTAAGAAAGTGTCACCCACGACTCTCCAAGGAGCAGGGAGTGGGAGAGCTCAGAGGTGACATCTTCTGAGTGGTGGCATGCGCCCCTTTCCATACGTGGGGAAACTGGGTTGGGTTTGTACTAAGGGTCGGCATAATGAAATAGTGTGTCATGGGAATGCAGATTTCTGATCCTGAAGTAACGGACTCTCACTGACCCTGCCCAAGACCCTGAAGCATCATATGAGCCCCGCACCTCGGTCAGGGAGTTGGAAGCTGTCTGAGTAGCTTAAGTCTTTGGTGATTTTACTCCCTTCCATCTATCTAAAACAGCCTGGGACAAAGTCTCTCCCCTTTCTTCACTCCTTTGCCATTTGCTGTTTATCTCTGCCTCCTTGAGCGGGGGGACTGAGACTTGGATCTCTAGTCAGGGCTGTCGGTTTTAGGTTCAGAGGTGCAAATGGTGTGGGGGCAGCCAGATGTGAAGAAGCCCCTCCACTTGCAGAGGAAAACATCAGCTTCACAAGAAGCAGCGTGAACACTAAAGTTGTTCTACTTCCCCATCTTGTAAATGGGGTGTTCTCCCCACTAGTGGGGGATTGGGGGAGGGGTGAGAAACTCTGGAGGCCACCATCCCTGCTCCATCACTCACAAGGAAGCGCACTAAGGCTGGGTTGGGGGAGTCCTTTCCAAAGTGACACCACTGTCAGCACAGAATCTGGATTACTCTGCACAGCTCCTGGTTCTGAACCTGGCACTCCCACGAAGGGAACCTTCTGTCCCTCTCATTTCAATCTTCCCTAATCGGGAGTTCCCATCGTGGCGCAGAGGAAATGAATCCGACTAGGAACCATGAGGTTGTGGGTTCGATCCCTGGCCTTGCTCAGTGGGTTAAGGATCCGGTGTTGTCATGAGCTGTGGTGTAGGTTACAGACATGGCTTGGACCTGGTGTTGCTGTGGCTGTGGCGTAGGCCGGCAGCTACAGCTCCGATCAGACCCCTAGCCTGGGAGCCTCCATATGCCATGAGTGTGGCCTCAAAAGAACAAAAGACAAAAAAAAAAAAAAATCTTCCCTAATCCCTTCCCAACACACCTGGGTTCTCTTTTGGCATCTGAGCCACGGAGGCATCTTGGAACCTGGAAGAGGTTTCCGCTGTGCTGTTGGATCTGGGTTTGAATCCTCCATCCACTACTCATGGACGAGCAGTCTTGGTCAAGCTAGATAAATTTTCCAGGTCTCTGTTTTCTCATGTTTAAAATGAAGATAATAATGTCTCCCTCCCAGAAATACATGAGAAAATGCATGTGAATTTCCTGACCCATGGTAGGCATTCAGTAAATGCACACTCCTCCTTTTCTTCCAAATGCCATCAGTTAAGGGGCCAGATTCCGTACTGTTTGGCATCGTTTAAATGCTGCCATTACACAAACAAAGATGTTTGAGCTTGGACTTGGCACTACTCTTTTGTAAACTGAAGTTGTCGTTAAACTGAAAGGAGCACAGTATATCAAGTTCAGCTTTTTTCTTTTTTTTTTTTTCGTTTTGGCTGCACTTGGGGCATACGGAAGTTCCCGGGCCAGGGATTGAACCCACACCATAGCAGCGACCCAAGACATGGCAGTGACAATGGCAGTGACACTGCTAACCACAAAGGAACTCCCAAGTTCAGCTATTTTTTACAACTCAGAGAAAAACGCTTGTCATTTAAGGACACAGACTCCGTCACATGATGTTGGGAAGGAATGTTCCTGAGAACTGACATGAGGCAAACTAGGGGCTTTGCATGAGCTCACCTGTGTCCTAGCAATGTGATGTTTTTTATTTTTCTCTGACTTGCCCCATAGCACAGCTGTAGCAACCCTCTGAGGGCCTTGAATGTGGCCAGCTACCAGAACCAACATACCTGAATCCTGGTTCTTCTCAGCCTGACACTCCAGGTGCCTGGGCAACCTTGTAATTTAAGTGTCTTTCCATCATTCATTCATTCATTCATCAAACATTTATACATGTTCTTTTTAGTGCTAAGCCCTGAGAACACAGCAATGATTGGTAGGGCATCTGGTGACCAAAATATTTACAAAATATATTGCCTTTAAGTGATAGAAAGCTACCTTGAAATATGTACAATGACCAAGCAACTAAAGAAGACCACTGCATGTGAGCAAATATAAGAAATGGCTTTGCTGTCCAAATTGCCATCTAAAAGAACTAGATTTTACAGGAATTACCTGTGCAGTGATAGAAAAAGAATTGGATTGCAATCCGGGTAACTAGGTCTAAATCCTGACTTTTGGTTTTGGTTAAGTTACTTAGCTTATTTGAGCTCTAGTTCCTTCCTGTGTAATACTGAAGCCATAAACACTTTGCTTATGGTTTTGTTAAGAACATTAAAGTCAGTGAAGTTCAAGAAAACATTAGGTACAAGGCTTGATATCAACGAGTGAGTGGAGGCTGAAACTGAGTTTGGAGAGGCTGTAGAGGGGGTCAGAAGCTTCAAACAAATCTCACATCAGATAAGGTTCAGGCAGCGTGACTTAGAACAGATGGCTCTTCAATTATCCAAATTAAATTGGATGAAAAATCCACCCTGGAGATTTTTTAGGTGAATTTAGATCCTGGACCTACTCTTCAGTAGTTAAGCGCCTTCCTTTGACCACCCACTGTGTAGAGTTGTTTTTCCTTTAATTTATCCAGCTTACCTTCTTCAAACTCCAAGGGGAAACTTTTGTTCTGTGGACCTTGATTCTTTATCGACACAAGGAATCAGGAAGTCTATGGGCGGAAGAAGTGAATTGCTGTGACGCTTCATGTCAATACCTGCCTCGTGTATTTTCCTCTGGGGCCAGTTTCAAGTACAAACCAATTTGTCCTTGACTCCCTCCATTTTCCTACTGCCTGTCCTTGTCCCTGTCCCACAAAGCATCTGCTATTTATTTCAGTCGATATCAGGAAGTCAGGAGTTCATAGGCCAGGAAAATGAGAGTGAGTTACTGTCAGAGCCATACAGGGTCCCCCCTCTTCCAGCTCCTGACCCATGGCTCTTCTCCTTCTTTCAGTTACCTTGGTACCCTTGGTGTTCAGGTGCCTAGGGCCGGCATTTTCCCTCACCTGAACTCTCAGGAAGAACACACCTCCTCATCAGCCTCCCAAAGGGTTCAGCCAGGAGCCACATTGCCTTGCCCCTCATCTGTCTTGACTAATACTTTATTCACTGCAATCTGGCACAAGGAAACCACCCAAAATCTGTTCGACAAAATAGGATCGGTACATCCCCATTGAGTAGACTTAACAGAACCTATGATTGTTTTACTTCCTCCACTCCCACCATTGTCATGATTATTCTTTTCCTTTTTTTTTCTTTTTACAGCCACACCTGCAGCATCTGGAAGTTCCTGGGGTAGGGGTCAAATCTGAGCTGCAGCTGCTGGTCTATGCCACAGCCACAGCAACACCTACTGAGCAAGGACGGGAATCGAACCTGCATCCTTCCAGAGAGAGCATTGGGTTCTTAACCCGCCGAGTCACTACTGAAACTCTGATGCTGTCATTCTTAAAAATCCCAGTCTTTACACTTACATAACAATTTATGCTTTTTAAGTCATTTTTCACATATGTTATTCTGGTCGATCCTCAAAGCTTTATGCAGTAGGTGTGGAATTATTACCCTTCTTAAGCAGATGTAATAGAAGCATAGATCTATGCAGCAACACTCCTCAGTTCACACAGCAAGGCCAAGGTGGAGCAGAATCTGGCACCCAGGTCCCTGACTTTTCTGGCCAAGATTCTGGGCCACGCCTCACTCAAGGCACCAGTGCTCTTGAGGGAAACTCAAGCACCAGCTCTTGGCATAGCTCTTTGCAATTCCTCTTCAGCTCCATCCACCACCCCTGTGCACACTTGCAGGCCTCTTTCTTCCAGGAATGATTATGCAGAAAATGGGAGCTGACAGTGATAGATGGACTTTTCCATTTTCTGCTAACGCGGCTATGAAGTCAGAGCCCATTTTAATGAATGTCCATTAAGGTCAAATTTGGAAAGCAGGTATTAAGAGTCATTGCCGCTAATTACACCCTGAGAGCTCTATTTGTATTTTCAAATTGGATAAAAAGGTTAGTAAAATGGAACGTTTCAGCACAGGCTGGCTCCCGGTTTGCTCTCCAAGTTTTCGGAAATGATCAGCTGCCCAAACTCGCTGAGAAATAATGTTCTGTCTTATTTCTGCCTTATGCCCCACAGGTGAGCCAGTGCCACGAGGAGTGGCTGCCTCTTGAATCCTGTCAGTCTCTGGCAGATCCGATTACATCTGGGACCCTTAAGAGTACTTGAAGCAAAAGGCACTGGTCTATTTTAATCCCGCTCCTTCTAGAAACTAGAAACTGTAAGGAGAGTCTTCCTGCTGACAGGTGGCTCCATAAAAGTCGTCCATCTGCTGCTAATTATGGCAGAGAGAAAATTCACACAGCTCCGTTTTCAGTTTATTTGCTAAAGATCTCCAAAGGTGTAACTGTCTTCCCAGATCACAAGGCCATTCACAGCGTTACATCTATAGAGCCTGTTAATTATTTAAATAATTTAAAACGCAGGATGGCAGGGAGCATTTAGCAGAAGTCAGGCAGGGTGAGGGGTGGTCTGACCCTCTGCTGTGGCAAGGGAGGTAGTCTGTTCTCACAGCTTACAGAGCCTTATACTCATAGGGCTTTGTTTTTCTCCTTCTCCTTTTCTCCCCCTGAGGGAAACTCAGAGAGGGGCTGAATTAGGCTGAATCAGCCCTGTTTCAATCTTGAATTGTTTTGATTCCCAAACACCAGCTCACCTCTATCTCCTAATTGTAGTCTCATCTGTAAAATGGGTATAATCTTCCAACTACCCCCACCCAGAAGGCTGCTGTGATCTTGGAACAGGGCAACTTATTAGACAGTGCAAGGTATTGAGTGATACAGAATGGAAAGATTTTTAGACCCAGTAAATAAGTAGAAATAATTGTCTGATAGATCAGATGATGCAATAATTTAACAGTATGAAAACGGACAGTTTTCCTTCCGTGTAGTTTTCTTCCATGCAGACATCAGTAGAATCTGAAAGCTTCTTCTTTATTATATATATGTATGTATGTGTGTGTGTGTGTGTGTGTGTGTGTGTGTGTGTGTGTGTGTATGCCTTTGTTTACTTCTGTATAACAATAATAAGTTTACATTATATTCAGGTCATTGGCTATGGATCCATCTCCCTCTACTAGACTAAGAGTGCTTTGAGGATGGGAACAATGTCTTATCCTATTTATTCATATTTATGCTCCTAGTGCCTAGCAGAGCCTGATACATAGTAGATGTTTAATGTATGTTGAGTTGAAGAGCCTAGACATTAAAAAAATGAAACAAATGTGATTCTACTTTATGATGAAGTTTTATTCAGCATTAACCTTAATAACTGGCACTGCCTCTGTCAAATTCAATCATTTTTGGCATATTTGATGGTTTTTATGCAAGTGCTAGAAATTCTATAAAATCCGTTTCAGAAAGACTTATAGCTCCACGTTGGGTGTGATGAACTGGAACCCTCCCAATTTGTTCTCTAGACTCTGTTCTTGGCCTTGTGCCTTACCCTCTACCTGAGTCTAGTTTTCAGGTATAAAATGAAGATAGGATAGGGTCAACCAGGTGACTTAGGTTACATTGAATATCCCCTGATGGCTTTTAACTGGGAAGTTAGACACTGATTTGTGGTCAAATAGTTTGCAGAGAATATGCAGAAAGTGCACAAACAAACGGAGTAATTCTACACACAAATGGTAGCACGATGAAACAGTGGTGAAGGCAGAGGATTAGTCTCTCTCATCGGGCCAAAGCTGTGCTAGATCACCCCTGATTCTATTTGGCTCAGTCGTTGCACTGTATTTGGCTATCTTTTAACCTAAATGATATTGTTGGAATATAGCCCATATGGTTTTCCTTATATTGAGGTTCCCATGGAGGGTTGGGATTGCGAAAATAAGTTTGGCTGAAAATGATGTCAATCCAGATTACAAGGAAAAAGTCTGAAAAAGGGCTTGGAAAAGGACTGGCTGACTAGTGAAAAGATTTTTATTCCATGTTGTCTTATTAGATAAACCTGGTTACCAGAGCTGTTGATTTTATTTTCAAAATGTTTTTTTTTCTCTTAATGGATTTTATTTCAATTATAGGTGTGCATAAATCATCACAAGTCAATTTTACAGATTTTGAATCCCAAACCCCCAGTGCATCCCCCCACCTCCCCAGATTGTCTTATTTGAAAAACCAAGGTTTTCCAAAGTCTGTGAGTCATTGTCTGTTCTGTAAGAAGGTTCATTGTGTCTTTTTAGTTTCCACATGTAAGCGGTATCATTGGGTGTTGCTGTCTAATTGTCTGACTGGTTTCACTTTGTATGATAATTTCTAAGTCCATCCATGTTGCTATAAATGTTGGTAATTCGTTCCTTTTAATGGCTGAGTAACATTCCACTGTGTGTATGTACCATATCTTCCCTATCCACTCTTCTGTCGATGGGCATTTAGAAAAAAAAAAAAAAAAATGTTTTCTTCTGCCTCTGCTCTTTGCAGCCTGTCTACTTCTGGTTGTTCAGTGCCCCTCTATTCTTGGAAATGTTACACGGCACAGAGGCTGCAAAGCAGCCACGAGGTTGGGATCAGTCTCCTTGTCCCTCGACATTGTGGGGGATCTCAGTTGCCTCACTCACCTGGCTTTTAGCACCTCCTGTTTCCATCTCACCAGCTTCTGGCCTCCTGACACCTATTCCTTGAAACTGAGCCTCACTTGGCCTCGCTTCTCTGGCTTTGGTCCTTGGTTTCTTTTCTTGGTCTCACCCTACACAGCCCACAGACCTACCAGGCAACCTCTTCCTGCCTCTGTAGTCACTGAAAGTGGTGCTTATCTCCTGGCCCTACTGGCCCCATGAGTAAGACTTGGGCAAGAAGAAGGTAGGCAAGCCTCATGTGATTCTTCCTGCAACCTCTCCCACCTTCCAGCGTTTCCATTCTTCCTTGTACTGTTTTATAAGCTCCCATGGCAGGATTTTCCGAAATCCGATTGTCCTCAAAGGCTTACGTATTTCACTGCAAGGGAAATTGTTCCAGCTCTTTCTTCCTCCTTTCCCTATAGAAGTATAAGACTTGAGGGAAATAATAAGGGGTTCCTACTTTTAAAAAGATCGTGGATTATTTGACTCATTATCTGCTTATCATGAGCTGATACTCATTACATATTATTGTATAATCTTCTTTGTTTATTGATATGCCTTCCTCACTAGGTGGTTCCTTAGTTCCTTAGGTGAATCCTTCTCTCTTGTGTCTTTCACGTGTGGCACCGTGTCCGCATATACTATGGGATTATGAAGTGTTCGTTATAAAGTCACCATAACCTAGTCTCTCCTCTTGAGAGCTCTTGCTGCCACGAAACAGCTGCCGAGAATCAGCCCCTCCTCTGTCCACATTACTTCAAGATGAGATAGTTTTGGAAACCAAGGCCAGTAAGGTTGTAGTTTTGTTTCTCAAGAGGAGTTATGTGTGAGAGTCCACCTTACTATGGTGTAATGATGGCTTATGTGGCCTCAATAACTATTTTGGGGGTGATTTCCTATTGGAGAGAAGATGACTTCTGTGATCAAGTGAAGTATTTATGTGTGCAAAAAGGGTTTTTTTTTGGTAATTTTTTGTGGGTTGATGTTTTGAGAAAATACCTACCTTGTCACTACTCCGAGGAGTGATTGCCAAGGTGCATTAATTGCTAGTGTAGAAATGGCCTTTATGTGACCAAGAAGAATTTCTTGGTAATCCTGAATCAAAATGTCCTTGCCAGAATCTAATTTGGGGAATTGCAATTTTTTTCTTACTAATTAACTCCATTGTTTGAATTAGGAAAGGACTGTTCCTTCCAGCTCAGAACCCTGTCTCTGTTCAGAAAGATGGCTTGAGATGGTTTCACGATGAAGGCTAGGATTTGTCCTCACGCAGCCTCCCTTGTCACCACAGTTTCAAAATGATTGACCCTGTTTTTGAAGGTCAGTAGGTTGGAATCAAAATGGTTATATAGAGTTGGAAGTGACATCAAAAGAGTGCAGAGGAAGACAAAAGGATTTTTATGATCCTCATCTAATGGAGGAAGTCTCACTGAGGTCTCCAGTCTCATCACAGTTAGAAATAGGAAAAACCAACATTAGTATATGGGTCTTTTTTCTTCTGGTCCAGGCAGAGTAGTTCTAACTGGCTCAAGTAAAACTCACATCCTTGAAAGTGATCTCCTTAGAAGTTTGGTAACTAGCCAAGTTAATCAGTCATAAATTCTGAAACTCATATCAGCCCCTTCACCTTCCCAGTGCATAGCTGAAGAGACACTTTGAACCTGGAGTAGAGAACATAGTCAGCAGTCTGTGATCTTTGGCTAGGAAATCTAAAATTACTTCCTCTCTATTAATGCAAATTATTATAATTAACACTGGTGATATATTTAACTATGTTCTGTGTGCATTAAGCTTTGGAAAAATAGCTATAAATATTTTTGTATTTTGTGATAGTAAATTAATTGCAGTACTGACTTAAGAGTGATTTAGAACCTTGTTGATCTGTCAGCTCATTTCCCCAAATAATTTTGCCCCTTTGGGCCTGAAAAAAAAAGTCCCCAAAGATACCTTTGCCTTTGACAGATGCTCTTCTGTTGATCTGTCATCCCATACTGAAGCTTTTAATGTTCAAGAAGAATGTGAAAGATGTTAGTCTGACCTTTCAGAAAGCTAATAGGAGGAGGGATAATAGCAAGCCACCCTTTTCTATTCTCATAAGATTTCCTGTCTCACTTCACCCACGAATATTAACTGAGCATAAGACATGGGATCTAGGGTCAGACACATCCTGCTCAAAATATGCTCTAACAGCAGCTTCAAGATTGTCAATGCTGACACCAAAACGGTAGGAAGAGAAACCAAAAAAACCACTTATAGAGTCTCATCATATTTTGTTCAGTGATGAATGTATAGTTCATCATCTTCAATTAATATCTCATCTTGATTCAGTAAGTTTCCTCTGTTGACTCCTCCTGTATGAAGAAGAATATCCTTTTATCTGTTTCTTCAGGACCTATGCTTGTGAAGACTCCATGTACTGTTCTCTCTTCTGGTGTTGCTGGTTTAATTAGGTGGGGGTGGGGGATGCTGGAATAAGAGTAGTTGATGCTCCAGCCACTGCTAAATGTGGTCATCATGAGAACATAAAGCCCATGTCCATGATATTGTCTCCTTTTGTTTCCAAAGTTGCTAGTTTCTGGGGTTCGGAGTTGGTCAGAGAGTTGGAGCAAATGTTTCCTTCCCAGTATTGTGATTCCTTGTTACCAGCATCCACCCAGCACAACAACTGGTACCCAAATCACTGTTCTTCCTCAGCATTTCCTTCCAGATGATGCCAATATTGTGCCAGTTATTTTACATAGCAGTACATTGATCTGCATCTTTTGGAAACAGAGATTTTTAAATCCATTGTTTAGTTTACAACATGTTCATTGTGTGTTAGGAGAGGATCTTCCCATTTGAGATTTATGAAGTACTGTTTAAGAGACTAGACTGTGTTCTAAGAACTTGGATGTTAAGAATAGTTTTATTCATGATTTCTGTACCACATAGTGCCTAAAATAGTATTTAAAACATAGGATATATATATATAATCAAAATTTTCTAAATTAGACTGAACAGAAAAAATAACTATGGCCTTATGTGATCATGAACACATCTAATAAAAGATGGAGAAATTGATTTTCGAAAAGATGCTGACACATGATAGTGAGAGATGAGGTCATTCATGGCTTCAGTGGATAATTCATTATTTCATCATTTAACGCTTATTTACTGCATTCCCATTATGCTGCAGGCATTGCGCTAAGCTGAAGGAAATTAGAATGTAGTTTGAAATTAGTTTGCAGCAATCAGAATTATTTTTTTAATATTTTAAAATTCCTTGTTGAAATATAATCTACATAGAGTAAAATGTATACATCCTATGTGTACAGCTAGATATACTTTTTGCATTCATGTACCAAGGTACCCACAATCCAGATCAAGATATAGAATATTTTAACCTCTCCAGAAAGTTCCTTCTTGCCCCTTTCCTATTAATTACCCTTGCTACAGAACTAACCATATTCTCACTTTTACCAGCATATATTGGTTTTCTGTTTATGAACTTTATATAAATGGAATTGTATAGTACATACTTTTTGTGTATGCCTTATTTTGCTTAACATATTGTTTTTGAGATTAATCCATGTCGTTGCATGTATCATTAGTTTTTCTTTTTAAATTAATTGATGTAGTATATTCCCAGAATTACTTTTTGACCTTTTCTCAAAATGGCACTGGGAAAAACTCCGGGAGATGGTCGTGGCTACAACATACTTTTTTAATCTCCCTAGAGAGATACTCACCAAAAAACCCAGAGTAACTAGGATAACAAAACCCCAAACCCATGTATGACATCTACAACAAAACTAAGTGAAAAGGTATCCTCACAAATGCCAAATAATGATTAGTATCAACTGGTCCAGCACGGTAAAGAGAAAGTAGAGGGGAAGAAAGATGGAGCTTTTTGTGAATGGAGTAAGAATCCCCAAGCTGACAACAGATACTCACTAGGAAGCTCAGCAAGCTAATCCAGAGAGAGCAGGCAAAACTAGAAAAGAGGTTAGCAAACTGGAATTCATGGTTAAGGCTAGTGTTGCCAAAGAAGTCTAGGACCTCTGTGTTTTGATATTAACCATCTCAATTCTCCTGACAAGATCTTTCCCCCAGGGAAGAGAAACTTCTGTGAGTAGGATTGCAATTGGTTAGATTAGGGACAATAGGAGCAAAGAAAAGAAAAAAGTAGGGAAGAGAAGCATAGTCAGCACATTTCAGGAAACATGAGGGCAAATGATTTTGAACACTTAATGAAAATAACAGAAAAGGGAGCTGTGGAGCTAATGGTTCTAAGACCATCCTGGTTCATCTTCCTCTTCCAGCACAGAAAAACTTACTTCCCTTAAAACAAGAAACGGAAAAGAATTGTTGACAAGTCCCATACAAATTATTATAAAGGAAAAAACCAGTCCCATAAAAATTACTATAAAGACCCAATAAACATCTCTATAGACAATCAAAGAAACCAGAAAAGCATACTCCCAAATCAGATGTAAATTCTAAAGCAATATTTAAAAGTAGATGTAAGAAAACAAGCTGTGAAAGAACAAATCATGACTTAGAAAAATTCAGAAATCATATGAATTGAGAAAAGAGAAAAGGAAGTTTGAACAAAGATCTATTTAAACTGAGAAAATAATTTTAAATAATTTAAAATATTACTTTAGAAATGAAGATTGGATGAGTGGGAACACAAGAGTGAATAAACACCACAGAAAATTCCTTAAGTGAAATAGAAGATGGAAGAGAGGAAAAAAAAGGGTTTAAATAAAAAATAAATCGAGGAGTTACCACTGTGATGCAGTGGGTTAAGAATCTAACTGCAGCGGCTCAGGTCCCTGTGGAGGTGCGGGTTCCATCCCTGGTCCAGAACAGTGGGTTAAGGATCCAGCATTGCCGTAGTTGTGGCTTGGGTCACAGCTGTGGCTTGGATTCAGTCTTTGGGCTGGGAAACTTCCATATGCCACAGACGTGGCCATAAAATTTTTTTAATTGAAAAATAAAATAGATTAGAAAGTGGTACAGAAGATAGGCAGTGAGAATCCAATAAGTGTATTATAAAAGTCCCCCAAAGAAACCAAAGCATGGAAAAGAATTAATATTAAAAATTCTAATTCAAACAAATTTTCCTGATATAAAAGGTGAATTAAAAATATACACTAAGAAAAAAAACCCACATTTATTTTTCTGGGAAAATCAATCCACTTTGACCAAATTTGCTATCAAAGATTAAAAGGCCTCTTTGACCATCCAAACCATGATACTGAGTCAGTCACAAGAGAGGGAAAAAAATCAGGTTGTCTTACGTCTTTTCAAAAGCAATGCTTTTCAGTATGAAAACAATGGGGAAACATATTTCGGATACTCAAGAACGTAAGCGGTGAACCAAGGAATTTATACCCAGCCAAACTCATCTTCATGTATATTGTAGCAACATGTTGAACACATATAAGAATTCAGGGAACAGCTAAGGAATCCAACCAATGACTGAAGAGACATTGTCATAAGGATTGATGTCTCACAGGAGTAATCAGACTTGTGAAGATAAAATTACATGTGCATTCCTTTGCATTTCTTCTGAAAACAAAAGGCTGCAGTACACAAGAACCTTTCAAGCAAACCTGAAACATGAGGTCAAGTATAGTCCAGGATAAACCAACATGTTCAACTAGTTCAGGTACTTCAGCAATGGAGACAAATTTACCATGACTGACTCTCCTTTAAAGTAACCGTTGGTTGTGTAAGATGAAGCTCCAAGTGTTACAATGAAGGAGTAGCCATCTATGAATCGTTAGCTGCACTTTGCTTTTACAAGGATCCATTCACAGAACACCTGCAGAGAATTCCCAGAAGATCTGTACCAACAGGCTATACCCAGTGACATCTTCTGCCAACAACCACCACAGGCAAACTTTCCCTTACGTAACTACTTATGGAAGTGGATATTAGCCTCTTCTGAAAAACAAGAATTCATTCTATAGAATCCTGAAAAGTAAGGTCATTGGTACCCTGTGGCTGAGAACCTGAGCAGTTGTGCTATCACATTGTTTGGGGCACAGGTGACACATTAAAGGCATTGTCTACAGAACTGTGAGGAATTTCTGAGTTTGGAACTTATTCCTCCTGCGAATGCCTACCTGTAATCTGAACACCTGGAGCATGCACATGACATTTTGGGTTTTTTATTTTTTATGTTTTTAAATTACTTAATGAATTTTATTACCTTTATGGGTGTACAAAAATCATCACAACCAAATTTTATAGCATTTCCATCCCAAACTGCACATGACATTTTGAATTGTGCTACCTGACTTTGCTTTAAAAAGCCACACTCTCCCATTGCAACTGGTTAAGCACATCTAACTTGGAATGAGTAGGACTGAAGGGCTGCTTCAAGCATCATATTCTACTTATTGTCTACATTCTTCCCTAGGCATCCCATTCTTATAGGAATGACGGTTTGGGGCATTTGAAAAAGTTGTGGTGCCTTGTTGCATGTCATTGGTCCCCAAATCCAAGGGTGGTTGTTGTTGCCAGATTGTATTGCTTGTGGAAAGACAGGACACAGTCTTTGAAACTAATGGACTAAATTTTGCTGAATAACGTTTTCCTTGTTGTATTTACCCCCAATAGGGATAATTTTGAGATACTCTAAAAATAATTGTATTGGATACAATTTTCCTTTTGGAACTGAACTGAAATAACCATGTCAAAAGCCAACAAACAGATGGTAAACTTTCTGTTTCTGCTGACTTGGGTTAGATTTTTCTGAAAGCAGATTAGGGGTTTCATGCCCTAAGATCTCAGTGTCTTCCGGTACCTTTCAACCACAACAGATTCGGGTCATTCACTGAAGACCCACATTTATTTCTAACCTACATAATCTCGGTGTTATTTCACTATTTAATTACTGTAATTGACTGACACCAGGATCACTGAAACATGAACCTGAATATATGAAAAACTCTTAAATTCTGGTGTTAATGAGCCCAACATCATTTCTGATTTTTTTCTCAGACTTTGTTTCTGTTTCAAGGTGTTGGGTACTGTCAGCTCTTAGTGTTTGTTTTCCTGGATGATTTCAGAACCATATACCGCTTATAAGGTGAGCTAATAGCCTGTCGGGTCTGTATGATTGTGGCTTCAGTGTTTGTAGTTCCTGGCAGACCAGGGGTAGTTCATGACATCCTTTCTGATTCTTTCCGCCCTGATGTTGGCTCTTTCTCTCAGGGCTACTGCCCCCCCACAACTCAACATCACTCATTTAACTCATTCTGTTTGGTACATGTTTGTTAGACAGGTTCATGTTTCTATCTTTACCCTTGTCCCGACTGTCTTGTATATGATAGGGCCATAGATTCCTCCTTTTTATTTTAAAGATGAGGAAAACTCAAGTTTATTAAGGTGGTAACTTGCATAGGGCCACAGAAAGTAAGTTGCAGAGTCAAGACTGGAGTATGGAGGCTTGGAAACCAAAGCATCTGATGGTGGCTCCTTAGAGCATTTATAAGCAAATTACAAGCTCTTTCTCATGACCTATTTGTTTTCATTCCCCCACCCCGCACCCACTGGGGGATGACCTTCATTGTTCTCTTCACAGCCTCAATCCTATGCGTGCTTAAAACTCCAATAATAGATTACTTAGTCTCTGCCATAAGCCTTTCCATCTCCTCTTTATTTCTCTCTCTCTGTCTCTCTCCTTCTGACTTAAAATCTTTTACTTCAGCCCCAGTCTCATGATCTCCCCCTCAGCCATCCTCTGGTTTGAGGGGAGAGGCAGGGAACATGAAGCTGGCTCTCTGATTGACTTGACCAAGTCTTAGGAACGCCCCTTGTGTGTTTCCACACCTCTAGTCCAAGCCCAGGAGATCCCAGAAAGAATGGCTCGGATGCCAGTGGGAGTTCCTGTTCTCCCAGTAGTCGCGGTTTCCAGAAACTGGATGAAACTGGGCAGGAACAACCCCCTGCACCCCCGACCTTAGACCCAAAAAGTTTGCTACTTTGTGAGAAAATGCTCTCGTGCCTTCAAGTGCTGTGCTCTAAAAAGTCAGAGAGTGTTGCAAGAAGCCCTACTTAACCCGCACAGACCACTTATCTGGGTGCCGTTTCGCTGAGCCCTTGGTTATTTTTACTCTCTGGGAGCTTCTTCCCATTCTTCAGGTGCTGGGCGAAGTGGCGTTCATTTGGCTTTGCTTCTGACACAAGATAAACGAGCTTGGGGCCCTTGGCGATTCACTCTGGCTGCCAGGGGGTTCCAAAATAGCAAACTATTTTTCATAACAGCAACGTGATATGAAGGGAGATGCAGCAGGTGCATTCAGATTCCCCATCGCCGTCTGGGGCACGCGGTGGAGGGAGAGGATTCATTAAAGTTTGCGCTTGTGTCCAGGAAAAAGAAGGGCCCCTCTCACAGTGGCCATTTCCCTTTGACTGGGTCAAGGTCTCGCCTCCTGAAGGCGAATCTCGTCCTTGGCCAAGGTGGAAGTGGAATAAAACAGCCACTCAGGTACCCCCCAAAGAGTTCCGTGCCTTTTTTTTTTTCTTCTTTCCTTGTAGGAAGATAAGGTTACAGATGGATGTGACTATCTACTAGGTATTTTTTTTTTAACACGATCTTGTGTGTTAAGCAAAAGAGCAAGATTTCTTAAAAGTTTCAAATATTTGACATTTTAGTTCATTAAATGTGCAGTCATTTCAGAAAGTTTAAAGGGTAAACTTCTTTTCTGTTCTCCCTGTTTCCAATGATGTAAAGGTTAAAGATCAAACTGACATTGCCTCGGTGAGCTTCTCGCTCATGCTCTCGACTCATTAGAAAAAAGCTTCTGCTTTCACAGCACTAGTCGGTAATAAAAAGTTGGTCCCCAGACCTCCATCTAATGCTCTCCCCTTATCCCCCAGCATGAATTATGCACATGTTTTTAGGGTGGAAATTATAATAAAGCAAAGAGTATTTTAATTTCTATTTGCATGTACTGTGAGTTTCTTTTTGATGTTTCTCCCCGCATCAAGTTAATAGATCTTCCTGCTTGAAAATGAACTGAAAATAAAATTAAAGTATATGTTAGAAAAATAATAATAATAGCCTTCCAAAATTGAAGTGAGGCTAGGGGACACATTTTTGGTAGAAATGTCCAAAGTCAGTGCCAGAGTACGAGCAAGCAAGTATTATAAGCACTAGCTACGTGCTAGTGAGCTGTAATTGAGTGTGGAAGACACTGCATTCTGTCTTATAATACATCTTAATTTAAACATTTCTTTTCCCAGGGGACCACAGGGTATGTGGTGCATGAATAAATAAATGCCATGACTTATTTTGGAGGCCCCAATCATAATACAATTATATGCATTGCAAATTTTCATATGCTACTTTTAGTTTCTAGGCTTTTTTTTTTAATTATTAAACTGAATTGCAAGAAGAGTTTTATAAACCTCAACCCAGCCACAAAAATGGAGTCAGAGAGATTAGTCGAACTGGACAGCAGAATCTCCTCCATTGTAAGCTTCCTCCCATCAGAGAAATAAGGACTGCATTTTACATGATGTTATACTAATTACTGGCTTGGCTCAGTCAGGCCTAGAAAGACGGGGCAGAGAAAGAGAAAGTTGTAACTCTCTCTTATTGTCTTGTCTTGCTGGATTTTAGAGACCATTTCTCTTCTCAAATCAGCAGTAATTCCTGATACTACCAGAAAAGAAATAATACATTTTTCCTCCTTAAGAACAGCATTTTCTTTCTCGGGTCACTAAGATCCATTTGCTAAATAACTCTTGAAGTCTAAAAAATTGTCTCTGAGTAGCCAGAAGAGGTGAATTCAACCTTGCAAATAGTTCTCTAAAACCATCATCTTCCTGAAAAGCCTTTTCTCTTCACACAGTGTGGATAAGTCCTAGCCACATGGGGTAATTTGCCATCTGCTAGTCTCCTTTTCCTGTCTCTGATATCTCTCTCTCTGTCTCTCTCTCTCTCTCTCTCATTTCTTCTTATTAAAAAAATAAGAGAGATGCAGGATAATGGAAAGGTTAAGAACACTGGCTCGCAATCATATGGACCAAGTTTTGAGTCCTGTATTTTCTACTCCCTACTTATTTACCAGCTGTGTGACCCTCAGCAAGTTACTTAACCTCTCTGTGCCTCAGTTTTCTTACATATAAAAAGGTGATAATAATAGTTCCTATCTCACTGAGTTGGTGTTAGGATTGAATGAACATATAAAGGATGCCAATAAATATTAACTACTGTCATATCAAAAGCATCTTACTACAGTAAATCCACTCAATTTGTGTTTTCCCATACCAATCTAATTAAGAAATCTAAAACAATCATCTGTTTGGATTAATGTAATTTGGGGGTTGAATAGTCTCATTTTGTCACGTCAAGAAAAACAGACATATCCTCGTTGCACAGACCCCAGCCTTGTGCACACTATGCTGGCTGCCTTCACGTGTATGGCCATACTCTCCCCGCAAGACTGGATGAAAAGGGAATTGAGGACAAAGCAGTGTTTGGGGTTAATTTTTTTTTTTTTTGTCTACTCAAACACATTGACTTATTTTCTTTCTCTTAATATTTAGTGTCCTGATGATTCCTCTCTCCCTGGAAAGCTCAAGCTCTGGGCTCAATGAGCCCCCCAGGAGACTGATTACTGTAAATCACCATTGACCTCCTATCCATTTAAACCCAGAGGTCAGAACTTTAAAGACACTGTAAAGAGTTTACATTGGGGCATTTAGGCTTCAGCTTTAACGTAACCTGATAGTGCTGTGTGGGAGAGATAACTGTGGCTAATAAGCCTGGTGGAGCAAGATAGGGGGGCAGCATCTTAAGGCTGGTGGGAGAGGCAGAGACTGGTGACTGAAGGTCATGAACAAGGATGGCACAACAGCCACTCTGGCCAGTAGGTGGGGCCACAGCCCATCTCCACCAGCCGGGTGGAACCCCCCCCTCCCCCCGGATGCTTTGTGCAGCCTTTGATTTTCCTTTTTCCTTTGGAACTTGATTTCTCCTTCCTCTCTCCCTTTTTGTTGCTGCCAAAATTAATGTTGCCAGGCAGTTTTTTCCCCCTTCCCTTTCTTCATTCTTATTCAGTTCATTTTATAGATATTTGAGTGCCTACTATGTGCCAGGCACTGGTCCAGGCACTGTCAATACAGGATTGACTTAGGCTCACAAGGTCTTTGTGTTTTGGATGCTGACATTTAGAGATGTGATCCAATGCCTTGAGACACGAATGTGCATGAAAACCGTCTGAGCATCTTGTGAAAATGCATATTCTGATTCGGGAAACCTCGGTGGGGCTAGAGATCCTGCATTCCTCATAAGTTCCTGGGTGATGCCAAGGCTGTTTTACTTTGCAGAGCAAGATGCAAAGCCCTTCTGCTCCCCCTCCTCCTCCCTTAAGTGGCTGGCTGATTGTCCTCATTTATGTTAGTGGAGTTTCACAATGTCACGGACTTGACCTTTCCTGTGAGGCTGTCAGCTGTGTTCTGTGACCCTGACTTAGGCTAGCATTTACTCAAATATCCAAGCAGCACAAGGAAGAAACGGGTAGGAGGGTATGGTTAGGTGACCCCATGACTTTCCATCCCAGCCGAGTCCTTTGCCGTATTGTGACTGGGGCCTCTGAGAGTCATCGTACACACAGGACAGCTTCTGCTCCTAGATGATAATAGCGTGTTAAGTACATCGCATGATATAGCCTTTCTCTGGTAACTGGGGTGCCATTTACTAATTTGCTGCTCTTACATGACTAATTTAACTCTAGTTACTACTCGGTCATTAGGGAGTCACTTATTCACAAAGCAGAATCAGGCTAAATAAATAATAGGAAGCTGGGAAAAGAGGCAGATGAAAGTAGAAAGTGGAAGTTAGCTTTTAATGCAGGCTAGAGACTTGCTAGTGTTTAATGTGGATACCCATTTAGAGCATAAATGCAGGCTCTTCCTCTGTTTTTAAGTCCCCGTGACCCTAAATGAATAGAATCCTGTAGCAGAGAGCAGCTACCTTCTCTTCTAATAAGAATCACATCCCAATAGAATGTACGTTTCCAATTACTATGCAAAAACAATGGCAGAATTACTTAAAAATGTACAGCCCCCTAAGGGCTCTCGATGCTGTAGTCCATGTGAATCTATCATTTGCATGCAACTATTGTGGGGAACAACTGAATCCTCCATCACAGGCTATTTAATCAAGCGAGAAGCCCCTAAATTTCTTTGCAAAGATTCACGAGTTCCGGAGCTAAATATGCAATCGGTAATATATTCTGGCTGTCTGCACGCAGCCTTCCTTGTTTCATTCTGAATGGCATGGTGTTTGCATTGACATTTAGATGATGGGTCATCTTAGATTTCTCCTGTTCACAGCTGGAACTTTAGTGGCATCTCCCATTAGTAATCACTGTGCTTTTTTTCCCTAGTGACTGAGCCGTTTACAAACCAAGAGGAGGAAAAATTATATATTTGGGTACAGACTGTAGAAGAAAAATAAACTAACAGCACAGTAGGAAAGGTGCCTAGGGTTACTTTCTGTGGATAACTGAAGATCAGGACTCAAATGATGTGTTTCCCCCACCCTTATCTACAAGCCCTGTTGCCAGACTTGTTATTGGAAAGTTGGATGAAAATAGCCTGCAAAGACAGATTCCAGGATCAACCATAGCCACTAGTGTAATAAGATTTGGGGGAAGCAGAAAGAGTTATTTCTACAACTATCTACTTTTCTGACCTATTAAGGTGCCTGGAATTCTCCCTTGCTTTTATCCATCCCCTTGAATTTCTTGATAAGATACAAGTGGGTTTCTTGAACGGAGCTCCCATCCTAAGGCACTGATAGTCACACACATTTTGGTATCATTTAGTTATAAGCTTAGGCAGTCTGTATCAGGCCCCTGAGGGATCAGTGGGTCTAGAGGCCTAGGGGAGCAGGCCAGAGGCAACACTTTTCGGAACCATGGAGCCCCAAGCATGGAAAACATGATGGCCCATCGCCTCCAGTATGCAACGCAAACTAAAGCCAGTTTTATTTTATAAAACAAGTGTAAGCAAGTCAAGCTCAATTTTGATTTTTTTTCTCTGATGGCAAAATATTTCCGTAGCACTTTATCTCGCTGTCCCTGTTTTGTGAGTGTTCTAATCTGTGCTTGGCCTACCCAGCCAACTTGGCCAGTTCTGGAAGCCAGAAAAATCTTAGAAGAATCTAGGCATGGAAAGAATGGAAGGAGAGAGAAGGGAATAAAGTGTTTCTCCATGAAATGTGCGCACTTGGCAATTTTGCTAAGACGAGCCTGTGTGGTTTTGCTTTCGGATATGAAAAGAAGCCATCCTCCTTTTCTTCTTTCATCCTTCAAAATCATTTTTCTGTTATTGCCCCTACCACATTCCATCCCAACTCAGCTCTGAGGCTGACCCAGTGAAGCCCTTGTCATCCCACTGATGAGCTGTGAGGCTTCTTTGGGCTGATTTGGCTGCATGTACACCTCTCTATACCCTCTTTGAGGTAGAGAAAAATAAAGGCCTGGGGAGATGTGAACCAAAATGACCTCTGTTTCCTTTCCCTTCCTACCACAGAAATGGCAGAGGCTGGCTGACTTTCCTCACAGTGCTGGATTTTGCTTGCTTTAAACAACACATTTTTGTCAAATTAGGATGGGAAAGTGAGAATGATTCTCATAATAATTAACCTCTGGGAGATATCGTTACCCACATTAGCTCATTTGCAACTCAGAATAGTTCTCCAAGTCTAGTTACCACCAGCATCATCTCCATGTCATAAATTTGGAATCCGGGTTTAAGGAGGCTAAGCAAACTGCTTAATGTTGTATAGTGTGAGAAAATTACATGGACTTGAACTCTAGTCTTCTGATGTTTTTCCGCAGTACTCCACCTATGGGCTCTACCCATATGTCCTAAGTTGGAGGAACACAGGAGCTTCAAAGGTCAACCTGGTTCTCTCTGTGAGAACTCTCAGATACAAGCACAGACCATCTGCCACCTTCATAGGGCAAGACACTTACACCCAGCACAGAGCAGCTTGGGAGATGTGTGTCCATGGGCTTGGGAGAAGGGCTAAGATGCTGTTGATGGGAACCGGAAAGAAGAAGTCAGAAATGAGAAGAGTTTGTAATTTTCTTTTAGACTGTTATAAAGGATAATGGCGATCGCAGCCTGTGCAGACAAGCCCTTCTGAGAAGTTGGCTTATAGTCCAGGCCTTACAGAACAATGTTCACACATTTATTCCTCACATCGTTAGGCTCAAAGAATCTTCCAGAAAAGAAACAAATTGCAAATAACAGCTGATGCCCCCGGAACCTTTCATCACAAACCCAAAGTCCCTAAAAATTCATGAATGGTGCTTATTGCGCTCAGACACTGGTTCAGGTGGTTTACAAATATTAACTTGAATGATTGTAACAACTCTCTGAAGTAGGCAGTATATTCTTATTGTTTTCACATAACGGGACTGATGCAAAGAGAAGTTAAGATTTGTAGAGATCTTAAAATTTCTCTTTTCTCCTGTCCAAATTCTCCAGAATTTTGCTTAAAGCTTAGAGGTAGCATATGCACCACAGTGTATGTTTCTCAACAGTTGCTGCTGGTTTTGGTACCGTGTTATACAGGAGGCGCTATGCTAACTACTTTATGCAAAGATTCCAGCAGATTTATACTGTACCCCCACCACTTTTTTTTAATATATTGTAAATAGAGGGTGGAGAAGCTAAATAATTTACAGAGGATCATGCTCTTAATAAGTAGCTGAGCTCAGACTAGAATTGTGTTGTGGGCTGTTAAAAGCCATACCTTTATTTATTTATTTATTTGGCTGCATCCATAGCGTGCAGAAGTTCCCTGAGCCAGGGATCAAACCTGTTCCGTAGCAGTGACAATGCTGGATCCTTAACCCGCTATGCCACCAGAGAACTCCTAAAAGTGATACTTTTAACCACAACAATAAACTGTTTCTCAATCCCTGGATGGATTAAAGCTAACAAGGGTAATTCTACAGCTCTGTAAGCATATCCTAGATTTTAAGTGCCATAAATGGAGTTCAGATGCCTCACAAGGGACCTGGCAATGTCCTGGTTGCATCTCTCACAGTAGAATCCTTGGCAGTTACAGAGAAGGAGAGTAGTAACTTTGAGGAAATAAGCACTATGATTATCAACAAACTTCAATTCGTTCATCAATAATTATTGGTCACTGACAATAAACCTTTATTCTATTGCATAAATCAGCATTATGAAAGGATGTGTTAGGCCTGCTTTCGGGAAACTCAAAATCTTGGGGTTCCCATTGTGGCACAGCGGAAACGAATACGACTGGTATTCATGAGGATGCAGATTTGATCCCTGGCCTTGCTCTGTGGGTTAAGGATCCAGCATTGCCATGAGCTGTGGTGTAGATCATAGATGTGGCTTGGATCCCGTGTTGCTATGGCTGTGGCATAGGCCAGCAGGGGCAGTTCCGATTCAAACCCTAGCCTGGGAACTTCCATATGCTGTGGGTACAATCCTAAAAAAAAAAAAAAAGGCAAAAATCTTATTACATTGACAAAGTGTTTACATATTTGGTGGTATATATTTAAGTGCAGAAGTTAATGCAAATTTTGACTACCTAAATTTTTTAGCATTCTCAGTGCCACAAATGTGTGGGCTGAAAAAGATCCAGAAGTCACAAGCTCATTTTTCTGGGCAGAGTCCCTTCCCCTCTACTTCTCTCTGTGCCCACCTTCCACTTTCTACCCTAGCCCCTCATGGGGCACTTGTTGGCCTTCAGCATCAAGACCATCAGTCCCCTGATCCCTCTTCTGGAACCACTTACCTACCCTTCTCAATGGGCCTGAACTCAATGGTCATCTACTCTTTCCTTTCATAAAATTCCTTATTCCCCGCCCTCTTCCACTACATTCCGTCTTGACAACTTCTGACTTGAAGAGCCAGTATTGCCTGCCTTCTCATCTCTCATGTCTGGAGAAAGCCATGAAAACAGTGGTAAGGTGTTTCAATAGCTGGTCTCTGTCACTCTAGCTGGCCACTGACTCCATACATTTATTGTCAGCTTCTGCTGCACTCTCTATAGTGGCTGAATCTGCCATTGTCCAGGCTTCTCAAACTCCTATGCCTCTTTTCATTCCTTGCACTTGGAGAAGATTAAGTCCCACCATCTTTTCTACTCAAGGCTCTACAACTCGAGAGCTTTCAACCTGCCCCCTTTTAACCAGAGGATCTTCAAGTATTTTCACTCACCATCGTGGTCTCTCTCCTATGTCTGCAGAAGAAATAGCTTCATCTTTGCAGAATTCAAACTCTTCAATTAAGGAAACTGGCTGGTATAAAGTATGTTTTTGGAGGAGACAGTTCTACTATACTTTCTTTCTCTTTCTTCTGCCCCTCTGGCTCTCTTCCCTCAGCCTAAAATGTATGCAGCCTCCCTTTTCTTGAAACAAAAATAAATATAAAACCCTTTACTTCTTTTATCAAGCTATAGCCAGACTTCTTTAAAAAAAAAAAAAATCAAAATAGAGTTCCCATTATGGCTCACTGGTAGCGAAACCGACTAGTATCCATGAGGATGCAGGTTTGATCTCTGGCCTTGCTCAGGGGCTTAAGGATCAGGTGTTACTGTGAGCTGTGGTGTAGGTCGCAGATGTGGCTTGGATGTGGCTGTGGTGTAGGCTAGCAGCTATAGCTCCAATTTGACCGCTATCCCGGGAACTTCATATGCTGTGGGTGTTGCCCTAAAAGGTGGGGGGGGGGAGTCAAAACACATTTTTTTACCAGTCTCTGACTCCTCAACCTATTGCATTTGGCTTCTACTCCTATTATTTCATAGAAACTGCATTTGGTAGCCTCCTAATATTAAAACCATTAGTTTTGTCTCAGTCTTCAGACTGCTTGACCACTGACGGGTGTTTCCTCAGAAAACATGCCTCTTGGAGGGTGAGTTCTCAGAGTCTGATGTTTTCATTAAGGTCTATAGACATTTCATATTGCTTCATGGAAAGCTGTTCATCTCACCTTCAAATTCATCCATGTTCTCCTTGGTCATGGGGAAGTCATATATTGTATTATTGACCTGGGGCAGGGGTAGCTTTGTCCTCTTCCTTGGAGGGGATAAATCCACACATGATATATTATATGCCTTCAGAAATAATTACCTTACAGAGCACTATAATCTCCAATGTATAAGTTCACTGATAGGAAGGAAAAAAATTTCTGCCTTCCCAAGGTTATTTTATCTCTTACTGTATTGTGTGATGACAACACACTTTGGCAATGGCAGTCTAGACTTGATGAGAGTACAGAGCAGAAATCTCTTGAACAGGGATAGTAGTTGAATTAATACCACCTGCCATTTAGTAACTACTTAGTAATATCTAAGTGCAAAATGACAGGTGCAATACCAAGACGTGGTATTATTGGAATACTTCACACTCACTTGCTTACTTATTGTTAAAGTTATCATAGGTTTTATAGGTTATCATAGGTTTCACAGTGTATTTGGTATCTTTGGCTTTGAGACAGCACCTCTATGGCTAGGTATTAAACTCCATGCTTTCTCTGAGCTAACATAGAAACAAGAAGGGGTACTCTCAGGAGTTCTCTGCTGGCCCAGGGGGTTAAGGATCCGACATTGTCACTGGTGTGGCTCGGGTCACTGCTGTGGCGTGGGTTTCATACCTGTCTGGGAACTTCCACATGCCAAGGGCATGGCTCAAAGAAGAAGGGATACTCTCAGAGAACTGTCAAGTATAATGAAAATATTGCCTTCCTATCTTAATTGAAAGTCTGAGTTCTAGGGACTTCCCGTAGTCCTACAATGTTCAATCATGGTGGGAGATCTTTTAGGGTTCCTTATATCCCCTTAGTATTCAGTATTGGCAAGTTTCACTTAAAAACAACTGTGCTCCTAATACTTTCTAACCAAGAAAACAATTTGGTGATTTTTTTTTTTTGGCCTTTTTAGGGCTGCACCCTCAGCAAGTAGAAATTCCTAGGTTGGGGTTGAATTAGAGCTGTAGCTGCTTGCCTATGCCACAGCCATAGCAACGCCAGATCTGAGCTGCATCTGCAACTGACACCACAGCTCAGAGCAACACTGGGTCCTTAACCCACTGAGCGAGGCCAGGGATCGAACCTGCATCCTCATGGATACTAGTTGGGTTCGTTACCACTGAGCCACGAGGGGAACTCCCAATTTAGTGATTTCTTTAATCTAGCAATCTGATTTCCTAGAATTCCTTACTAGCAATAACACTCCTTATCAAGTGGATATTGGGTGGATTAGGGGGAAAATGAAGGAAACATTCTTATGTCCGTGAAGCTTCCTCAGAACATGGAGTTGTGTGTGTCATCACTTGTAGAACTAAAACTAGCCACAATGCTAATACTGGTGATTGGGTGTTTCCAGGAAGAATACCTTGAAGTACATACGTTCCTTCCTCCCTCTCTCACTTGATCAATTATCAAGTGCCTTTTAATAAACCACTCGATGTCAAGATTATGTTAGATGACCTAGACTGGCTGACAATGCAGGGTAACATGGTTCTTCTGTACGCTAACAATTTACAACTCAGTCCTGGAGGAAAGATATCAACAGAGCTAATGATATGTGTGTTACAAGTCTAACCAAGACAGAGTATTCTTGGAATACATCACATTCACTTGTTTACTTATTGTCTGTGGCTGTCTTTCAGAGCATAGCAGAGTTGAATATTTGCAAGAGAAACCATAAGGCCCACAGAGCCTAAAATATTTCCTATCTTATCCTTAATGGAAAATAATGTGCTGATCTCCGGTCTGGACTTCACCGAGAAAGGCTTTATAATAAAGCCTAAAAGCAAAGGTCAGAGTACAGATTTCAGCTTGGTTTTATGTTTGGATGTCAGGAGGACTATGTTCCAACTACTAGATAAAAGACATTGGGCAAATTTGCCTTAGATTGTTTTAGCTTTGAAATCTCAAGGAAAATTTTAATGTCTAAGTATGTGTTTGGCAGGAACTCTGAGCGAGCATTTACTACACCGAAAGGGGAATCAATGTTTGTGACCATCATCATCAAAAAGCTTTAGGTTAAAAAAAAAAAAGCCTTTAGGTAGTAAACGGGCCATATGCTGAGAGGTTAAGGCAAAGGCAGAACTTAGAGTTTTTTAATGATAGGCATGTGGCGGTTTTAGTTTAAAAAGTTTCTCAGTAAATTGGTGAGCCGAGAGTATTTTTTTATACAGAAAAATATTTTACACATATCCTAACAATTCAATGGTGTTGATTATTAAACAATATCGCTGGAGAGCCAGATTGAGATGGGGAAGTTATAATTGTTCTTATAAAAGCTAAATTACCCCCACTATTTCTCTGAAGAAGGAAATTCCCTCCAATTTTATGTTTGCCTCTTCGTTTGATTTGAAGTTTCTTTTAAAAACCTTTCTAACAGCTGGAGTGTATGACCCGTGGAACACATCATTTATCTGGGGAATAACATTCATTTTAATATCATTTCACCAAGGAAGCAAGACTTAAACCCACATTTTCTGATCCACTTAGTTGATAATATTCTTCTAAAAAAATTTCTGGCTGGTGAAAGGAAGATAATTTAATTTAAAGAGATTAGATATATTGCTTGAAATGCAAGTCCCCCAGAATTTGACAGCAGAACAAGACCAGTGAACAGAAAACTCATCTTGCCTCCTTCCTAATACATGCATCAGGGAATTTATAAGTTGGGCCGTCAGTCTTTGCTCCATGGAGTAATGTCAGTGTCGTTGCTTCTTAAAATCTGACATTCATTAGAAGCACCCAGTGTGGATATGTAGCAGGATTTTTGACAAATCAGCCAAGTGTCACCGTTCTGTAGAGGATTATAGAGTGATGCTGCTCGGCTTTGAGCTCTTTCTTTTGTCTGAATGAATCTTGTCTTCATAGAGCACATGAAAGGTTGGGTTTCATTTTTTGTTCCGAATGGGCTGATTTCACTTTTTCTTTTTCCATCAAATTAGGAAGAACTTGGGAAATACAGGGGGAAGCTAACATTTATTATTCATTTCCTATGAGCCAGGTACTATGTAGGTCCTTCCTCCCTCCCTTCCTATTTATCTTTCTATCTAATCTTTAAGCATATGTATTATATACATATGCGTGTATATCACAACAGCCTATGAGTTAGCTGCCATAATTCGTACCTATTTAACAGATAAGGAAACTGAGGTAGAAAGAGGCCCAGTCATGAACCTGATGACAATAGGGCTTCAGTGAATAGGAAGATTGAAAGCTTGGTAGAAAATCTATCAGCGACCAACAACTGACATTCAGAATTCCATTGGTCAGGTTGCTCTTCCTACTTTTATCTTTGCAGGGGAACTAGAAATCTAATGCTGGTTGGCTCTTCAAACTTCATACTCTCCTCAAAAGCCTTGTGCAGAAACACCATAACTGTATTTATTATTTTGAAAACAAGTACACACCTGCCCCTGCCCCCAGTTGTGTTGTTAGATTGGAAACAATGCCGCCTGTGGCTCTCTATACCCTCCCCTCTCATTACAGCCCATCCTTGGAACACAATCATTTTCTGTACTATCCAAAGGTGTCATTATGGGGTGCCTGCTATATAGTTAGTGCAGTGTCAGCATATTCAGTTTGAATACCCCCACCCCCATCCCCAGAGGATATAAGTAGGCCATAAGAATTCCTTTGGGGCTACTATATTGGTTAGGTACATAGTTATGTGGCTGGGGGAACAGTTTTCAGTGGTTTACTATCTATAGCTTTAGGTCAAATTTAAATAAATTCTCTCCTCAATTCTAGGAAAACAATAGCTCCACAGTTTGCAATGGAAAAGTAAAGTGGATTTGCATTAGGGCTTTGGGGAAGCTGAAACAACGCAAGCCTGGGATGAAAAGCTGGAATCAAACGTTTTATTTAAATTGGAAGTTTTAAAATGAATATTGTTAAGGCAGAAGTGTATGTTCTAGTTAGTATTTCATACTGGAACTTAATCTTCTAGGAAATAGTTAAATGGGAAGTCTGAGGTTTGCACATAATATTTCTGGGTCCTGAACATTCCACATAGTAATGTCCGTGTTTTCCCTGAAGCAACACCTTTGAATAAACTATGTCCTTTTTTCCCAGCTTCAAGTATTTTTCAATTGAAAAATAGAAAGGGCTATCTTCAAAGTCTTTCTTTAAGGTAAAGAAAGCATAGGTTTTTAAACATGAGAATAACTAGTTTATTGTTAGCTAATGTAAAAACTACTTTTTATTAAGTAGAGGCCAAGAGCATGGACCGTGGAATCAGAATGCCTGAGCAATTTGAATCTCACAAACTCCACAGTTTATGAGCCATGCAACCTTGGGCAGGTTACATAACCTCTTTGTGTGCCTGTTTCCTCCTCTGTAAAATTAAGATAATTACACCTACCTCCGTAGGGTTGTTAGGAGGATTAAATGAGTGAATTCATGCGTTGGGAAGGAAAAGCTTTTCCTCTACCTTCTTAGGTTCTGTGCTGGGGACCTGTGAATTAAAGTAATAAAAGACTTATTAACAAGAAAAAAGTAATATAATGTTTATTAATATTTGTATGCATAAGGTTTCACAAAAAGTGGTTAGATTTAGGGACTTACAGATCATTTCAATGAAGGAGAGGAGGCTTTGGCTTCGGGGGATGATACATCAGGGGAAGTGAAGTATATGGGGAATATCGATTATTTTAATAAGGTCTGTATGTGCAGACTCACCTCTGTGTTGACTCTTCCAGTGATAAGAGCATTCTCCTCTTCTTGGTACAGACAGGATGGAGAGACATCTTCACAAAGAAAAATTTATGCTCTGATTTTAAGCAGATAAGGGGAGGGCAGAGAACTCTTTCTTGCATCTGCTGATTCTCAATTGCCATCAACTCAAAATAATCCTTATGCCTATGTGGCATACTTGGGGGTAACATATCCTGATTCCCTCCACATGTAAAGCATTTAGAACAGTGCCAAGCACAATGTAAAGGCTGTGTGCATTATAATTCTTACTATATTAACTGTAAAACTGCCCGGCACTGTTAAAAACATCTACTCAAATCCTCACAACAACCGTGAAAGGTAAATTAACCTCCATTTTACAGATGAGAGAACCAAGGCTCAGAGAGTTGGCTTGACTTTCCCAAGGCCAAACAAATCATAAATCACAGAGTGAGGAAACTAGTTGCGAGAGCTGGCACTTTCAGTGTGTACCAGAGAGACAGAAACAGGAAACTGACCCTGAGTCTTAGGGTTTTTCCAGGCAGGACTTGGAGGATTTTTCTGAAGCTGGCTCACGGCTTCTTTAACTGAGCAGACCTTTCATAGCCCCCTGTAAAAGTCCAGGATTGCAGGGCAATTCCAATCTCTGGAGAAACCATTAGTTTAATACTAAGAAAAGAAGCAAATTTGCATAAGTATTGTAGTTACAAACAATCATCAAGTGCAAACTGCATGCCAGGAGCTCCTGGGACTTGCAGATGCTGAGAATTCTCCAACAGCCCCCAGGCCTTCGGGAAAGCCTGATTACTCGGGGCACCCCAGGCACAAGTGCGAAATCCAGTGGTGCTCCTTCTTCCTTCCTCCCCTCCTCTCTGCCAACGCACAGCCCCTGAGGGACTGCAGTACAAAGGGATACTCTGAACGGAGTGGCTTCCTCGGAGAAGTTTCCTAGAGGGCGGCGTTTCCTTAGGGGACTCTGCAGGATGAGATAAATACGGATAGTAGGGAAGGCATCTTTTACTTCTCTATGCTCCTCAACCGCTTTGTCTTAGTCACCTGGGTTATGCACTACACCCGGGAAGTTGGTTAAGTCTAAACCACACCCCCTGCCACACAAACCTCACCCCACCTCCCACCCAGTCACAGTGTAGCACCGCCTCGCCCTCCACAGGGAACCCAGGGGGCGGGCTGCGCGGAGGAACCTCGCGATGCCACGTTGGGCCAGTGAGGTGCGCATGCGCGGCCCTAAATTCCCAAGCCTTCCGGCCTGGGTGGCAGAGGCGTCAGGAGCAGGACTCTGGGCCTCAATCCTATCCTGTCAAGGTCCGAGGCCGTTGCAACACGCTTATGCTGTTCCACTGCACATCCTTGGGGCCAGCTGTTCCTCCCAGCAGCTGCAGGCGTCTAAAATTCATCCCTTGGAGACCGTCACGCCTGCTCCTCAAGCTTTTCTCCTGAAGGGCAGCTTCAGGTCAGTACTCTCTCCTTTAAACGCCTTAAGCTGTTGGGGAGCTGGGCCCTTCACCCACTCCCCTCCATTACGCAATATGCTCTCTTCTAAACAAACACCCAGGGGAACACCTGTGGGCCACGACCTTGCCCTTCTGAGTAAAGTACAGGGTTCCTAGGAAGGCAAACGGGGCGGCAGGAGCCAGAAGGATGTGCTCTGTGACTATGGGCTGGGATGCGCCAAGCTTCTGGAGCTGTTTAGAGGACGGTGGAATCTGGCAGCTCTGACCACTCCTCTTAGTGGAAGCCGCATCTCGCGATGTCTTAGGAGTTTTACAGGGTCGATGGGGAGTCTTGGAGTGAGGAACGCCAAGGTGGACTTAAAATGAGTTCAGTTGAACCGGGCCCCAAAGATGGGAGCTAGTAAATTATGGGCTGATTTTTGCAAGGAAGTGAAGGAGTTGAGACAGGGTTAGAGAGTCAAGAGTGGAATATATGTGCAGGGGGAGGGTATATTAAAGGCAGGGGATCGTGGGGCTGAGCTCAGCTCACCAAGTAGGCAGATCAACCATCAGTCCCTCTGCATTGTTGATGGCGATTATAGAAGGCACCTCGGAGTTCACAGGCTGACTGGGGGCTCAGGAAGACCAGGTCTAGCAAGGGTTCTTAACATCGCAGACTACAGTAGTTCCCAAGAACCCGCTTCTCAGTGGGCATTGTGGTTGGCAGGGAGGGACTGTGAAGGAGGCAGGGCTTGGTGCCGGTGATTTAGGGAATTGCTCCATGACCAGGAAAATGTCATCTAAAAAGAGCGTCTGATAGTTTCCCAGCTTTGATGTGTGCTCAATAACGTGGACCATGAGCAGAATGGAAAGTTACTAATAATAGCTAACACTTATTGAGTGCCTGTAGGTCAGAGGCTTTGCCAAGCACTCTGCATGGACTTCTGACTTGGGTTGTACTAGAAATATCTACTGAGTG
Source organism: Catagonus wagneri (assembly GCA_004024745.2). Lineage (NCBI taxonomy): Eukaryota > Metazoa > Chordata > Mammalia > Artiodactyla > Tayassuidae > Catagonus > Catagonus wagneri. The sequence goes on along the minus strand of PVHT020003427.1, from coordinate 1,471,580 downwards.
CCTACTGTGTGTCAGGCATTGTTTTAGGTACTGGGGACTCAGCAGTGAACAAAAAACATAAGTTCTCGCCCTCAAGGAGCTTTCATGGTTATTCTAATAACCCTGTATTATGGGTAGCAATAAGACTGTTATTTTAGAAAGGAAGCAGCTGGTGCAGTACAGAGCGATTTAGTAATTTGTTCAGGATTACGTGCATAGTTATCAGTTCATAGTTATCACTATTTATTAATGTAGTAGATGAGATTCTCTTTATAAAGGAACTTGGGATAGGTACTGAACCTAAGGAGATAGATAAACTATATTTTGTTCATTGAATGTTACTGGGGATTGGGGAAGATGAGCTCTCAAGCAACAATTATGGGTCCATGTAGCATGTACGTGGGTTGAGGAAATAAGGAGCAATGAATTTTGCCAGTAGCGGAAGTGAAGGCTTCCTTTAAGAGAAATGAAAGGATGAGTAGGAACATACCAGATAGAAAAGTGTATCAAAGGGCAAGAGACATTTTGGACAAGGAAAAGAGTATGTTCCAAAAAAGTATGGAGGAGAAGGGGTAGGGAAGGAAAGTAACCTTTTTTGCTTATGTGTTTTGTATTAGTGCTTCATATATTTTTAAAATTAAATATTAAATGCATGGAAAAATATATATGTGTCTATATAAATTTAAAACAACTTTATATCTAATCACACAGCTTAAACACATAAAACAGCTTTTTAAAAATTAGCCTTTCGAGTAAGCTGGTCAAAGTTAAATAACTTGTCTAAAGTCACAGAGTTAGTAGATGGTAGAGCTGGCTGCCTACCTCGTTTGGTCTTGTAGCAGTGTGATGTCACACCTCCTCTTGTGGGTGATGGAGGACTTGGACAATGATAGAAGGTGGTCATTTGCTTTCAGTGCAGCAGTGAGGAGGGAGGAAGGAGAAGAGAGTCTCTCTGCTCACTGTCATCCTCTGGGCTGGGACCCAGACTGGGCAGAAGCCTGCAACAAACGAGGGGGCAGGGGAAGACAGCAGTTTGAATTAGTGATAAATCCTCACAGGAGCAAAGTAATCCAGAGTGTCGGGCTGGGATACAATGTGACCAGGCTGAGTGTGTTTCTGCTTTCACTAGAATGTCAGAGTGGGCCCCTGAAAAAAGAGACTTTGACCTAATTCCTGAATCATCACAAGGCGCTAGTCATATGAAGAACTAGGTGAAAAATACTTCAGACTGAGCAAACAGTGGGTGCAGAGGTCCTGAGGTAGGTTCAGTTGAAACTTGGAGAAGGCCAAATTCTTTGACCAGAAGACTTTAGCCCTAGGCAGGTTCACTGTTCTGTGTTGTGCTTAAATTACATGTGTAGTAGAAATAGAAATGTTGCATGAGTCAAAAACTGGCCAAGTGTTAAAATTAGTACTCAAAGTCAAATATAACTATCTTTGAATAAACTTCTAGGAGATAAGAATAAATCTGATATATTTTTAAAAAATAATATAATTTTGATAATTTTGCTAGTTTTACTGAGATATAATTGACATATAACACTGTTAGTCAAATGTCTACAACCTAATAATTTGATAAATGTATATACTGTGAAATAATTACCACAGTAAGCTTAGTTAACATCAATCATCTCACATAATTACATTTTTTAATGATGAGAACTTTTAAGATCTCTCTTAGCAGCTTTCAGATATACAGTACAGTTTTGTTAACTGTAGTCATCATGTTGTGAAATGTCAAGACACGCATTTCGCTTCTGGAACTTATTCATTTTATAACTGGATATTTGTACATTTAGCACCTTCACTTATTTCTCCCTCCCAACCCCTGCCTCTGGTGACACCTATCTGTTCTCTGTTTTTATAAGTTTCTTATTTCTAGATTTTACATGTAAGTAAGAGTATACAACATTTGTCTTTCTCCGATTTATTTCATTTAGATTAATGCCTTCAAGGTTCATCCATCTTGTTGCAAAAGGCGAGATTTCCTTCTTTTTTATGGCTGAATAAGATTACACACACACACACACACACACACACGCATAAGTAGATGTGTGGTTTCATAAATATATTATAGGTATGTATATGTATATATATAATATTCACACAGTGGAATCTCCATACTGTTTTTGGTAGTGGCTGCACCAGTATACATTCCCACCAATAACATCCTTGCCAACACTTGTTATTTCTTGTCTTCTTGATAATATCCATCCTAATGTGTGTGAGTGATATCTCACTGTCGTTTGGATTTGTGTTTTCCCGATGTAGTGATACTGAGCATCTTTTCATTACCCCTTGGCCCTTTGGATTGTCTCCTCTGCCCAATTTTAAATCAACTTGTTCTTTTGCTATTGAATTATATGGGTTCTTTATAAATTTTGAGTGTTAACTGCTTATCAGATGTATGATTGCAAATGTTCTCTCCTGTTCTATAGGTGCCCTTTTCATTTTGTTGATAGTTTCCTTTGCTGTGCAATGACCATTTTATCACTACATTTTAGTAGTCAACTTTTAAAGGTTTGTCATTATAGTGCAGGAATTTCAGTACTACCCAGAAACTTACTTTAAACCAGCATATTCAATAACATCACTAGACTCATGTACACAACAGAATATAATTCAGAATAAAAGTTTTTCAGTATCATGTCTGGAAAGAATTTTGTTTTTAGGACACATCTAAAAAAACTTTTCACTGTAAATAATGGAAATGCTGTGTACTTAGTAGTGTATGGTATAGCATCATTTTTAACAAGCTTTTAGTTTAGAAGTTTACCTTCTGTGGGAGGAAAAAAATATAAGGCTTGTCCTGCTAAAATAGCCTTGTCAAGTTAGTTGTTTTGTTGAAGTTTGGTGAGAATACACTGTGTTTGGTTTCCTAATTTGTGTCTGAAAATTTCCTTTTTTCTTCCTGTTCTTTTAATTTTTTTATTTTCTCTGGACCAAAGGTAATTTATTATGAATGTTATTGTACAAGATTTTGGAGTTTTTCCTCCTCATGAAATTTTGATGTGGTGAATTTGACATTCTGCTTTTAATTTGTCCTCACAAAATATGAAGAATTCCCAAATAAGACTTTTTCTTAAAAAACTCTTGGCCTAAGCAGAATTAAATAATGACAATTTAAATACACTCCTTGAAGGTTTTTTAATGTAATGGATGCTAATACACCAAACAATTCTACAAGGATTAGAAATATGATACAGTTGAATATTATTCCACTTTGCATTGTTATTTAAATTTCTGTATTTAAATAATTCGTTGGCTCAAAAAGGATGTGAGTTAACTAGCTACATATTCTCTTAGCATTTATGTTGTCAGCTTACTTGCTATTTATTTAACCATTTGAAAGCTGAAATTGTTTTTGGTACAAAAAAAAAAATTGTATGCCATTAATCACTATAGCATTTTACTCTTGCCCTAATAAATATTCTACATGTCCTAACTGATTAGTTACTATTCAACTTAAAAACCACATGAGAATTTTCTTATTATAGTTAGAATGCTTTCCTACGTTTGAAAATAACAGTAAAATCAAATGATACACCTCATTCAATATTGCTGGCAATATTAAAATGTAATAATTAGAAATCATGGTTAGGGTCATATGATCATTGAACGTGCATAAGTTCAACCAGAAATGACTTTGAACTTGGAGTTTGAAAAGCTGAAGCTGAAATCAAATTTATTGCCAGTTCCAAGACTGAGGCTGGTGTTCAGTGTATTCCTCACTCAGTGTGGGTCCTCCTCAGCTTTTTTTGTTGTTTAGTGAAGTACAGCATATGATGGAAGTACTCAAATCATAAATGTTCCCTTGAACTTTATGTCAAGGGAATCACATATATGTGCTCTTTTTTTTTATTTGCCTTTCTTGGTTCAATATTACCTTGGTGAGATTTCTCTATGTTGTTACATGAAGCTGTAGATGGCTTCTTGTTGCTATTGTATAGTATTTCCTTGTGGGATATATCACAATTTATTTATTGTGATTTGATTAATTTTTACAAGGTAAACCTACGTAAGCAACTGGCACCTAAATGGAAAAACAAACCAGAAGCATCATCTCAGAAGCCCCCTTCGTGCCCCTTTCCAGGAACTACCACCACCAGGGGAAGCAATTGTCGTGACCTTTAACATCATAGATGCTCTGATTGACCTTGAACTTTATGTCAAGGGAATCACATATATGTGCTCTTTTTTTTTATTTGCCTTTCTTGGTTCAATATTACCTTGGTGAGATTTCTCCATGTTGTTACATGAAGCTGTAGATGGCTTCTTGTTGCTATTGTATAGTATTTCCTTGTGGGATATATCACAATTTATTTATGCACTTTGCTGTCACTAGGCACTGAGCAACATCCTAGGCCTTTAACTTTTGTCAAAGATTTATTTTACAATGAAAAAAAAAAGGGGGTCCAAGTGCACTTTCTATACTTGTTATAAAGTCACCATTGAGGATCTTGTCTATTCCACTATTCAATAGCCTCTAAGTCATGCCCTGTTTTAGATAGTTCTTTCAGAGTTTAGTGCCAGCAAAACCTTTGTCTCCCTCGAGGAATCAGTATGCGCCCTCACTTCTTTTAAAAAGTGTGCTTGTTAATCCCACCTGTTCCAGCAAGAACCAATGACAGCATAATGAAATAAAGAAAATTTGCAAAATTAAAGAGATTAAAAAAAGGTGAGGCTGGAGTTCCCATTGCAGCTCAATGGGTAAAGAACCCGATATAGTGTCTGTGAGGATTCCTGTTCAATCCCTGGCCATATTCAGCGGGTTAAGGATCTGGCATTGCTGCAAGCTGCATTGTCAGTCACAGAGGGGTCTCTGATCCAGCATTACCACGGTTGTGGTGTAGGGCTGCAGCTGCAGCTCCGATTACACCCCTGGCCAGGGAACTTCCATATGCCACAGGTATGGTCAGGAAAAGAAAAAAAAAAAAAAAGGTGAGGCAAAGTGGGAACTCTTATAGCCTCATCCACAGGCTTCTGCTTGAAGGCTTATTCAAGCATTGGTACCATGAAGTCCTGTACACTTTCTCACTTGGGGCCCAGATTCAGCTTTGAGCTTCAAATCAGATGATTCTAAAAGGAAAATAAGATCCATCCTACCAGTCTGTGACCAAAAAAAGAGCACGTGCTGGTTCCTCAGAAGAAGGGCACTTATTCCTGGTGTAAGAAATTCATTTCTCTCGAGGCTTCTTAGGCAGAGGCCTGCCTCAATGTCTGTAGGTAGATACAGTAATACATTTTAAGGGGCTATTTTTTTTTATTACCTCTCATCACAGGATGACGGTATCACCTGGAGGAAGGCAATTCAATAAAAATATGTAATTCTGAGAAGGTCCTGGGGGGATGTTGGGGAGAGGCCATTAAAGAGTATCATGGTAGATCATCAAAAGGCCCTTCACTATTGCACAGGGACCTCTACTCAATATTCTGTAATAACCTATATGGGAAAAGGATCTGATAAAGAGTGAATATACGTATATGTATAACTGAATCACTTTGCTGTGGACTTGAAATTAATGCAACATTTTAATCAATTATATTTCAGTATGTTAAAAAAAAAGGGGTAACCTGGAAATCATTCACTTTCTAGCTGACCCAACTTAATCCCGTGGTAGGTATTGTATATCTGGAAGCAGTTAGATGGGAAATCTTTTGAATTATCCCTGCTTCTTCCATAAATATCACTTCCCTTAATAAATCTGTTGGATGCAGAGTGGTATAATGCTTGAGAGAATACTCCTTATCAAACACAAAGTGTGTAATTCTTTTATGTTGCTAGTTGTGTGGTGCGTAACAGCCATGTGAAGAGGAGGATGAGTTAATATTCTTTTAAGAGAATTGAGGATTCCCAAACAGTAGATTTCCCAGCTCTTCTCTGGCTGGGCCAAGATTCAACATAGAAAATAATTTTGAATCTACTTTTTCTAATGCCCACTCAAGCGGGTCTTCAGAGCTGCCAAGTCGTGCTCCATATAACATGGCCGTAATGACTGTGGCCTGGACAATTTGAAGGCAGGTATAAACAGATGCCCAAAGTGGCTATTTCATATCAAATTCCTCTTTGATCCTAGTCTGACAGTTATATAACATGCTGTGTTTCCTTTCTCGTCCAAGCTGGCAAGCTTCTGAGACCATTTTTAAAGCTTAATTTTTAGCTTTAATTACCAATCTTAATTTTTAAAAGCTTAATCACAGCAGTTTTGCTCATCTTTGCATTTAAAATATATACCGCTGCTTCTCCCCGGGACTTGGACTTCCTCCTCGCTGCTCCTATTTTATAATCTTACTGTAGATAAACCTTATTTGGTAAAAGGTCTCAAAGTCTTTCAAGAAAAACACATGGTCTAAACAAATTTCAAGAGAACAAAGTATAAAGAGTGAGGAAAGTGATCAGGAATTGGCAAATGTCTAATGCGTGTCTCCAGTTCTTCTGCCTGAGAATAAAGACCTGTCTGTACAAAGGCTTCCTGACAGCCGAAGGAACAAAATGCTCTCTGGAAAGAAAAGAGCCAGAGTCACTCCATCTTCCCTCCAACCCTGCTTTAAAATGAAACAATGCTTCCCAAAGTTGCTGGCAGCTGGCCCTTGGCAGGTGGTGGAAACCGCAATGCAGCCTGCACAAAAAGAGAAAACCCAAACTTTCAGCTTTGGGGAGCAGCGTGATTTTTCTGCCTGCTACCTCCCAAAAGGGAAGGGACTGCCACATCAACCAACCAAGCTGAGTTTCCAAAGATCACTGGCTTTTCCTCTCCTCAGCAATTGCCATTTCTGCTCCCACTGCCTCAAGGTAACAATACCCAGCTCCTGATCTTGTCCCCTAGGCTCCTTGTTCATTCCAAGTGTTCACTCACCTTTTGTTGATGTGCCTGCAATGATGGCCATGGTGCCAGGAGGTTACAGGCGGAAAGGCTAGGAAAGGGAGGGAAACGGAAGGTCAAGGTCAAGGCTGGTGATGTGCCTCCTTTACTTTAAGGGCCTAGAGAGGAATTGAGGTTAAACTAGATTTTGATTAACTATGGGGTTTCTGGGTTTTGATGCTTATTTCAACTCTGGTGGGAGGTAGATAAATGGAGCAGTTTTGATGGGACCAAAATGTCTTTCACCCTTCTTTCCTCTTTTCTCATTCACCTTATCTGAAGATGGCAAAACCAGTGATGACATGAAGGTCATAGTTATTTCCCCTCAATCTGTATTTTTAAATCACCTATACTGTCACTACTATATGGTTTTCATCAATTAACTATCATATAGTTGTTGCTATAGAGTATTTGCTGATTACCTGTTATCAGCCAAAGTGAAACAAGCATGGTCTTTGCAGCCAGACAGACATAGCTTGGAAACTTTGGACAGTTTAGGTGACCTCCTTTAGTCTCCGTGAACATATGAAAAATGGAAATGATAATGCATACTGCATAGGACTTCTCTAATAATGAAATGGAGCTAACCTATTTAGGTTACCTGGTAGAAGAGATAGTTGGCATTCAGTAAATAAGAGCTATTTTCATCAGAGAATGGCCATGAGAGATGCATTCTTTTTAGGAAGAACTTGATTTTGTTACTGAGAAGTCTGTGGGCTGATGATACTAAGCATATGAATATATTCCTCAGTTTTCAAAGTGTCTAATTATCTTTTCTGGAGCCATAATGGTGATCAGGGTCACTGGAGAAGTGACTGAATCATTTGATTAAAAACCACAAGATATCAAGAGGCTGTTCACCCTTGTTAGCTGTTGGGGCAGATCCACCCAGGAATCCTTTGAGAGAAAAAAGACAATTGCTTGCCAGGCCTATGATTATGACAGAGTGGAAGAGTAGGAGATGGGGCTAAAGCGTTCTAGTCCCGGCTCTCTGACTGTTGAGTTCTGTGACTTTGAGTCAATCACAGCAAATAAAATAATTACCATTTATTCACCTACTCAGGGCCAGGTACACAATCACTTACATAATACATCTCATTTAATCTTGTGGGTAAGAATATCTGCCCCTCACAGAACTCCTATAAGTGGCAAAAGAGATGGCAGATGCCAAAGCCCTTAATAGTATTATTATCATCATTTAAAGTAATATGCCATGGGTGCAGCCCTAAAAAGCCAAAAAATAAAAATAAAAAAATAATAAATGGTCCCTGGTCACTGGAAAATTAACTATCGCACTTGGCCTTTACAGAACCGTTAACTTATTATGACTTATTGCTTGAATAACTTGCACTCTGTCCTACATAAGTGCCAACATACCGTGAACCCGATTCAATTCAGTAAGTACTAATGCCAGCTATGTTCAAGGCACTGAGTTGGGGCTGCAGCCTTAGTCCCTCGTCATGGGTTTAATGCTCTTTTGGGAGCTACTACAGAAGCTAGTGCAGAATGCTGAATATGATTATGTGGCAGGAGAAATACAAACAGTTCTTATTTTTTTTTTTTAATGTGGCATATGGAAGCTTCCAAGCTTTCAGCCTAGGGATTGAATTGGAGCTAAATCTTCTGGCCACAGCCACAGCCATAGCAACACTAGATTCGAGCCAAGTCTGTGACCTACACCACAGCTCATGGCAGCACTGGATCCTTAACCCACTGAGCGGTGTCAGGGATTGAACCTGTATCCTCAAGATACTAGTCAGGTTCATTTCTACTGAGCCACAGCAGGAACTCTTCTAGTGTGTTTTAGGAAGAAACTACTTGCTGTGGTCTTGGTTACGGGCGAGTGTATCAAAGTTCTTCCTAAGGAGGTGGGATTTGGGGATGGACCTTGAAAAATGAGCAGGATGTTTTTAATTAATTTTTTATAACTCATCATTAAAACAACACATGCACTGTTAAAAATACATAAAAACAAAAGAGTAAAAGAAATTCACCATATAGCCATCAATTAAAGACACCATTGTTATATTTTGAGGTATTTTCTTATAGTAGTTCTATATGTACTCAAATATTTAAGTACATACATATTTAAAAGTGCACATATATGTACCTGTATAGATATATATGTACATACCCACATGTATATCATAAAATAGTTTTATATCTTCCTTTTTTAACTTGAAATTTTAAGTATTTTCTCAGTTTATAGAGACTTTTCATAAATATGATTTTAATTTTTTTAATTTTTATTTTTTTTGTCTTGTTAGGGCTGCACCTGTGGCATATGGAGGTTCCCAGGCTAAGGGTCTAACAGGAGCTGTAGCCGCAGGCCTATGCCACAGTCAAAGCAACGCCAGATCCGAGCCACGTCTGTGACCTACACCACAGCTCATGGCAACGCCAGATCCTTAATCCACTGAGTGAGGCCAGGGATCAAACCCTCAACCTCGTCATTCCTAGTCAGATTCGTTTTCACTGGGCCACGATGGGAACTTACATAAATATGATTTTAATAAGTGAATAATAGTATCTCTAAGAACAAATATGCCAAAAATATATCTAATAATTCCCATGTTTTAAGATACTCAGATTTGCCATCTTTAGCTGTTGTAAATGATCCAGTAATGTTTTCAGCCAAAGCAATAAAGCTAAATGCCAATTATATGGTCTGGGACATTGACAAATAGCTCGTAGGTATCAAAAGATTATCTATGACAAGCATTTTCCCCACTTCAATCCTTTCTGCCTACTAAACTTCATAAATCATTTCACTCTGACTTTCAGAATCTTCCAGTGAATTTCATTTGTACACAATATAAAATCCCAACTTTGTTTTCTGCTATTTTGTGCTCTCCAACCAGACCCAACTGTAAATAAGTTCTTATTTTCTGCTGTGGCCTCCGCTCCAAAGATGTCTCCTATCTTTTCACTAACTCCCTACTTGGAGCTTTTTGACCTTATTAAGATTCTTTGTCCCTTGATCCCTCCCTTTTCTCAAAATCTGTCAGTTCCCTCTTGGCCTCACTTCCTTTCCCCCCAGATTTAGTTCTCATCAGAATTGATTTTACTTTATGCTAAAGCTGAAGTGTCAGGGCTCCTCACTTTCACAGGCCCTTTCAAAGGTGCTATACTTGGTTTTGCATTTGTAATTTTGTGTTCTTTTATAAAAAGGGGCCTCACATCATATAAGCTTCTGGTCCCACAAAACCTGGATCTGCTTCTGAACCCCCAAGGTGGGCATCTTGTCGCTAAAACTTCGCTCATCTCCAGGAACCTTTCTTTTATTTGCTCCAATGCTTTTCATCTTCTCAGTTCTAGAACTGAACATACTGAGTTATTTAGAATTGTTCGTGAGATTGTAATTCCTCAAGGGCAAGGACTGTGTCTTATTTATAGTTTTGTCCATAATGAATGCATGTTTGCTGAATGCCTTGCTAATTCTTGACACCCTGCACCAAGCTTCACCTTGCCCATACTACTGCTGCTGCTACTATTAATGCCTACAAACACTTTAGGAAGCACACTGGATGTGGCCAACTGTATAGCCCCCAAATAACTGCAGTCATATTTCTGGTGTCACATGTTATTTTGGATCTTTGCCACTCCCCATTTAGAAGTGATGTCAATTTCTCCTTGTGAAAGGCTCCAAACAGTAAAATATAGGGGAAGTAATGCTGTGAGACTTCTGAGGTTAGATCATACAAAAGGGTACATTTTCTCACTCTTCGAATAGTTACCTCTGGAACTCAGCCACCAGCTGTGAGGAAGCATGGGTCACACGGAGGGGCAGCATGTAGGTGTTCTCATCAATAGCTCCAGCTCAGACCCCAGCCAGAATCAACCACCTTCAGGTGATTGCAGCCCCAGGCTTCAAGCTGCCACCGCCAATGCCAAGTGGAGCAGGAACAGCTGTCCCTACCAAGTGCTGCCCAGATTACAGCTAGTGAGTGAAAAGGTTTTAAGCCACCAAGTTCTGGGGTCATTTGTTTCCCAGCACTAGATAATCAGGCAGTGTGCTAAAACCATTATATGCTGAGAAAACTGAGACCTGGAAGAGGTAAATGACTTGCCCAAGCTCACCTTTTTCTCCGCCTACCAATTCTGCCATCTCCCAAGCCATATGTCCTTGACTAGGTCTTCTGGCTTGTGTAATTGCATATGGAGCATCCCTTTGTGTAACTCCACTAGCCACCTGTGTTGTTGACACCTGTTCTCTACAGTAGCCCTATGATGTCAATGTTTTAGGGTTGAGGAAACAGACTTACAAAGAGGTTGGACATTTGCTTAAGGAAACAGTAGGTAGCAGAGGGCTGTCTTCTCCAAATATCCCTTCTTTAAATTAAACTATTCCTGAATTGCCTTTCTAAGGTCTCTATTGGGATCTTTTATTTTGGCTTTTGATGTATTATTGCCTCGTTTTAGAGCTTACTCATTTTTGTGTGTGCATTCCCATTTTCCACCCAGAGTTGTGCACTCCTAGACAGTAGGGCTGTAGCCCACGTTTCCTTAACATCCTTCTTAGTTCTCTGCACGATACTAGGCACAAATGGGGCACTCATTGATTTAATACATATAAGATGCCACATTCTGCATCCACAAAAGATATTTTTAGAGCTGCATTAAAAAAAAATGTCATAGAAACATAGAAGTTAAACCTTGCAACTAGATCTGTAGGGGCTTTAGGCGAGTCTTAGTGATTTCCTTCTTTTTTTCCTGCCTTAAAAATATCTTTTCTCCTGTTCTTAAAAAAAATTCAGATCTGTTATAAGCACAAATACTTGTTACATCTTTTTAAAGTAGCTTTAAGAAAAAAACTGGCTTTCCCATCAACCTATTGTTTTTGTACAGTATTAGAATCATTTTTTGTTTTGTTTTGCAGATGAGGTATTTAAATGAAGGCCTCATATTGATCTCACTTATTGCTGCAGGCTCCAGCTTAAAATTGAAAGTTGATCAATATGGATTTGAGGCAGTCTGGAACATTAAATAAGATCTTGTTAGACTGATATTTTTTTCTTTTGTGTTACTTAATTTGGAGGGGTGGGGAACAGGAAGGCGGGGTGAGAGATGGACGCATCCTTCAGTCAGTCACTGGGAGCAAATGTCTTGATTTTCTTCCCTGTGGCTTCCCCTGTGCAGCCATTCTAGCTGAGTGGTGACAAATTGAATGGCATCGTTATGACTGTTCCATATGGCCTCTTGTCCAAATGTAAGTTCTATTTTTAAAAGACCCTGCTTAAAGCCTTTGAGAAATGTAGAGGGAAAGAATGGCATTTTGAAGGGCTCCATCCAGGAAATAAAAACATGAAGCTTTTATTTAATTCACCATCAACACCATGTACTGAACACCTACTATGAGCCAAGCATGGGCTGAGCATGTGTGGCTAATCTCACAGAGCTTGCAGCCTTGCCTACCGTTTCAAGGCAATATTCTCTCTGAATGTTATGGGTCTGGAAAGAGCTGTCAAAATGTAATCCCATCTGACATGACTGTTCTCATAGCAACACTACCTTAGAGTTTTGCTGAATATGGGTCTTATAGCATTTCAGATTAATAACTACTTTCTCAATATAAACTGCTTAATATGGGAGATCCTTAATGTCTGCATGTCCCATAAGCTTAACACTAATTTTGAGGCATATTTAGGCAACTGGCATTAAAAAAAGGGACGAGTGGGGAGAGATAAAAATACCACAGTATAGAGGTGGGAGAGCTGAGACTTCTCATTTTATAGAGAGGAAACGGAGGCCCATGCAATGAATCATTGAACTCCATCAGGGTCCATGGATCATGTAAACACATCCACTTAGCCAACAAACCTTTATAAGTGAGGGTGATTTCCTTGGCAGACAAAGTGGCACTGTGAATACACAATAAATAAAATACAGCTGCTGCCTTCAAGGAGCTTAAGTTAGAAATCTCAGCAACGTAGGAAGAAGAAAATAACAATAGCTTCATTATTCTACTGTCTTCAACTATTTTTACGCTGTTAACTGTGGGCAAACCTTTTGGGTTCATAAAGCTTTAAGCTTTAATTTCAACTTTGACAACAGTATCTCTATTGCTGTTTCCTTTTGGTTTGCTTTGCCAGGTATATTTTGCGTAGCTCTTTAATTGTACCTTTTTTCTCCCGATCAGTTGAATTTGTGATTTTTGAACCTACTCTGTAGTAGTTCTTCTAATGGAGAAGTTTTTTCCATTCATATTTATTTTATTGGTTATGTTTGGTCTTCTATCACCCTGCTTTAACTTTCTGCTTTTAATACTTTATGTTACTTGACAAATAGACTTTAGTTTTTTTTTCTTTTTTGTATTTTCAGTGATTGAGAGGAAAGAAAGTGTGTTTTCTTTCTATTAGTGGTTGCCTTTGTATTTTTTCACAATGTATGTATGACAGTTTTTTATGCCTAATTAATAATGTCAGGAATGAAAGGTAAAAATACAGGCTTATAGTTAATACAGACTTGAGAGGATGAAAATGAACTTCTAGTTTTTCAGAAAGTGTATTGAAATTTAGTTTAAACCAGTGGTTTTCATCCCATGGTGAGTTTGCCCTCTGGGTATATCTGGCCATGTCTGGAGACATTTTTGGTTGCCACAACTGAGGGGAGGGTTCTGTGCATTAAGCATCTAATGCATGAAGGACAGAGATGCTAAACATCCTGCGGTGCTCACTACAGCCCCCACAGCAAAGAATTATCTGGCCAAAAAATGTTGATAGTGCTGCAGTGGAGACACCATCGTTTAAACTTTGGCTTGGTTGTACTTGCTAAGTAAATTTTGTTATCATAAATACTTTTTTCCTCGAATTTCAAACTTGAAAACAAAAAGAATTGTGTGTATAATGTTCTCTCTCCCATTCTTAGTGTAGCTTTCTTAATTTGTTCTTTCCAAAAATCAGCACAACCCGGAGTTCTCATCATAGCGCAGTGGAAACAAATCTGACTAGTATCCACGAGGATGCGGGTTTGATCCCTGGCCTCGCTCAGTGGGTTAAGGATCCAGCATTGCTGTGAGCTGTGGTGTAGGTCACAGATGTGACTCAGATCTGGCATTACGGTGGTTGTGGTGTAGGCCAGCAGCTGTAGCTCGGATTGGACCCCTAGCCTGGGAACCTCCATATGCCATGGGTGCAGCCCTAAAGAGCAAAAAAACAACAAAAAATAAAATAAAAATCAGAACCCCTTGGTGAAACATCTCTTTTCGATTATGTATTCACTCTTGCTGCGCCCCTGCTCCAGATGTGCTGTCTAGGAGTTCAGGTGTTACCCAGAGTGACACGTATAAGGGACACTATTCCCTTCACAGATCGAGACAAACTCACATGTAAGCACAGATGGCATCAGGCATTTTCTGGCATCTCACCTGAGTTCCAGGACTTCCCTGCTTGCTGCGTCTTCATTCCAGCTGGACTCAGCCTCACCTGGGGGCAGGGGCCAGACACTCCTTAAAACCTGAGGGAGGTGTGTATGCACACAGCCAGGATGCTTATGGGAACTGAGAACCTCTCTCAGGCAGAGCGTTCAGATGGTATAATAATACACCAACTTAATTGATTTTCCCCAAGGAAGGAGTAAATATAATATGGAAGTTTAGAGCCAGATTGTTATTAAATTATTATTTTCATTATACATCTTCTTTCAATAATTGTTATCAGCAATAATTACTTAACTGTTTTAGAACAGTAATTCTCAGCCATAGCTACACATTAGAATCACCTGGGGAACCACTTAAAATTGCTTTTGGGGGGCCCACTCTAGACCCATTAAATCAGGATATCTGGCATAGCAAGAAAACAGTGGTGCTCTTAGAAGTTTCGCAGAGATGCCAGTGTGCAGCCAGTTTATGAACCCATTGGTTTAGTCGTTGCATCACTCGTCATCCATTCTTTTGAAGCAAAGATCTCTCATTCTTGAATTCTCAATTTTATTCTTCTTTTGGTAATTCTCTTCTGCATCTATGCATGGAGGCAATATTGGTCTCCTTTACACACGAGAATTTGGCTGGTTATTGTGTTCAGGTTATTATTTATATATTACTGTCTATGGTTAGAACTGTGTAGACATGGCTCCTTTTCTTTAAGGGTTTGCATATTAACATGGCTTTTTTTCTTTGCCTGGATTTTTCATGGTATTTGTCTTTGAAATTTGACAATTTATGAGGCTAAAGCTGAGTTGGTTTCTTCTAACTTGTTACCTGAGCATCACTGAGGCCCTTTGGTGATGAGGCATGAGGTTTTCATCACCTTAGCACATTTTCTTCTACTCTTTCTTCTATTTTTGCTCCTCTCCTGTGTGCTTGGTCATATTCTCTAGAATATCTATTTCACATATTTTGTAGTGATTCCCAAACTTGTTTACATATTCAGTTCACCTGGGGATCTTTTAAATCACCCAATGCCCAGGTCACATTCAGTCTAATTAAATCACATTCTCTCGGGGTGGAACATGGGCACCTGGAATGCTTAAAGCTCCCCAGATGATCCTAGTATGCAGACAACAGAGGGAACCACAGATGTGTCGAGTTTCCTGGATTTGTTTTCCATGCCTCTGTTTTTTCTTTGTTGTTTTCAGGTGTGCTCCCCTCTGCACCCAATATAAGGTTCAGAGATGCTCAAAGACCTGGGTCAGGCTGAATGTCTCTCCTGTTGTTCTCCAGATGGGGCAGGTTTATGGCTGTCTCTTTGTATTTCTTTGGCGCAGTTCATATCCTAACTCTGGGTTTGTTTCTTGTTTGTGCTAATATCTTCTTCAATGGCATGTCTTTCCAGCTCTCACCGTGGCACCACAACTTACGTTTAGGATTCCCTTTTGTTTAATAAACAGCAATTCTTAAACTTCATTGCACATTGGAATATACTCCCGGAGATTCAGATTTAATTACTCTGGCGATCGAGGGCATCAGAAATGTGCACTGCTCCCCAGGTCATGCTAATATGCAACCAGTATTGAGAACCACTGCTTTAAGGCCTTTTATTAGCCTATTTGTGTATGTGGGATGTTGGCAGAAGTTCTCCAGCCTTAGTGTGCTTCAGAATCTTTTGGAGGGCTTCCTGAAACAAAATCTGTGTCCCGTCTTTCAGAGTTTCTGATGTAGTGAGTTTGAGGTAAGGCTCAATGATTTGCATTTCTCACAAATTACCAGATGAAATAGATGCTGTCTGTAGACTCTAAGAACCCCTGGATTAGGAAAGATTTATTGAGTGCCTTCCTTTCCCACTGATGATATATTGGATTTATCTAACAGTGGCACTTTTTAAATCTAATGTGTGTGTTTTACATGCATGCATGTAATTAGAGGTCTTGATTCTAAGACATTATAGTCACTCAGATTAGTCCTTTGAAGTGCTATTTGGCAAATAGTATGTATGGCAAGTTGCAAAAAAAGGTAAAATGCATCAAATGGAATATGGTTACCCAGATCAACTCCTGGATGCCCTCCCCCACTGCTTTACTTTCTGATGGTTCCAGTTGCTGTGGACGTAGAAAAAGAGATGGAGCTAAAATGGTTGGAAATGGGAAGAGATATTACTCTGAGAGTACAAGCATAAACTCTATGTGTATTTGTGCATATTTAGTCTTTGGAGTTGAAATGCCTTTTTCTGCTTAATACCTCTGTTTATGTTGAGGTTGCCAACCTCCTAAACCCTCTGCAAACCAGAAGGTTCCCTGTCTTTCGGGAGGCCAGGGTTCCCTTGACATGCTAGTAACATGGTTTACCAACTAGATTGTACTTTTTAATTTAGCAATGGCATTTTTCACTTCAGTGCATTTTTTCTTCCCTCTTTGTGACTACCTGTCCCAGCTTTGTATATGTAGTGGCCTCTTGAAATATATCGAGAAGGTGGCATGGTTACAAGTTTCTAAGTTGTTTTTTCTTGCAGTAATTTTCAGAGGAAGCCATGAGCTCTGATTTCTCAGTGTGGTCCCTCATTTTGTGAGCTGCCAAAAGTTTTCTAATTTTTTTTTTCTCCCTGTGCTTACCCTTTCTAAGGGAGTTTTATGCTTTTCTTGTACTGGGGGCTGAGGTGGGTGTTGTCAGATGCTGTGTGCGTTCTACCTCAGGTCTGCCAACCTCAGGGAGGAGTTTATTTTTCCTTTCCTTTCCCTTTGCCAGTGTGTACTTGTAGCAGCCTGGGGGTATAGGGCTGATGCCAAATCCAGAGGCTGTGCCTCTCAGCTGAAAAATTAATGATTATTTATGGCAGACATGAATGATTTGGGTACCACAACCTCTCTTTGCCTAATTAGGCCGACAGTACTCACAAGAGGTCAGGGGTCACACCTCCAATGGTCTACCTCTATGGGATAGCCATTGGTGTTTTTATGCATGCAGAGGTAATTGTAGGAGTAGCAGGTTGCTGACTGTCCCTCCATCTGCTCTAATCTCCAGCTCTCATCCCTTCCAGTTAGTGGGTGTCTTCATCTTTTTCCAGGTGAGCTCTTCCTTCATAGGTGAGGAAGTGTAGGATTAGGTAAAAAATTCCCAACCCTTTTATGCAAAGGGCCAGAGAGTAAATATTTTAGAATTTGCAGAAGCTAACTCTCTCTGACAAAACTACTCTCATCTGCTGTTTTGAGAAAGCAGCAATAAACAATACATGAACAAGTGGGTATGGTTATACTCCAGTGAAATTTACTTAGACTGTTCATAGTTTGCTGACCCCTGAGGTAATCTGTTTTCCATGCCACTCCCCTAAATTCTGTTAATCAAAAAGTCTTAAGTTTCCAATATACTCTTGTCCCAATTTATAATTTGATACAGAATTTTCTGCATTTTTTAGTCTATGTGTTATTTCAGAGTTGATGGAGGTGAGTCACACATGTCGTCAATTTGCCATCTTTCCAGGAATCTCTAATGCCTGATTTGTTTTAATGTTTAATATCACATTCCATGACAAAGACTTTTAATGTTCTTTGACTCCACATTGATATTTAGCCTCTAGAAATGAATACTGATATCTGAAGCCTCGTTTTTTAATTTTCTTTAAGAATTCTCTTCTGCGCTTATTTAATAGCAAAAAAAACACTCTCTTCCAGGGACAATAAGGTTTGCATGAATCCTGAATTTCTTGGCTTGACTCCACGTATTAGTGTTGTAGAAAGGTTTTTATGGCTGTAGAAAAATAAGTTTCTTTCCAGATTCTGTAAATATCAAGGAGTTCAAGGAATAGTGAAGACTTAAAAACCTCCTTCTCAAGGTCATATTTTTTAATAAAATCTGAACAGATGAAGATATGAGATGCTCCCTGGGTAGGAATTCAAGCAGTAAATATAAAACAGTTTCTTTGCTCTAGACTCTATGGATGTTTCAGAGGTATAAATCCTCATTCCTGGCTTCTAGGAATGAATCATGAAATTGATTGGTTCATTCCTTTTCTCAACACACGGTGATTGAGTGCTTATTACATGTCAGGTTATGTTCTAGGCTCCCCAAACACAAAAATTAAGACATGGTCCCTGTGACGATGTTTACAGTCTGCAGGGAAGGTGGATATGCAAACCAGTAAATGGAACAGAGAATGATGAGGGCTGTAATGGAGAGGGTCGCAAAGTACGATGAGTGAGCTCAACCCTGCTGGGAGCAGGAGGAATTCGGAACAGGCTTTCCAAGAGTTGATGAATTAGAGCTGATTGAGTTAAATGACTAGGATTTTCTACCCATTGGGGAGGAGTTGGCAGAATGTGCGGCGTCATGGAGCAGTGAAATCACAGAGGGAGCCCAGGGAACTCCATGTTGGTGGACGCTCATAGTTTTCACACTTCATGTTTGCATTTTAACTACCCTCAGCCAACACCAAGGGCTATAGTATGGAGTAACTGGAAGTTTCGCTAAGATAGAATTACCTGTAGAAAGAGGGTCTTCAAATCCCTGTCTTCAGCACCTAGGACAGTGCCCAGTGCCTAGTCAATGGGAAGGTTTGTTGAACCAGTGATCCTTCAGCTAGTGAATAAATAACAACCAAGCTTTCAGGCGGAAGTATGGTTTTCCTATTCTGTACTCAGTTGAGAACCCCTTGGGAAATAGTGATTTGAAAATACTGCTCCTTTGTAGGGGATTAAGATGGTCCTGTAAAGAAAGTATACTGCTAGTTTTGGTGATGGCAGTAAATACAGTAAGATAGACTCCTCACGTAGAGGTCTCCATCTCATAAATGTTAACGTTTTGAGTAACCCCCGTTCCTCTGTTTCTCTCATAGCTCTTTTCCGTACACATACATATCCAGTTTCTCACCAAACCCTGTGCCTCTCTATTAGAAATCAAAGCCAAATCTAGCACTGTTTTCTGCCTTCATCACAGCCCAAGCCACCATCATCATAAATGAACATTATTCCTTGTAGTCCCTCCCCTCCTGGTCCCTTTGCTTCTTTTCTGTCAGTGAGCACTAATGATCTTTTCTCCACCAGCAGCTAGAGCAGCTTTCTGAGACATAGATCACCATCCCTCTGCTCAGAAGCCTGCAGTGGCTTCCCATCGAAATATCCAAAGTCTTTACCAAAACCTGCATGCCCTATATGGCCAGGCCATACCACCACTCGCTGATGTCATCTTCCACTGTTCTTCCCCTTGCTCACAGCACTCTAGATGTTCTAGCCTGATAGTCTTTTTGCCCTTTGTCAAACTCGGTACACCCCCTCCTCAGAGCCTTTGGATTTGTTTCCCTCTTTCTGGATTCTTCCCTCGCTTTTCATCAGTTCTCAACTGTAGTCCTACCTTGTCCAGGAAGGCATCCCTGATTCCCAGATAAAAGAGTATAAAGCAGCATCCATGTCATTTCCAGACATGTTACATATTCTTCTGTTTACTCTTTTATGAGCTGTTATTCCTCACTTGAACTTTCATGGGATCATTGTTTGTTTCACAGCAATATGTCTTAACCAGAAAAATACAAAATTTGATTTTTTTAAAGAGTGAAATTTTGAATTTGGGGGTAGCTGGGATCTGCCATGGGAATTACTCCCTGATCTATGTGGAAGCAAGAAGGAAGTGATCTGCACAGCAGTTTCAGGCGGGGGCCATGCAGCTCTTCCTCAGGGAAAGTAAGCAGGGGTTAGCTGGGACATGATAGAGCCTCAGAAAGTGCAGGTTTTAGGGATACAATTGATGTAATTTTTTCCCCTACAAGTCTTGGGTAAATAATGATGACCAACATTTGTATATCAATGGTATAACCTGTGAAGTAAGTGTTCTGTCATCTCCATCTCTTAGATAAGGAAGCTGGAGTATATAGAGGATAAGCACCTTGTCTGAAGTCTGCTCTGCCTGTGAGGGACAAGGAATAAGGGATGTTTCCCTGATGTCTGCGCCATCACATTCCCAAACCAGACTCAGCCTTAGCTGGACTGAGTACTGCTTGTGGCACCATATTAAGATCTTTATATTAGTTTCTTGCCTGAAAATACACTCACCACTTTTTCAGGAGTGTTGGGAGCAGACTGTGTGAAATATAATAAAACGCATTCATTCGCCATACAAATCAGCCTTAAATGGGGCAGAAGGATTGAAGACCTCGCCCCGAGTGAATGATTTTGTAGATTATTGATTCGGGCAGCAGTTTATTTAAACATTAAAACCTTGAATGAAGTAACTTAGCCTGAAGAAAAATGTGTCAAGTGCAGTCCTTGTTAGAGCTAGTTTTTCAGCCTCTGAGGACTTTGTAAACTGTCCAGATATATTTATTTTTTAAAAAATAGTTTCTCAAGGAAAAAAGAATGGATTGGGAAAGGGAGACTGGGATTTGTCTCTAGAAATTATAATCTCTTTGAAAAGGAAACTTTTGAAAGGGTGTTTTGTTTTTGTTTTGTTTGCAAAAGCATTCTGTCTTTGAGCCAGTACTAAAACATGAGATGTTATTATTCACATTTTGAACAATGAAAAATATCTTCTCTCCCTTCACTGTTGCCTTCATCCTTCTTTATTACAGTTGGTACATGGACGTGGCATTTTCACCAAAGGACTTAGAAGAGATGGGGCCAGTAATTAACTGGAGTAATTGAGTGCTAATCTAAAATTGGTGTGTAGTGGGTGGAAATTGATAGTTCCTCTCTATGGTTTCACCAATGACAATTAAACAAACATTGATGCTCAGCAGTTGTGTACGGTTCACAGAGCACTACTACATATATTTCCTTTGGATGCAATACCACTCAGTGTCCCTCTGTTTGTCTTACATGTGTTACTTTGTGGCTCTATGGCTAGTGTCCAGACTTTGTGAGAACAGGGGCCTGTATGATGTAGATATTAAGGAGGCGGGCTCTGGATTCCACTGTTGGCCATGGCTGTGCAAATTGGGCAAATTGCCTTCCCAGTTTTGTTTCCCCATCTACAAAATGGGAATAATAATGGATTCTGGAAGGAATTAAAGAGCTAATATTTATAACTTTGTCAGCACAATGCCTCACATTTTTTTTTACCTGCATGTCTAGAAAAGGTCTTCCTAAGCTTTCAATAGATTATTGTGCTAATCTTTACATAACTAATTTTCTCTAAAAATGCATCATTTGAAGAGAATCCCTTTTAGAATTACCAATGCCTCATTTCTCAAGAAATGGGATGAGTGAGACAACTGGAAAGGAAGAACATACTAAGTTGATTAAAAACATAAGGCCGATTATCTCATGGTGATTATGGTGATGCTCCATTGAGCGTATTTAAATTAGAAGCTTTTTGTATGTCCTTTACCGTCTTAATCGAGAATAGATCCTTGTTAAGAATGAAAACACAAAGCAAAAGCAACTACAAATAAATGGAACAGAATGAATTGCCAAGTGTATGTGTAATGAGCTCCACTCTGTTGGGAACAAACTATATTTTAAGACTGAGAGATTTCAGTGGGTGGGGCTAGAAGATTGGAATGATATGAGTAAAATACAAAGCCATTTCACATACTCATTTCTTTTTTTTTGTTAATTTTTTCTTGAAGTATAGTTGACATGCAATATTATATTCATTTCAGATGTGTAATTTAGTGCTTTTGACTTGTATATTCATCAGGAAATGATCACCATGATATGTCTAGGAACCATGACCATGCAAAGTTATTATGATATTGCCGATTACATTCCCTATGCTATACTTTACATCCCTGGGACTTACTTATTTTGTAGTTGGAAGTTTCTATCTCTTAATTTCCTTTACCTATTTCACCCAACCCCCTACGTCCTTCCCCTCTGGCAACCACTAGTTGGTTTTCTGCCACATACCCATTTATTACCCGATAGCTGGCCCCAGTCCCTACAACCAAGCCTTTTGCCCCTGGATTGCCAACCTAGGCACTCTTGATATGTTTCCCATTTCAGAAACTTTTCCCCAAGCGTGTTCCCAAAGTGTGAATATATATCCACTAGATTTCATCCACCTCAAAATAGTGCCTTAACAACTGTCTAATCAGATGCCTTCATATTTGCAAACAATAGCATTTTGGAATCAAAACGAATGTGGTAAAATAAGAATAAAGTCTATGTTTTAGTTAATAGTGATTTCATGTTGTTAATTTCTTGGTTTTGACAAATGAATCATAGTGATACAATATGTGGATATTGGGGGAAACTGAGGAAACAAAACTGTACAATCATTGCAAATTTTATCTAATGTTAATTAAGGTGAAAAGCTTATTTAAAAGTGAAATTTGAGATTAATTTTTTTCTTATTTTATTTAGAAGGAAACTGAGTTCCAGAATTCAGGGACCTTGAATGACCAAAAGCCTGGTTTCCTGACCATTCAGTACAGTGATTAAAGTATCTGAAAATGTATTTATAAATTTTAATTTACTTAACCAATGAGCTCTTTTATAAAAGAAAAAACATTATTTTCCTTTTTTTTTTTTTTTTTGGCCATACCATATCCTTGCAAATATTGTTAAAGTCTGTCATATGGGGTATGAAGGGGGGTGGTTACACTAAGGGGTCTGAGGATGAGGCTAAGTAGTAGGGTCTTACTCAAAACCATCTGGCCTACATTCAGACCAATTCTTTAGTTCCATCATATAATGATGCAGGTCCTGGAACTGGGGGTCATGTGGAATTAGAGGTCAGACCCTGAAAATAAGTGCACATGGGGGTCTCAGGAGCGTAGACTTTGCAAAAAGAATGCCAGCATTTTGGCTCCAAACAATGTTTGAACCCTGGTGTATACACTATAGCTGCTTGCTCACAGATTTTGGAACCCGGACTTGCAAAGCCCATCTCTTGCATTTGTTGAGCTGGAACTTTGATGTCTTCTGTTGGCTATTCTGATATCCTACACCTGGTCATGCTCCCGGCTTTGGGCTCCTGCTATGCTCCCAGGCGTCAGCCACCCCACCTGCTCTCTCCTAGCTTTCCAACCTCCTGACTTTCCCACTAGTCATTGGCTTTACCTTTTCCACCTGGCCTTGACAGCTTGCACTAGCCCTGTCCTGCAGTGCTTACTGGCTCTTGACTAGTAAATCACCATGGATAGCATGTGGTAGTGTTAGGAGACAAGCCTGCCTTGTCAGTGAGAATATAAACTCCTTTAAAAGGACTATCACCTCTTGTTTTCTTGAACCAACCTCCATCCTGGAGCCTGGAAACATCACCACAGATGGCCAGTAGATTGATTCAGCATTGTTGATCTCTTCTATCTTTTTCCATGACCACCAGCAAGACATGACCTCATCTTAATTCTGGCTCTGACTGGGACGAATCTCAGCACCAAGAAAAGATGAGCAGACCTGGAGTTGGATGATAGTGATGTAAAGTTGAACCCAGCCAGGGGATTTTCCTCTTTGAGCCTCAGTGCTTTTTTCCTTAGGTGGAGGCTATTTATTAATGGTTTCATTAATACGATTAATTAAGATTTCTGCCACCCTCAGCAATAGTCCAAGTTATTTCCTCAGATATAATAGAATTCAGTTGTCATACAACAATATCAGAAGTGAGGGGACCTGAGAGACCTATAGGGGCCTGGACCCCAATTTCACATCTGAATAACTCCTGAGGTCCCAGGAGATACCATGACATCAGCAGGTTGTGGAATTAATAAGTGGAACCCTATTCTCCAATTTAATCAAAGAATCTTCTAGGACAGCCTCCTCTTCTAACTTGTGTAGTTTCAGCCTGAAATTTCTTGGCACTTACATTCCTTGTGGTATCATCTCTGAGCTAGAATACAAAACTTGATAAAGATCATGATGACAACTATGTTTGAAACCTAAATATGCGTATACTGAAGAAAATACACTAAGATGTTGAACAGTGGCTATGTTCTGGGATTATGGATTTTTTTAATATGATCTTTATATTTGCATTATAGTTGATTTACAGGTTATGGGTATAATGAGGATGAGAGAAGAAGCAGTTGAAAGGCCTTGAATAACATGTTTTTGTTTATTCTTTCACCGGATGTTCATTAACCATCTAATATATACAGCCTTGAATTGAGTCTTTGCTGGAAGTAAAAGTAAATCAGAAAGTTGATCTCAATTAACTTGGACTTTAGTTGGGGATATACACATGTATACTAAACATATAATATTAGGGTCCAAGCACTAAAGGCCGTATGAAACACTACACAAGGAGCTTTGACTTACATAAGATAGAAGTCGTCTTGGGGTTGGTAGGAAAGACTTCACTAAAGAGGTGGCATTTGATTTGACCTTTGGGGGGGAATCAGATTTTGATAAATGATGATGGAAAGAGATTGTTGTTCTCCATCTATTTCCTTTTTGTTCCCTGTATCCCGCTATGAGAGAATATGAAGGTGGAAACTGTCTCAATGTCCGGTAATATGAAGGTAGACCTGTGAAGAGGAGTGGAAGTGATGAAGTTGAGACAAGAATTCCACCCTTCTCATCTCTATATTACCAGGGCACCAGTCTGGCCATGTGGTGTCTCTGTGCTTGGTGAACACTTAGGGAGTAAATCAGTGACCAGTGCAGACGTAGCCAGAGTGGCCAGTAGTCTTAGAAGAGGTCGTCAGGAGAGTGCCACCACCAGCTGACCTGTGAACTGGACCTGGGCAGTAAGAGGCTCATATGCTCTCCTAATCCTTGGAATGTGCGTTCTGCCTACCATTCCCACTGTTCCAAAAAGGAATAGTTCCAAGGATGTGGCCTTGAGCGAGCGGGCTGCTGTTGAGACCATTTGGAGTATAAAGGTGACTGAACCCAGTTAAGGCTTCTCTATAAGCATCTAAGATTCTGGTGACAGATATAGAGACCTTGTGACTGCCCATGACGAATTTCTTACGTTCCCCTGCTCATCGAAACTGCCACCTACTAATCTAGAGTGGTCTGCCACTTTGTCTCTCTTTGCTCTCTGTGTACAGGGGGCAGATCTGCAAATCATCAGGTTGCATTGAATTTCTACAAATCCATGGAATTACTCAGATTCACTTTCCAAGAGGGAACTTAAAATATGTCATGTGAGTTTGTAAAATAGTTAGGCAGTTGTCATTTTACTTTTCCTTACTCCCCTGTGTGTGCTCACCTACTTCTCTCATTCCTCTCTGAATGTCCTCCATCTTAACTGTGGAAATCAGTTGCTTAACTGTAACTCCCTCCCTCCACTCAACTGTACCTGCCGAGGACCACATCTGTGCCGTGTCCAGGGTCGAACCCCCAGGGCCTAGCCAGTGGACTGCTTCCAGCTGGGCTCTATATAAATAATTGTGAAATGAATGAATACCTGATGTCCCATGCTAAAGCCATGGAGAGAGCTGTCAGTGTATGTGTCA
This sequence comes from Catagonus wagneri, assembly GCA_004024745.2. Taxonomy (NCBI): domain Eukaryota; kingdom Metazoa; phylum Chordata; class Mammalia; order Artiodactyla; family Tayassuidae; genus Catagonus; species Catagonus wagneri. The sequence goes on along the minus strand of PVHT020003427.1, from coordinate 1,446,040 downwards.
ACTTGACTATAATCAACTCTGTATTAGGGGAAATTCTGGCACCTACTAACTGCCTGCAAGTTCATTTGGGGATCTAAGTTGCTTGCAGAGAATGGAATTAACTTTTGAACAAAATGTATAACTTGCTATTTTGGATACCAAAAACCAAACCAATAGATACAGTTAAATGCTGGGGGACTGGACGTTAGCATTGCTTGGAACTTTTCTCATGGAGTTGTAGCTGTTTGGGAGAGCCTCACTTTGGTCTAGATCAACATTTTGGTCAACTTTTTAGAAGTGACATAGTAGAGAAGAATTTCAAGTACACCTCCTACATAAGAAAAAAAGATGAAACAAAAATTGTCTGGAACCAGTTTTTTTAACACTGCCCTACCTTTGCTTAAAACAGGCTCTCTTAGCCTTCCTGATTAAGCCCTCTAAAACTGTGCCAGTGCATGCCAGCGACTCCCAGGTTAATAAGGCCAGTGGTCAATTCTTAATCCTCACCTTGCATGGCCTATCCATGCATTTGACATGGTTGATACTCCCTCTGATTTTTTTTTTCCACTTGGTTTCCAGTTTTCCTGAGTGCTCCACTTCTGCCCCCTTTGCTGGTTCCACCTCATTTCTTCCTTCTTCATTTCTTCAAGGCTCAACAGTTGGTCCTCTTCCTTTTATTGTGGCTCCTTTCCTCATTCTGTCTCAGGCTTTAAGTACCAAATAAGTGCCAAAATTCCTGAATGTATCTCCAGTACATATGTTTCTATCCAGCTGGCTTCTGGAAGTTTCCAATTTGAAATCCAGACACATTGTTCCTAAATGTCCATCCTTCACTCCGTTCTTTCTCTCATACCCTAAGTCCAATTCAGGGTATATTCCATTATCCTTATTGTAAGAAGTGTATCTAGAATCCTCTGCTTCTCACTGCTTCTGTTGCTGCCTTTCTTTTATGAACATCCATCACCTCTCACCTGAATTGCCGCTAAGATCTCCTCTCTGGTCCTTCTCCTTTGTACTTGCCCCCCCCACCCCCGAAGCTTCTCCATATAGCATCTGGAGTGATTCTTTTAAAACATGAATTGGGAAGATGTGGAATATATACACAATGGAATACTACTCAACCATAAAAAAGAACAGAATAATGCCATTTACAGCAACATGGATGGAACTAGAGATTCTCATACTAGGTGAGTTAAATCAGAAAGAGAAAGACAAATACCATATGATATCACTTATATCTGGAATCTAATACATGACATGAATGACCCTTCCCAAAGAAAAGAAAATCATGGACACAGAGAACAGACTTGTGGTTGCCAGGGGGAGGGGGAGGGAGTGGGATGGATTGGGACTTTGGCGTTAATAGATGCAAACTATTGCCTTTGGAATGGATAAGCAATGGGATCCTGCTGTATCACACTGGGAACTATATCTAGTCACTTATGATGGAGCATGATAATGTGAGAAAAAAGAATGTATACATGTATGTGTGACTGGGTCACCTTGCTATACAGTAGAAAATTGACAGAACACTGTAAACCAGCTGTAATGGAAAAAAATAAAAATCATTATAAAGTTAAAAAAAAAAAACGTAAATCGGATCCTGTCAGTCCTCTGCTCAGAACACTTCAATGGAGCCCCATCTCACCCAGAGTAAAAGCCTATTAAGTCCTTACGTTGGCTCCTGAGGCTTTAAGTGATCCATACCGTTCCACCACACATTTCTCCATCCCTTCCTGCCTTCGTCCTTAATTCTCTCTGTTCCAGGTGCACTGGCTGCCTTGATGTTTCTTGGGCATGCCAGAAATTCTCCCACCTTAGGCTATTTGTACTGCTTGTCTTCTCCACTTGAGAATATTTTCATGGCTGTTGCCCTCCCCTTCAGATTTTTGTTCAAACGCTACTTTCTCTGAAAGTTCTGCCCTATCCTACTCCTGTCACCCCCAGCACCTCTTAATCTGCTTGGCACTAATCAACTTCTAACATATCATATGCTTATTTATTATGTCCATACTTACTATGTCACTTGTTAACTCTTTATATTCTTGCTCCGTTAGTTGCTTGTGAGGACCAGGGTCTGTGTTTTTCATTGACAGACCTCAAACATCTGGAACAATGCCTAGCCCATTGAGGGTTCTCAATAAATACTTGTTGAATGAATTAATAATGCCTTCCTTAATGTCCCCTCTTCCCCTGTAGCCGGTCATTCATCAAATCCAGTTATTTACACCAGTCAGAACTGACTTGCCCCTGGCCACACCCACTGTCTAGACTCAACCTCTCACCTGAACTGTTTTTCTTTACTGTCTTCTGGATCACATCTTCCCTGAACACCTTCCCTAGGTTCATTTGTAAAGTGACCCCTGGCCATGCTGAATTCCTAACTTTAGTGTCACCCCATTGCCCATTTGATGAAATTCCCAACCGCTTACCCTGGCTCTGAGGGCTTCTAACTCACCATTCTGGTCTCACTGTCCACTGTCCTCCATGCAGCTCCTCTTCCTGCAAGATTACCTCATATTCTGTCTCCTAATGGCATGTTACCATGATCTTTGTGCTTTTTTTTCATTGCTTAATGCATTTTATTACAATTATAGGTGTACAAAAATCATCACAACGCAATTTGATAGCATTTCCATCCCAAACCCTCAGTGCATCCCTTGTCTGTGCTTTTGCACTTGATGTTTTCTCCCACCCAGCAAGTCTTCTCTCCACACTCCCAGAAAGTGAAGAATGAACGCCCGGCTTAAGGTGGAGGAAATGGAGATACCTGAAATGATGTAAAGGGTTAATTTGATCTCCTCTTTAAAGCATTTCCTGACCTTTTTGGCCTGAAAGATTCCCCCCCGCCCCCGCCCCCAGCCCTTGCCTTTCCACAGCATGTTATTATCTGTACCACATGAATAGCAGTTCTTTACAGGCTGCCTTGTACTGGCTTCTTGACTGTTCTCTAGAACAATTTGATCATGTATTGCCACTCTAGTTCTCACATGTTTATTTCTGCCTTTTTTCCCCCTCTCTGAGGACAGGAGCCATGTCCTCTACTTCCAGGTAGCCCTCTGGGTACCTATCAGAGTTCCCTGCACAATATAGGTGCTTGTTATTTTTGTCACTGACAAGCAGCACACATCATTACCACGCGGCCCCCACACTGGATGGTAATGAGTGCAGGAGCTGCCTCTGCTTTTAACAGTACCAGCTGTGGCTTTTGGAGACCCCGAGCCTGGGCCCCGAGGGTCCCATTTTACAACTTTCATTTGAATTAGGACTGAGTGGCTTAGCCCCAATCCCACTCCAGTTTTGTCTTCATGCTAGTGAATGGCAATGCTCCAAGGGACTAATTTTTCAGGAGCAAGATGTGGTCATCACCCCTTGTTGTGTGCCAACCAAGGGCTCAGTCCCAAGCTCTTTTCTCAGTCCTCTACCATAACCCTGAGGGTGAGAGGAGGAGAAGGGAGTGAGGAAGAGCAGAAAGGGACAGTGGGAGGCATGGATCCCACGGACGCAAGTTTCGATCTTTTTTCTTCTGCTTCATAGATGTTTGATTTAAGTCCCATTACCTCTCTGAGTCTTGGTTCCTCACTTAAAAGCTGTGGCTAAGAAATTCTTGCTCGTCTTCCATTATGAGGATTAAATATAAAGAATCTAATGTAGTGCCTGATCTAGTAAGTAAATGACAGCTGAGAGACAATGCTTTTATTTTCAAAGTGTAGCCCCAGTCATGAGAACATTTATTCCTCACAATAATTCTGTGAATCCAATAGGGCACACTTACCATGTCCCTTTTACAGAGAAATGAAAGGCAGTCTGGAGAAGTTACTTGGTTTTCTTGATATCACTCAGAAATATCGTGACTAAACACGGTTGAAAAATCCAGATCTTTGTTTACTAAACCTAAACACTTTAATATATATTATACCTTATAGGAATAAAGAAATGTTTTTAAAGTACTAACAGAATGAGTGGTTAAATATTTTTACATCTTTTTCAGGTATAGCATGTTCTTTAATTGGATCCTTGTATTTAAATGACTTCATTTTATACCAACTCCTGGATGGGCATTATTTTTGAGGAGAAAGGTCTCATTTTTCTTTCAATACTTTATTCCTTAAGTTTTGTCACCAATTCAACATGTCATAACCTAATGCATTTTGTATTTTCTTAACAAAAATGTAGGGAATTTCTTTATAAAAAAGATGGATAAAACTTTTTTTTTTCCCTGAAGTGGTTCTCCAAGGAAGTAAAGAATTGCCAGACAATTACTTTATTCCTTGACCATATAGGAGGCAAAATGTAGTCTTATTAAAATCCTGAGAATGAATTCACTTAAGCTTCCCACTGCAGGATGTTTTTCTGACAAGTTCTGTCTCAAAAAAGTATGTTGTACCACTAATTAAGAAATTATTTTGACAGGGTGAATGTTTTGAAGATCTGTGTTGTACACAACCTAATATAGTCTCATTTTCTTCCAGTGTAACAAAATGTGTGGATTTAAGGAAAAAGTATGGCCCGATAATATCAGTAATAGGAGTGCCTCAATTTTAGCTGAGAAGAATTCAGGAAGCAGCCAGGCAATTTGTCTAGGGAAATTTGCTCTCGGCTAAAATGGTATAAAGGTCTTACCCTTGGGCAAGCCATTTATTTTAAAAGTTTAGAAAAAACATTATTTTTTACTGATCGTAAGGTTTTTCAGAGTTACCATTTCTGTATGCAAGGCTGCGGGATGGAGGTAAATGATTTGCTTTCTAGAAGGATAGCAAAATTGAGAGTGTTTTTGAGTATTTACAATTAAGCTGCATTCTGAGTTTTAAGCATATTTTGGTCTTGAAGCGTATTCTAAGAAAGATTGTGGGTAAGTTGAGTGTCTGTAAATCCCTGGCTGATGAACTGTCCTAGTGTGTGTGTGTGAGTGTGTGTGTGTGATGAGCTGTCCTAGTGTGTGTGTGTGTGTGTGTGTGTGTGTGTGTGTGTGTGTGTGTGTGTATGAGTAACTCCGGATAATCCAAAATCTTTATTTTCTCTATTCCTTTCATTTCTAATTGATAATGCTTTCAGAGTCTAGGTGAGAAGATTTGTAAGAAAAAGAATATTTTACCAAGTAAGTGCTACCTGTTTACAACCTCAATTTTTGTATTAAAGTTTTCATAACACTTTGCATTATAAAATGAGAACTAGTTCAGGAATATATGTGTGTGGGAAGTTATCCCAAATAATACCTAGGAGACAGAGAACACTAAAAATTCCTATACATAAATGAAAATAGTGTTTCAGATCAAAAGCTAGTAAGGCTCTCAAAATTATTGATACAAAACAGATGGGGGTTATTTTCATGTTTCTAATTGAATTAGTAAGTCTGTATGGAGAAGCTGTTTCTGTGTCTTCTCCTATGTTCTATAGGACACTCGATCCTAAATACTGCTGAATCAAATGGAGCACTTTCAAAAAATACTCATTCCCTGGCCACAGGCCAAACAACCAAATCAGAGAATCAGAACTTTCCTTTCAAAAACTTCTCAAAAATTTTTGATGAAAAGGGCTTATTGGTCAGGGAAGTGTGGGAAAAGAAGAATTCTAGAAGGACTCTGGTTTTCTAGCCTGGCTTACAGGGTATGGCACTAAGAGAGAAGCAGCTTTAAGTGTGGGATGATGTGGTCCATCTTGGACAGGTTGCCTTTGAGGTGCCCATGGAATCTAGGCGGAGACAGCTCATAGTTGGTTGCAAAGCATGGATCTGGAGGTCAAGAGAGAAGAGCACATCAGAGATATGCTTGTTGATTTGTCTTGGCTCTTCATCATTTAAGTAGCAGACATGAGCAAGGTTTCCCATGGTGAGGGCATGGAGTATAAAGAAAGCTGTGACTTACATTTCATAAAACATTTTTGATCACGTACTGTGTGCCAGACATTGAACCAGGCACTAGGTGATCAAAATGAATGTCTCTTCTCTCAATTGATTCACTGTTTGGTTGGGAAGAAAAATGCCTATATGAATACAAGTTGATTCTTGATCAATCTGGGAGTTAGCCAGCACCCCTCATGCAGTTGAAAATCCAGTTATAACTTTAAAGTCAGTCCTTCCTTGTCCACAGTCTCTCCATATAAAAAGGTTTTGCATCCATGGATTCAACTGATCTCTGATGATTGATGTGTACTGTAGTATTTACTGTTGACAGAAATCCATGTTTAAGTGCACCTGTGCAGTTCACCAACCAACTATGTATTGGAGAATACTGATGTTGTAATGGTTCATGGTAGTGCAGATACTGGGATACCTCGAAGGAATGGCCAGGAGAAATGGTGTGCTGTAAGTCCTTAAGATTTGAAATGAACGAGGCACGGGATAAAACAGGACTGTCAATAAGCAAGATGGCTTGTCATGCTTGGGAAAGGGAGATAAAGAATTCTCAAAGCCTTCTACCTTAGGACTGTCAGATTTAGCCCCCCAACCAAAGCACTTCAGGCAAAACCAGGATGCCCAGCTAAACTCGAACGTCAGGTAAATAGTGAATAACTTTTTAGTATAAGTATGTTCCATGCAATATTTGGGACCTACTTATGGTGAAAAATAAAACCCTGTTTATATGAAATTCAAATTTGAATGCCCTGTATATTTTTTCCTACTATCATGAGTCAGCGATGATACTTAACTATGTTGCTCTTACTCCGTTTCTTACTATATACCATTTCCGTAGTGCTTTATAGTATTCAGAACGTATTCATAACCTTATGATAGCCTTAGACATGTTGAACCAATGTTCCTTTTCACTAGGATTGGTCATAAGAGAGGGTGTGTGGGAAGCCCTTGATATTTGAGATGAATAAAGCAAGGGCTAAAGCAAGAAGTAAACCAGTAATCAAGATGATTTGCCATGCTGAGTGAAGGGGAGATAAGAATTCTCAAACCCCTTCTTCGTTAGGATTGCCAAATGTAGCCTCCTCACTTGAATATGTTTACACTTGATTACTGCTTATTTCTCAACAGAATGTTCTTCAAAAACATAACTGTTTCTCATTTTGATATTCTTGTTTACCTTCATGCAGTGCGTAAACTGTTTTCACATAACTGTCTCACCTGCCTCACAACCCTAAGAGGCTGGTTGATAGGGCAGAGATTAGTACATTCATTTACTCATAAGAAACAGGCATGGTGAGAAATAGACATGGCCGGGTTCAGCGTTACAAGCTTATTTGTGATAGTCAGACCTTAACCCATCTCTGCTGTTTCAAACTCCAGTGGTTGTTTATTTTACATTATCTCTTCAAAAATGATACAAAGCCATCATATTGAAGTTAGCTTCTGTATTGTCAGATTTTTGTTAATAGGAGGACATATCCTCTAAATTATATTTGAACAAGCTGAAAATTTGGGGGCAAAAGATAATAGAATAGCGTAAAGGGGGATGACCTTCATAAATTAGCAACATTTATAGAGGAGTCAAAAAAATCGTTGGAAACTTCCAAATATCTTGTGAACAGCTGCCATTAATGAAGCCTTCAAATATTCTTTATAATTATATGTTGATCACTAGATGTATTCTATTCTTACGACTTCCGCATTTGGAAAAAACATTTGCATAACACAGTATAGCAGCTTTTTCCTTGGTGTCTGTAAACTTGTAAATAATTTCATGAATTAAAATGGCCCAAGAAAAGAACATAGTTTATAACTGAAAATTTAATAGGGCATAGATATTTATATAATCTATTACTGTATTTTTGCTCAGTAATGTATTCCCTATATGTTTTATGGGACACGAATCTGATCTCTGAGAGTCTAAATTGAGGTTAGTAAATCTATCGTAACAAGGGTACTAGATTGTTATTAGAAGAACATAAAGCTTTTTACTTTTATGTTTAATACTTAATGAATGCCTTTTTTTTTAAGTTGCTGAAAACAGAGCCCGGTTGGGTAGGTAGAGAATCCTCTTCCTAGGCAGTCGTCTGTTTTCCATCACTAGCCACTGTTCCTCTTTCAGTTTCTTTTTCTGCTGCTTTTAGCTCATGCTCAGTAAATGATACCCATATTTTCATGTTAAACGCTATGTTCTTTTTTTAATTTTTATTTTTTTCCAGTTTTATGGAGTGTTATGAAAAACTGCTCACTTTAAAAAATTGACAGGTCCATTAACAGAGAGCTTTATGTCTGAGAGTCCAAGCAGTTAGGCCTTCTGGATATTCAGGAAGTGGAGGGTGTCAGACCAGTCATTTTTATTGCAGACTAAAATGATGGCTGTAAGGAGATGGGCTCACATTATCACTTTATATAAATCACCCAGCCTGTCTTTCATTTCTTGCCTTCCCTTAGAAATTGGAAAGCTCAGAGTTCTTAAACTTCAAAAAGGAAAAGAACAAAGCTTAAGAGAGTGGGTCTAGCCCAAGATTCACTCAGCCCAACTTGTGTCTCAGGGCACCAAGGGGCATGTAGAAGGACATGCATGCCCCATCTGATAATTTCAAAGAGTATAAATGTTTCTCAAAACAAATGAGCATGGGTTTTATATAACCAGAAAATCCTCGTTATAAATCTCAACCCTGCCATTAACTCACTGTGTGGCCGTGGACCGGCTGCTTCTGTGATCCATTTTTTTTTTTCATCTGTAACATGGTAACAGGAATGACAAATCTAAGTTATTCTTCTGATGGACAAAAGTAGAGGTGTGGGCATCATGAATAGCCCGTCAGCCGGAAGAGTTTGTTGAAGGTCAGCAGAGGGACATTGCAGGAAAGTGCATATTGTTTATGAGCATAGCCCCAGGTGTGCTTCTTCCCTGGTAAGCTGAGAGCTAACAGAGCTTTGCTCCACTGGCCTGAGACCCAGAGTAAGTGTATCCTCCTGAGCCCCTGTCCTCTCCTCCTCCTCATCTGGGCCTTTGGAGTCTTACCTGTCAGATGGCAAGAAGCAGCACAAAGATAAAGCCAAGGAATGTAGCTTCCCCTCCCCTTCAGGCTACAGTAAGACTGGCCCAGCCTCCCTCCTCAACCTCAGACCCCCATCCTGAAACCCACGTGGTCCTGCCAGCCTGGAGGAGTGGCAAAGAGGAAGCAACCCCAAACCCACCTTGTGCTGCCAATCACCTGGATTAAGGCCTTCCATTCAGAAAACCCAAGAGGCTTAGAGATGCCAAAAGAAATGGAAGAGGAAAAGTCCAAGCAAATGAGCCACATGGTTGAAGACTCTTTCCCCAGTTACTGTGGCCCCATTGTGTGTTCTCCCGCCTCATGATTACAGCGGAGTTTCTCATCCTCAGCACTGTGGACCTTTCATTCAGGGTGGTTCTTTGTGTGGGGGCTCTTCTATGCATTGTAAGATGTTGTGCAACATCCCTAGCTTCTCCCCTATGCCAGTGGTACCCAACTCCCAATTGTGACAAACCAAAGTGTATCAGCGTTGCAGCGTCCTCTGGGGAACAAATCACCCCAGCTGAGAACCACTGGTTTAGAGTAAGGAGGGGATCTTGAAGTCTCTCTGGAGGTTGGAATAAGTCACTGATGCCTACACAGGAAGGTTAGAGACAATAAGGGAAATGCCCTCTGCAGTGGCTGGGGTGGAGCTGGGGCTAAGTAAGTTCAGCTTCCTTTTGTCCTTTGCTCCTGGAGTGAACACTGCGGTGTACCTCTGCATCCCCGCTTGAGGACTGAGACACTCATTCCCCAGCTCCTTGAGCACTCACTGCTGACCACTGAGTCTCTCCCTGTGGACTGGCCTCCGCAGGAGGGTGCTGCCTTTCTCTCTCCAGCTGCCTCCCCTCCTCAGGAGCAGCCTGTAGCCAGTAACTGCTCATTTCAGGGAGGTGGGTTCTGGCCCCTTTTCCCCTGCTGGGAATATCACTCAGGGGCCACCTTAGTAGTTCCTGCTGTGGCACAGTGGGTTAAGAATCTTGACTGTAGAGGCTTGGATCACTGCAGAGGCATGGGTTTGAGCTTCAGTCAGTGCAGTGGGTTAAAAGATCTAGTGTTGGTGCAGCTGCAATGCAGGTTGCAGCTGCAACTCAGATTCATTCCCTGGCCCAGAAATTCCCATATGCTGAGGGTGTGGCCATTAAAAAAGGGGGGGGGGCACCTCAGCTTCATAGCTCCCTATGGGATCCCCTAAGTCTTTTATGACTGCATTGTGTTTCCATTTCTCCCTCGCTCAGTAGTGCTTTCCTCTGTCCTCACCACTGTTGTTCCTGTGAGCTCTCCCCTGTCAGCCTCCTGCCCATACACCTCAACCTCAGAGTCTGTTTCCCAGGGCGCTCCACCCAAGACCCGCGCCTTTGGAACCCTGCTGAATGGGAACCTGTCACTTTTTTAGTGAGATAAGACAAGGCAAGTCCTTGTATTAGAGTAACTATAATAAATATTAGCTATTATTTTCCATGAATTTATCCATCCCATTATTTATCTATATCTCAGACTTTATTATTCCTTTTGGATAGTGTATTTCAGAGGCAGTTGTCCTTAGGAATAAAATGTGTATCATTTTTCCACATATTATACCTTTCAAGGTTCATGGCGACTGGCTTATTCTCGTGTGAGTTCCAGTGAAGATATCTACTCAAATTGATGTTCTCCTAATTTTCTAAGTTTTGGTCATAGGTGGGAACTGCCTTGCACATTGAGACAAACCTATGAGGGGTCACAGCAGGGTGAAGAGGAAGGGTTTAGATCACATTTCCATTCCAGGTCACCATAAATTTCTATCTGTGTTATTTCTGCCCTGTACTTCGCTTGTAAATAAGAGGTTCTTTCCCCCTTGCTGGATCCAAAGTTTTTGAGGGGTCTTTGTATCTTCTCTTCCCCTCCATCTTCACTTCCAGCTTCTGAAGTGAAGCTTTCAGTAGATGTGGGCTAAGGTGTGGTTGAAGGAGCAGGGTGTGAGGTTCAGACAGCAGAGAGGGAGTGTTCAGCCCAGGGGCTAAAACAAAACTTCTGGTGGAGGATGTGAACTCTCGGCTTCTCAGTGGGGACCAGGAGCAGGAGCCTCATAGAATAAACACAGAAATTTTTCTGGAATGTAATTACCGACATAAATTTGTATAGTATGTATTGAGCACTTACTACACTCCAGAGCCTTTTCTTAGACCTGCTTCTCTAATCGTTTTCTGATATCCTCCTAAGTAAAGCCAATCATTATTCCCATTTTTTCAGATGAAAACATTGAGACACCGAACTTAAGCAAATGAAAAGAGTAAGGAGTTCCCGTTGTGGCTCAGTGGTTAACGAATCCGACTTGAAACCATGAGGTTGCGGGTTCGATCCCGGCCTTGCTCAGTGGGTTAAGGATCTGGCGTTGCCGTGAGCTGTGGTGTAGGTCGCAGACGTGGCTCAGATCCCGTGTGGCTGTGGCGAAGGCCGGCGACTACAGCTCCTGTTTGACCCCTGGCCTGGGAACCTCCATATGCCCCAGGTGCGGCCCTAGAAAAGGCAAAAAGACAAAAAAAAAAAAGAAAAGAAAAAATTAAAATTCAATCCCAGATCTGCTCAGTTTCAGAGAGTTCTCCAAATGACAAATAGAAAATTTTTCAGATAGTCTGGCCCCAGCCTCTTCCATGAAATCTTATGGAACAGAGGGCAAGTCTTATAAAATTTTAAGATAAAACTATGAGAGAGCCCTCCAAAAAAAAAAAATCATTCTGAGTGGCAGCAAGTCTCTGTGTCACTGCTTCTGAACCCTAGTTCCCTCTTCTTATTTTGGAGGAAAATCCATTTTCTCAATCTTGGATTCTGTGAGGAGTGATTTTGCTTATACACACCCCTGGCCGCTGTGTTCTCACACTCTGGGGAAGTGGAGTGGTGCTGTGGTGGTAAAGGTGGAAAGTATAACTAAGCATGCTCAGTTCAGTGGCACTTTGTTCTTTCTATTGCATGTCTCCCTTGTTTATTTTGAGAGCAGTTGGGTTCTCTACTCCTCCATACCCAGTTCTCTCCTGGGTAGGCTGTCCTGATTGTATAGGAGAGAAGCCTTCTTGGCTCAGGGGTTCAGTGGGCTGATCCACCAAACTCTCACCTAAGCTATATTCTTTTGCTTAGCTTCTGTGAATAATAAAGGTGATAGCTGGCCTCCATCTTGACTCTTCTCTTTCTCCAGTGGCTTAGAGCCTGGCTCCCTTGGTGTCCTCCATGCTCCTGCCTACTAGGAGTGTTCGGGGGTAGCCTGAGATCTGTTGGTCTGTGCACTGAACCCGCCTTCCTGTTTGCCCAGCCCTAGCCTGGGAGTGCCTCCCAAGCAGGAATTCCGTTCCTCTCTAAATTCCTTTTTCTCCCTCTTAATCTTCCCGGAGTGAGGAGCTCAGTAAGGATTTTATTATCTGCATGGTTTACGTTTCTTGGGTATAGAAAAGCAGCCCTTTGTACTATGAAAAGCTTCTCTTCAGAGATGATGATCTGGTTGTTTCAAATATGGCATTAATAAAAACAACGTATGGAACTGACCATTTTCATAGGACACTCTTGGTAAGATTTTTGTTGTAACTGACAAGCCAGGTGCAGAATATTCCGTGTATAATTTAGCCGCCTTCCCTGTGGGTTGCTCTGCTGGTTTTGTATATAACTTCAGTTATTATTGCCATTAAGAAAAGATATTTTAGGGACAAACTCATTTTTTGAATAGATTGTTATCTCAAATTAAAAAAGATTACGGGAACTGGCAATCAATGCAGCCATCTAATTGCTATTTCTCCAATTAAAAATTAATATACAGAAAGAGCTGCCTGGAACCAATTGGTCTTTAGATAATTTTGAAATGAGGGGAAAAAATAGTTTTTAAACCAGCGGGCTTGGGTGGGTGCAGGACGGGTTTGTGGTTCCTGGTCTCCTTTTGCAGTAAGGACAGGCATGTTTGTGACCTTGTCCTGTGGCCACCACCACCAGGACTGACTGGAAACAAAGGAGCGCTGAGCTGGTGTCTCATTGTTCCTCCTCTGTTAAAGTTTTATGTATAAAATCACTGTATTTTGTGATGTACTGAGGAATAGATGGCAGGTGTCATTTTTGTACAGTGCATGTCATTTCATCGAAGCAGTAGAAAACGTGTGTGACGGTGCTTGTGCTAAAAATGTTCCTCTGTTCTTTGAGGATGTCATTGATGCCGTCCCAGCTCCTTCTCTTCTGCAGAATTTCATTTGCTAAGCAGTGTTCAGATGGATGGGGACCAGGGAAAATGAAATCAAAGGATGACTCGTGTGTTCAAGACAAGACGTCCTTCTACTTGGTTCAAAATAAGCCTCTTTAATCTGAAATTTGCATTTTGAGTACAGTAGGTACTTAGTTTTAATCTGGAACAAATTGTTATACATATATGTGTTTATTATATACATACATATCTATGTATGTTAAATAAAATGGGTGGGAAAGCTCATGTATCCAGAGCTTTAGTCAGATCCAAGTTAGGAAGTGGGTTTCAGTGAGAAAGGAACAGTCATTTATTTGATGGAGCGGTGGTTTTATGTGGAACCACCCCGAATCCACACGTGGGATAGTGGCATGTTACTTGAGGTCCTGACATCTCCAGAATGATGAGATGGAACTGGAGAAGATGTGGAGCCTTAAGAGCATAGGAATGGTTCAAGGGACAAGAGGCTGGCCAAATAAGATGAAACTCTGGTGGAAAAAGACTGAGGCAGCAAAGGGACACACCAGCTGCCTATAGATGAATGAAAGCATTGGAGCAGCTAAGTGAGGATGTGTGCAACAAAGCCTTGCTCCCTGACCCAGGGGGCCGTTAGTGACATTTGTGAAGAGCTGCTGAGGAATCAGAAGGCAAAGAACTGAGGGAGGAGAGGAGGCTGAGAGGCAGGTTTGGAACCAAGAAAAGGAGTGTTACTTAGAATATAGGTACCAAACTCATGGTGCTTATTATGCCCATATGGAGTAAAATTCCATATAAATGATTCTCATCAAAATATGAGTTATGACACATTCTTTGGTGGCCTAGTGGTGAAAGGATCCAGTGTTGTCACTACTGTGGCTCAGGTTTGATCTCTGGGAACTTCATGCCATGGGTGTGGCCTAATAAAATGGGTGATGAATCTATTATGTGATGTCAAGGATGACCAGAGACCCCTCCCACATTTCCTTGTTCTGCTTCTTTCATCTTTTTCTGAGTCTTACTCAGTGAGAACCTCTTGATCTTCCTGAGGAGACTTCCCAGACGCCTCCCTCCCACCCAGCCTGCAGAGCCTTTCACTTCTGACTCCTCGTACCTCTCTAGTCAGCCCTGGTTTTCAGCCATCATAGCCACCGCCTCACTATCGCTCAGATCCAGAGATCAATTAAATCAGAACCTAGGAGGATCGGCAGGGTCTCTGAAGCATTGGTACTTTTTCTTTTTTTAAAGTTAGCCTGCCTTAACCAACCAGACTATTTTCTCTCTTCATACATACCTTCTTCTGCCTCTTTATCTTTGATTCTACAGTTTCTTCTTATTAAATGCCCACATTTTTCATATCTGCATCTACAATTCCTATCATTTTTGAAGACCTAGTTCCATTGCCACCTTCTGCAAAGTTTCCTTAATCCCTATTCCACCACTTTGGAAGAAATAACTTCTCAGAATTCCCATAATACTTCTTGGTACCTTTTGTAGAGTTCTTAGCACTTTGAACCCAGGGTATTAGATGTTAGTGTGCATAGGTCATATTTTTTGAAGCACTTACATTTCTTGAAGTTGTATCTTTGGAAGTTTTTGATAGCCCGTAATGTCAAAGGATCACGTAGTTTCAACATGGCAAACTAAAATCTTTATACCTACCTTATCCACAAATCTTTGTAAACATCCTATAGTGTAGGTACTGTTATCAGCATCATCACCTGCATTGTACAGAGAAATAAACAGAGATGCTGAGCCAGGAGTACAGCTACTTTGTGGTTAAGATTCAGACCCAGGCAGTGCCCATGTTCTTAACAGCTATGCTGTGCTGCCTTTCAAATCAATGAATTATCAAGAACGGTGCATGGTTAGTTAGTACAGAGTTAGTACAGAGTGCATTTTGGCAAGTCCTTCACCACCAGGACATCTATGCAAAGCAGTGATTCCAGGGGTAATAGGTTGAGAGCAGGGCTGAGTGGGGACCCTCATCAGTATTCACAGTTCTATGCCTCCAGGGAACCCACCTGAACTTTATCTGTTCTCTCCTCTCCTAGGCTCAGTCCTGGTTTTTCTCTCTTCCAAAGAAACCAGTGGGCATGGGTAAGAGGCAGCCCGCTCCCACATCATCTGCCACGGAGTGTGGGAAAGAGATGGCACCGAGTGGGGGTGTGTCAGAGGGGTGTGTGCTGATTCCTGCAATTACCTCTGTAGTTTCTTTCTCTTTCTTTCTTTCTTTCTTTCTTTCTTTCTTTCTTTCTTTCTTTCTTTCTTTCTTTCTTTCTTTCTCTCTTTCTCTCTCTCTCTTTCTCTCTTTCTCTTTCTTCTCTTCTCTTTCTTCTTTCTTTCTTCTCTCTTTCTTTCTCCCTTTCTTTCTTTCTTTCCTTCCTTCCTTTCCTTCTTTCCTTCTTCCTTTCTTTCTTTTTCTCTTTCTTCTCTCTTTCTTTCTCCCTTTCTCTCTTTCTTTCTTTCTTTCTTTCGAGAATGGGTTTGAGTACCTCTGCTCCTGGGCCCAAATGTTTCATGTCTTACCATCCCATAGCAGAACTTCATGTGTGTGTGTTTGGGAGGAGGGTATTTATCATGTGGCCAAGTAAGGAACAGTGGGCGACAGGGTGGGTTGGGGTAGAGAGTGGTAGTGATTCTGTTCCCACTTCTCTGTAGAAGGGAGAACTAGGGAGTGAGGGATCAGCACTGGTCATCCAGAGGAGGCCAGAGGGTCACAGTGACTCTGCAGCCAGACCAGCCAAAGTGTCTCTGCCTACACTGGAAATGCTGAAATTAGCCAACAGCAGGATTTTACAGGCAGCTGCTTCTCTTTAAAGGAAAGAGAGGGAATTTGAATTTTCTATTAAAAATGTTTAAACATGTCTACTTATCCTACAAATAAAATCTAGTCGAATGTATATGTGTTAGAGACCAGCTCTGTTAGAAGCCCAGGGCTGGGCACTGGTCCAGGGGAAACAGATTTGAAAAGCCAGCCCTAACCTCAGGGAGACAACCTCATACACAGCTAACTAGAAAATAATATTTAAGAAATCACTAGCTAGGATGGAGATGTAAGTATATGGGATAAAATGAGTTCCTTATTTTTATGAAGTCTGATTAAAAATAGTATATCAAGTTAGATAATCACTAAAATCACAGAAACATTTTAAAAAGACACATTTTTGCCTTCATCTCCGGCACCTTCAGTTTTCTGTGCCTGGCTTCTCCAGATCAAGAGGTTCTCATTGAGTAACTCCATTGTCTGCACTTTTTTTTTCTTTCTTTCCCAGCTTTGTCAGTGTACAGCTTCTTTTCTTTTCCTCTGGGTAAATTGTGCCCCCTTCATTATATAGGACTTACGGGATTAGGACTCAACATTCAGGGGCATGTGTTCAACAGAAGGAAGTGCCTGGATGCCCTGTGGTCCGTCCTTAATGTCAGCCATGCCACCAGGATCAGTGGGGTGTGGTTAGAAAGGCAAGAAGGGTGAGCCACGTGGAGTGAGCTGATAGGTGTCCCCCAAGAGGAACAGTGGAAGCATGGGTCACTGGAGGTGCATCCTAGGCTAGCCACTCTGTCCCCACTCATTCTAGAGTGAGAGAGCACTCATTCTAGAGTGGCACTTGACCAACCAGGCTTTGCAGACTCCCTAGTAGTTATATAGCTCTAGAGGAGTTACGTGACCCTTACAAGCCTCTGTTTTCTCATCTGTACAATGGAGTTGAAAGTAATAGCCACGTAATAAGATTGTAGTAAAGATTAAGTTGGAGAATTAAATACACATGTATAAAATATCTGCAGAGTGCCCTGTAGGCTAATAGGATTAGCTATTATTTCTCTCTGAGCTAGGCTAGGTCCTTAGTAAGTGACTCCAAGGATGAAGGAGGTAGCAGAGAGGCTGGCTTCTGTCAGTATGGATCACATGCCTTCCCTTTAGCTTCCTTGTTGAGACCAAGTCCAGAAGCACTGCCTGTGACCCACATGTACTCTTGCTGTCAGGGGCTCCTGAGGACTGGCAGCTGGATAAGAAAGCCTCAGAATGTAGAGAGCCAAATGTCACGGCCACCAGCACCATCTGTCTGGTTTTCCTAACACTCGAAGATGAACACGCATCCATGCCCTGTACCTTTGCTTCTGTACATTATCATTGTCAGTGCTGTAATGTGTAACCCAGGCCTGCAGTTATAGCCTGATCTTTTTCTGTCATTTGGTTTCTCCCAAAAGGCTACTTGGTGAACCATCCCCCAAACCTGAGCCCCATTCTGCGACACGTTCCTGTGGTGGGTTGAGAGATTCTCCTCTGTCAGTCTGGCTTCATTTTAAAAAGTCGGTCGTAAGCAATTTCTATGGACTCTACCTCCAAACTAACTCCTACTGAACAAAGGCTAAAATACTGAGAAAATTATTTGTACTTGCTGTGCAGATGTAGAAATTCCGGGAATCCTGTGGGACATTGTGTTCCACTAAGAGAATTCCAGAACATCATTAGGAGGACATCAACTCGTTTGGGTTACTTGCTGGGACTTTCAGAAGTTAAGCAATCTTTAGCTAGCCTGTGTTTTATATTTGATCTTCAAAATCCAAATATAATACTTGGGAACATAGAGAGTGGAACTTCTTTCTCCCAAGCCAGATTGCGTTTTGCATATTTTTACCCTGCCTACTTAAATTACTTCTGATACCGCCTCTGGACAAGAAAGAGGCTTGGATTTCTTCGGATGGAAAACTGAGTTAGGTTTACTCTTTCTTCTTACCTGCCCCCCACCCACCAAGTCTGTGATGAGACTCTGGTTATTCGAGTGGGAGATTTCCGTGTCAGACCAAGCTTGAAACTCCTCATCTTCATTCCACTGGTATAAAAGAGAAACACACATACCTCCGAGGCGGGGTTAGGGTGGAGGGGAGCTCTTCATGGTGGTGAAGCTGCAGTAAGCAATAAGTCACTAACTTCGCCAGCAGCAAACCTAGAGAATTGTGCTGCAGCAAGCCAAAAGTTAATCTCCTCCAGAAGAGCAAGATAAATTTAAAGGCAAATTGCTTGCCTGCTCCTCCTTCCTCTTCCAGTATCTGTCTCAGACTGACCCTTGAGGTTGGTGGATGATAAATCTTTCAGGGCTTGCCTCCTATTTCCAAGAGTTTTTAGATTACGGCCGACTCCCACTAGGATATTTTAGCAGTGTGGTACAGAAGGGGGCAGGCTTCCCCCCTGCTCTGGACCTCTGTTTCCAGCCATGTTCCTGCCGCCTCCACTTGCTTGGAGATGGAGCTGCCATTCTGGCCTCATAGCTGGCCTTGGCATCTTGGAACAGATATTCTTAGGAGATTGTCTTGGAATAACTGAAGGTAGAGAACGTTGATGTTCCACAGTGCTGTTGTGAGGACCATGTGCAGTCTTCTCCTAGGTGGCTTGTCATCTGACAGGCAGAAGTCTTAACATTTCTCCAGTGCCGTCTACCTTGGTTTAAGCAGTAGCTCCAGATGGTTAATGCTGAATAAGTGGAGATACTCTTTCTGGTCCAGAAAGCCTCTGTCCTCAGAAGAGCAGCCCGGATTCCCAGTGGTCTGTTCACATCTGCTCTGCACTCAAGCAGAAAACGTTTAGTGAGCTTTTCCAGAGAACCCAGCACAGCAAGTGAAGCCAAAGCGCCCACAAAAAGGGCTTATGACGGCATTGCCAATTCTACCTCAGGCTTGGGTTTCAGTTCTAGACTGAGTTCCAGCGAAGTTGGAATGGAGTGAATACGGTAAATAAGAGCCCCAAGCTCAGTCCTCACTCAGCCACTCTCTAGACTGTGTCCTAGGACAACTAGTTTGACAGCCACTCAGCTACCTACCTCTCGGGGTTTCTCCAGTGGGAGTGGAAGGAGGCGGTCCCCTGGTGCTACCAGCCTTTTCCCTGTTCATACTCATCAAACGTTCAATGAACCCACCTTTGTCTTTCATTTTTGGTAATGCCGTAACTCTAGCATGTAGGTTTCATTTCCTTAACTGACTTTTCAAAGGAGGTCTGTGCCTCCTGCTGTTGACAAGGGGTGTTTGTGTGCCTATTTCCCATGGCATCACTCAGCTCTTCACCTTTCACTATGGGCTTAAAGGGTTAGTGCAGTTCCCTCAGGTAACCAACTTCACTTCTGTTTTACATTCTGAGCCTCAGCTGAGTTTTTTTTTTTTTTGCTTTTAAGGGCTGCACCGGAAGCATATGGAGGTTCCCAGGCTAGGGGTCAAATCGGAGGTACAGCTGCCGGCCGATGCCACAGCCACAGCAACACAGGATCCGAGCTGCGTCTGTGACCTACACCACAGCTCACGGCAATACCGGATCCTTAACCCACTGAGCAAGGCCAGGGATCGAACCCACAACCTCATGGTTCCTAGTCGGATTTGTTTCCACTGCACCACGATAGGAACTCCTCAATTCAATAAAATCAGCTGAGATTTTATTTGAGAAAAGGGCTCCATGATCCGACAATGAGGGTCTGAAAATCTTCAGTTTGGACCCACTGCTCTTGTTCTTAGTGCCCTTGCCTAGACTTGCTTTTTCTGCTTGCCAGCAACATTCTGGTACGTTCTCCAGGGTCTGTCTTCTTCTTCTGCTCATCTCACCTTCTCCTCAGGTGATTTTTTTACTCTATATTTTTAAATCATCACTTCCCAAATATCTCCACCAAGATGGGAAACTGGATTTCTCCCACACTGAGCCATCGTCTTCCCTACCTCCATGCTTTATCTCTCAGACCTAGTCTCTCTTCCATATTCTCCATCTCTTTGGGTGGCACCATCAGCCACATAGCCTCCTAACCTAGAAACCCAGGACTTGTCCTGACTCTTAGTCCTCCTGACCCCACACCACCACTACCACTGTTGGGTATCTATGACACCTCTCCAGCGAGGCCTCTCCTTCCTGTTCAGGCTCTTCCTTTTGCTGACAGAGTAACCTTTCTACAATAGAAATACGATCATGTCTGCCCACTGCTTAGAACCCTTGCCCTGGTGCCGCATTTCCTACCGGTGAGGACTGAACTCCTTGGCATGGCAGACGTAGTCCTTTGTGGTCTGGCCCCTGCTTGCTTCTCTCATGTTCCTTTTCTACCTTGCACTTGATGGTCCTGCATTATCTAAGTGCTTGTGGTCCTTGAAATGCATCATGCTGTCAGTGCTTTTCAACCTCCTCACGTGCTATTTCCTCTGCCTGGAATGCCCTTCCACCCTTGTTTACTTGGGGAGTTACTGTTCATCCTTCAAAGAGTGACTCAGTAGACAGCTTCAAAGATGCCTCACAGAAGTACTTGTCTCCTCCCCTGTGCCCTGTACCTTTGCTGTGTCACTTATCTCAAAGGACAACAGTTTGTTTGCATGCCTCTTCAAAACCACAAGTTCCTTAAAACTGGACTATGCCTATATTCATAACCGTGGTGGCTAGCTCAAGGTCTGAGACATGGTTGGTGCTCAGCTAAGCTGAATTTTCATGGAAGGGAGCTGAGTGCCAAATCACCAAATGATAGGGTTCCTTAGTGATAAAGAGGTAACTCGCTTACTTTATTCTAAGTTTTCAAAACAGTCACATGTTTTAAAACATCCAGTTATTATTCTGCCTGGAGAGGAGTAAAGCAAATGGGAAACCAAAACTAGGAAGAAAACAGTTTTGCGTTAGGTGCAAATTAAAACGCCTAGGTAAATAGTAAGAGAGAGACAGTGGGAGATTCTAGTGTGAGTTCCTCAGGACATACTTGTAGCTAATGCTTTCATTGATATTTTTCTGGTGGTGGGAATGTTCTGCGATGTGGCTGATTTGTCCTCATTTATTTTTACCTTTCAGCTGCCTTTATCTTTGCATAGGTTGTCTTCTCTGGTACCATTTTAATTCCAGTTGCTCATGGTGTGCTACTAAAAGTCAAGCAGCTTGGGGTGCTTTGGGATTTCTTAGCCATTTGATTTTAAAAATGTGTCCTAGTGAACCCCTTTAAACTATGGTGCTTAAAACCTCGTGGATAATCAAATGAGATGAAGAAATGATGCCCTCCAGGAAAACATACTTCAGTTTGTAAAGTATGTTCCTCGGAGGCCTTAGGAGGAAAGGAGATACTTTCCGAGAAACCCACTTGCAGCGTGATGTGCTTTTTGTTGTAAGAAACCCCCTTTGAGCCCCTTCAAAGTCTTGGCCAGGACGTAGGCATTTGAATAATCCATGGTTCCTGGAGCTGTACACGTTCCTGACTGAGATCCCTCCCGCCAAGAGATTTTTTTCCCTGATGAGTTTGCATGAAGAGGGAAGCTGAGGTTAGAGCCTTGTTTTCTCAGGTAAAGGCAGCTCATTCCTTCTTCAGGTGAGTGCAGCAGGAGTTGACTTGCAATGTGGGTGACAAAAGGGGTGATGTGGAGGGGGTGTTAACCCTCTCAGGCCACCACGAATTTTAAACCATCTAATTTGGCACGGCTGTTTTCTTCGTCAGATGTAATATGTGAGTAAAGCTTCCTCAGAAGGTTTTGCTTCTTCTGATTATTTTATTTTATTTTTTTTGTGATCCATGTTAAGCAACCTGAATAAGAACAATGGGCTTGTTGTGATTTGCAGCATCGGCATAAATCCCCAGATCCCTCCTCCATTCAGTGTGCCCTGCCTAAGTCTCTTCTGTTAAGAAATTCTGAACCCCCCCGCCCCCCTCCCCCACTCTGTTTCCCCGTGGTTTAGAGAGCCTGCTCAGAGACCTCTGCTACATTTCATGCAAGGCCACGTGGCAGGATAGTCAGCCAGTGGTCACTTGGGAAGAGGCTTGGACTGCAAGTCCAGAGACATAGCTGCAGGTAGCTTAAGAATATGGTACCTCTCTGCAACGGTATTTTGTTTTGTTTGATTTTTTTTTTTCTTAAGTCAAAGTAACTGAGTGAATTTCTAAAGAAAGAAATTCACTTTATTAGGTGGACAGTTCCGTGAATGTTAGCAACATAAACACCTATGCAAGCACCACCACCATCCAGATGTAGAATATTTCTGTCCTTCCAGACCATTCTCCCTGACCTCTGTGTCGTCGGTCCTCTGCTACGGCCTGTGCTCCTGGCAACCGCTGAATGCTTCCTTGTTCTGATAGTTTTGCCACTTCCAGAATATCACATGAAGGGAATCACCTTTGAGCCTGGCTTCTTTCACTTTGCCAAATAGTGAGATTTATCTCTGTGGTTGCATGTATCAGCAATCTGTTCCTTTTTATTACTGAGTAGTATTTTATTATGTGGATGCGCCACAGTTATCTAGTCACCAGTTGATAGACTTTTGGATTGCTTCCATTTTGGGGATTATAAATAAAGCTTCCATAAACATCTGTACATAGGTTTCTACGTGAACATACTTTTCATGTCTCTTGGATGACTCCTAGGAACAGAATTACTGGTCATATGCATATGCTAAGTGTGTGTTTAACTTTACAGTAAACTGCCAAAGTGGTTTCCAGCGTGACTGTGTGCTTCTGCATTTCCACCAACAATGTATGAGAGTCTTACTTGGTTTGCATTCATGCTAGAATTTGGTATTACCTTTTTTTAAAATTTGGACATCAGAGTAGTATGGAGTACTAACTCGTTGTGGTTTTAATTTGCCTATTCCCAATGATTAAAGATGTTTAACATCTTTAGTTATTTGCATAACTCTTTTTCAGTGAAGCGTCTGTTAATATCTTTTATCCAGTTTTTAATTGAGACATTTTATTTCTAATTATTGAGTTTCAGGTACTCTTTCTATATTGTAAATACAAGTCCTATATCAGGTATGTTTATCAGCGTGTTCCAAATATTTTCTCCTATTCTGTGGCTTATTTTTTCATTTTCCTAAAAGTGGTTTTGAAACTGAACACATTTTAAATTTTGATCAGGTCCAGATTATCAGTCTTTCAGTTATGGATGTTCATGGATACTCATGGCTAAATCATAAATGCACTTGGAAAAGGGTAGAGTAAGGGGTTCAATATTTTTGAGAGAGAAAGAGGAGAAAACAACTGACACCTTGAGAGACTTTCTCAAACCTTCATAATTGGCCATTACCTCTTCTACACCACGTTGTATGCTGTGTAAAATTCCATTTTTCTCACATTTGCTTGAACTTAATTGTATACCCATTCATCTTCTCATGACACTCTTTAAACTCCTCCAAGATAGGGACCAAAGCACAGGCTGTAGACTCCACCCCAGAGACCAAATTCCAGCTCCTCTACTTACTATTTGAATCAAGTTGAATTAGTAAGGGTTAACAACAGCGGCTGCAGTAACAGCTCTGTAGTATCATTACCTTAACATTCTGAGGTTTATTTCTCTTATGTCCATCACATGTGGGTGTGGTGGGCATGGCAGGAGTTTCTGCTCCCCAGGCAGTCAGGAATCAGAGTCCTTCTAGTCTGTGATACCCCCATCTTCAGGCATTGATTATCACTACCAAATAGGAATCAAGCATGGAGGACCATGCAGGGGATTTGATTGTCTGGCCTAGAAGTTGCAGATAAACCACTTTGACGCTTACTCTCTCAGCCAGAACTTGGTCAGTAGCCCCAGTCTAACAGCAAGGGAACCTGGGAAATGTAATTCTTCCTGTGCTCCCAGGAGAAAAATGAACTAGGTTTATGGTGCATATATAGTTGACCCTTGAACAGCACAGGTTTGATCTTTGGGAGTCTACTTCAATGGAGATATGTTTCAGTAGTAAATCCTGCAGTACGCCTTGGTCTGTGGGTGGTTGAATCTGTAGATGCAGAGGAACCTCTGATACAGAAGTCCAGCTCTAAGTTATATGAGGGTTAAACCCCACATTGTGCAAAGGTCAACTGTGTAGTATCTTACCTGTCACAAAACTGGGAGGAGTCCTTTAACCTCTTCAAATCTCCTTTTCCTCATAGGCAAGTAGGATGACAGTTGACCATTGCATAACATGGGTTTGAGCTGTGGATCCCACTTAAATGTGACTTTTTTCAATAAATATGTTGAAAAAATTGTGGGGATTTTCAACAATTTGAAGAAGATTCACAGATGAACCATATAGTCTAGAAATATTGAAAAAACTAGGGTAAAGTTAGGTATGTCATGAATGCATAAAATGTATGTAGAGACTAGTCTATCCTTATTGGCATAAGGTGAGTGATATTTAATATAAAATTAATGTATAATTTTCTTACTGTTTTATAACTTTGCTTTCAAAGAATTACATTAGCATATAGTATAAATCTCATATTCAGAGAAACTGCACATCAGCCTCTCATCACTGGTGTTTTTTTTTTTAATGTACCAGTGTTTCTAGTATGATATTATGAATATGACTCTTATACTGAATGCCATAACATTTTTATCATTTTTTATTTATAAGTATATAGGCTAGGCTACTATGAAACAATCATATCACTTAAGACTACCATAAAGCAATCATATTGCTGCTTCTTTGCTATCAATGTAAATAAATGAGAATTTCTTTTTCATACTGTCTTTTCACTTTTGATGTCCAGTGTTAGTAATACATATAACATATATGTTGTTTTTACCAAAATAAGACAGTATTGATGTAGGTATTGACAAGTGATTCATCTTAAAAACAGACAGTGTAAACTTATGGTGTTAATAAATATGATGCAGTACTGTAAATATATTTCCTTACGATTTTCTTAACATTTTCTTTAGCTTACTTTCTTGTAATAATACAGTTTTATGTAACATATAAAATATGTGTTAACTATTTAAGTTATTGGTAAGGCTTCCAATCAATAGTAGGCAATATGTAGTTACATTTGGGGGAAGTCAAAAGCAATACATGGATTTTTGGCTGTGCAGGATTGGCATCCCTTCTCCTGAATAGTTCAGGGGTCAACTGTGTATTCGTTAGGATTAGGTTTTGGTGGTATATAATAAAAGGCCCAAGTTTACTCCACTTAAACAAGTATTTTTCCCCCATGGACAAAAGATATTCAGAATAGGTGGTCCAGCAGTGGTACCTTAACTCCACAAAATGGTCAGGGATTCTGAATCCTTACAGCTTTCTGCTTGACCATGCCTCAGACGTTGCCATTATCCTCATGATTCAAAATGGAAGGTAGCACTCCAGCCATCACATGCATGTTCTAAGAAGGAGGATAGAGGAAGGAGACAAAGAAGGGTATGTCCGCCCTGTTTCAGAAAACTTCTTAGAAGACTTCTGTGAGTACTCTGTTTATATTTCATTGGCCAAAATTTAGTTATATAACCAAACTTTCATATAAGCATATCTGGAAAATTCATTTAGCTGACTGAGCAAAAATATATCCAGTTGGAACTCAAGTTTGTATTTCTAAAAGGAAAGGAAGAATGGATACTGAGATAGGCATTCTAGCATTCTATGCCTCAAGGATGAGGATTTTACTTACTAGATTGTTTTAGGGGTCAAATAAGATACTGTATAAAAATGATGGCTAATAAGTGGTAGTTATTGTAATTTTAAGCACAATTATTGTTATTTGCACGCCCAGAATACACTCAGTATATATTTGAAATAAATAAAATGTCAATAAACAGGTAAGTATTGGCCTGAATTCAGTTACTTTGTTATTCCATTATTTACTTCTCATCATTCAGCATTGATTCTTTTAGATATTAAAAATTCCTCTTCTTCTAGAGAAGTACTTATTAGTTGTTATTTGTCAAGGGTTATTTTTTTCATAAAATTTTGTTAGGCTTATGGTCACCTGTATTTATGGCAATAGGAAAGAGGGATGATGAAAAAGCATGAGAGAGGAGAAAGCATGGGGATAAGATTTGGGGAATTTTAGTCCTAGCTCTGCCACTAATCAACAGTAAGGCCTAGGAAAATTCTGTTCTCTCTGGAATTTTGTCCCCCTCAGTAGCAGTAGGCTCCCTTCTATTGCCCAGATGAAATTGTATATTATATGTTCCTGGTTTTGTCTCTATGCTTTATAAAAAGATAGGGGCTATGCAAAAAAAAAAAAAAAAAAAAAAAAAAGGATTTCCCATCATGGCACAGTGGAAACGAATCCAACTAGGAACCATGAGGTTGCGGGTTCGATCCCTGGCCTCACTTAGTGGGTTAAGGGTCCATGTTGCTGTGAGCTGTGGTGTAGGTTGCAGATGTGGCTCAGATCCTGCGTTGATGTGGCATAGGCCAGCAACTGTAGCTCCAATTCAACCCCTATCCTGGGAACCTCCATGTGTCGTGGGGGTGCGGCCCTAAAGAGATAAAAAAAAAAAAAAAAGGTAGAGGCTATGTTTGACTTGCTTCATGAGTGTCCAGTACTATAATGCACATGTGAGAGTAAAGATACCAGCCTAGGGCATAGGATACCTGGCTTCTGGTCCTTAGTCTGCCTCCCAGAAGCTGTGTGAACTTGGATAGGTCACTTGCCCTTTCTGGTCTTGTACTTTCTCAGCTCCGAAATGAGAGGTTGTCTTAGATGGTCTCTCAAAGTACCTGCAACTCTAAATTCCTGGTGTTGCAGGATAGCCTTCGCCACACACACATCTCACAATGATACTGCAAAATACCTGCTGGTGATTTCCTACTGGCCAAAGTCATTGTCACCAGTTCTGCATGTGCCTTAAAAGACAGTAAATTGGACTTTGACCTTGACACACGTGGCTGGTGTCTGTCTGAACCACGTGCTCTGGAACGTTTACACATTGTAAATCTTCCCAAATGTCAAACCCTCTGTTGCCTGCCTAGGTCCTTTCGGCAGCCCTGAGCAAGTTAAATAACCTTTTTGGAATCTTAGCTTTGCGGTTGAAAGAGGAATATGATGATTTAGACCATGGAGGACTTGTGATGCTTACTACGAATAAGACTATAAACTCTTGGCATATAGAAACCCTAGAGAAAGGTAACTATTATCATTTCTATCATCACTGTTCAGGGCCTCACTTTATTCGCCAAAGCAGTAAAAAAGAATCTAGGATGTATGGAGGTTTGATCATCTGATCAATGTGAGACAGTCTCCAAATTCCAGTTCTTAAAGCAGAACTGAAGTAGGAGGTGAAGGTGGGCATGATCCTATGGGAAGAGGACAGGCCGGTCTCAGGTCCTCTAAGTCCCAGGGGTTGACAGGTTGTGAAACCAGAGGCAGTGACACCTGTGAATTGTCTGGCTTTGTGCTCATAGGTGGGCTCCATGAGTAATAGGTGCTCATAATTGTGCCCTAGGAGTATTCAGTGTCATCTTCCTCCTTCAGAAAAACATGTCACAAGTAGAATAAAAGACACTGGAGAAATTTTACTAGGATAGACTTTTCAGAGAGGTGTATTTCGCGTCAGCTTTATTTCGCAGTGAATTAGCCTAGTTAATGCTGATCTCTAGGGACTGATAAGAAGTTTAAGCAACAGCAACAGCAACATCAATAATAAAATTAACAATGGCATTATGTACGTCTTAAAACATCCTTCCAAAAAGAAGGTAGAATGCCGACCGCCCCCACCAGCTTGTTTGCCATTGCAATTAATTGGGTAATTTATAAAATTTATTGTTCCCTTCTGGCCAGCAGAACCTTTCTATTGAGGAATGTAACAGATGCAGTTTGGGTTTCAAAACGAGGAAGGGAGATCAAGCCAAAAGCTCATAAAAGGCTTCTCTGAGTCTCAGAGGGCCCCCTGCATAGCTCTGAGCTAGGCTGAGTCATCCAGGGATATGTATCCCTGTGTTAGCATGAGGGCAGGAAGAGAGAATAACTGTGCAAGCAGATGCTGACCTTCCTAAAGGCCACCCTGGGTAAGGAGCACAGGTATTGCCTTTCAGACTCAGAGAATTCTGTCCTAACAGCTTATCTGTCTTCCAGCTGACAGTAGCAGGCTGGAAGGGCAGTCCATCTGTCCCTGTCTGCTGCACACTTAGAGGTATTTTTCCCCCAAAGTAGGAAAATCCTAAGCTCGTAAAAAGCTGGGACATCTGCCAGTGTTCTGGGGCAATGGGACAAGCCGTCCAGGAAATCCCAGTGATCCTTTTTTAAGGAATTGAGGGGCGACATGGGCAGGGCTCTGAAACTGGCACACTTCTGTGGTGCCCTAAAGCCCATGAGTGCCCTAGGCTGCCTGGTACCATGAGCTTTGGGAGCTCTTCCACGGTGGGCACCTTCCCTCATGCCTCCTTATCAGTAGGTCAGGTCCCCCCCATTGCTGTGCTGTCTGCTATTCAGTCTTTGGACATGACGCCTGGGGAGAGCACAAGGGAGGCCCCTCTTCTCCTGCAGAGCTGCTTGAATTGCCCTCCAGGCACGCCAGCTCAGATGAGATTTTCACTTATCAACAACAGTCAGGTTTGAAGTTAAACTAGGCCAAGGGGGAATAAGAAAGACTGTCTGCTCCATGCCCCTGAGAGACCATGAGTTCCTTCAGGTCTTGGCGGTGTCTCCCTTGACTTTGGCAGATTCTGGTGCCTAGCATAGTGCCTGGAACTTGGTAGACACTCAGTCATGTTTGCTGACAGAAAGTCCTTTCAGCAGAAGGATAATGTGGAGGACCACCTCCTTGTTTGAAACTCATCTGACGTTATTGCCAAAAGTGGACTTGTTTTTCTACTTCCTCTTGACATAATTGAAAGTCCATAAATAAATGGAGTGCCTGGGTGTGCCCTCTGGACATGGTTAGTTAGGAAGTCCAGGACCACTGGCTCTTCAGTTCTTAGAATTACGAGTTGATGCAACTTCTGAAAGGGCTGATGTTCATGCAGGGCAGCTTCTAGAACTGCAGATATAATTCATAGACGTTAACTATGGACTGGATTCCACGTTAGGTGCTGATGGAAAAGAAAGTTGAACAAAGGCAGTCTTGGTTCCTAAGTTGCTCACAGTCTAGAGTAGGAGGCAGTCACTTCAACAAATGAGTGTATAGTAAGCCTCAATAAAAGATCCCGTGAAGGGATTTCAGAGCATCTGGGGAGTGCAGGAGAGAAATTGGTAGTGGGGAGGGTTGGGGGAGGGGCTTTTAAAAGATGTGAAATAGGAGCTTGCTCAATGATGATGAGGACTTGACTAGAAGAGAGAGAGTGTCATTTCAGGCATTGGGACCGAAAGGTTCTACTTCTCTTCCTAGGAACATTCAAGGCTGTGATGGTTTGGAGAACAGTGAACCGTGCTTACTGTAGAGCATGGGAATAGGGGCCTTGGATAGAGCATTGAAGTGGGCTCAGGCCACATGATGAGGGCGGCTAGCATTGCAAGTTAACACATTGGGATTTTACCCAGTGAGGGTTTTTTGGTTTTTTTGTTGTTTGTCTTTTTAGGACCACACTTGCAGCATATGAAAGTTCCCAGGGTAGCTCAGAGCTGCAGCTGCCAGCCACAGCCACAGCTACAGCAACGCCTGATCCGAGCCACATCTGTGACCTACACCACAGCTCACAGCAATGGCGGATCCTTAACCCACCGAGTGGGCCATGGGTCAAACCCGCATCTTCATGGATACTAGTTGGGTTCATTTCCACTGAGCTGCAATGGGAACTCCACCCACTGAGCTTTGATTCTTTCATTTACTCAACAAATACTCGTTGAGTGCCTATCATGTGTCAGGCACAGTGTTAAATATTCAGGCCTCACATGAACAAAACCAACTAGGAGCTTATCCTCCTGGGGCTGAGATTCTAGAAGAGGGACATACAGCAGGGAAGTGAACAAACAAATGAAGAAAATAAAAGTAGACTGGTAAGTGCTGTGAAGGAACTAAAGAGGGATGAAAAAGAAAGAATGGAGTGCTTTCTTGATATAAGAGCTTTTTACGGGGCAGAATGACCAAACTGTGTCCTAAGGCAGTCAGCCAGGACTGATTAAGGCGAGAAGGAGCAAGAAGAGTAGGTGGGAGGCTAGGGTGGTTGACTGGGAGAGGCTTAGAAATGGGAGATATTATAGGTCTCAGTGCACAAGGTCATGGAGGAGGATGCTTCTTGGCCAACTCTCATGTTATGACATAAAATGTGCCCTCTTTTATAAGCAGACTTGGGGGCAGTTAAAATATGGAGTTCAGGTGAGAGAAGGGAGTTTGGGGTTCACAGCACATACGTCATAATAGGTACCCATCGGGGGGTCACAGCTGTCATCCCATTCGTGTGGCGTCTTCCTTCCTTCCTCTCCCTGCTGATGGTGACCTTGTGCTACCAATAACAGCAACAGCACTCTTTCTTCCATGCAGCTGCAGTCACCAGCCCCTTGGTGACTTGTGGGCAGATCAAAATTGATCCTACAGCCCCAGTTGCTCTCGGTTCCCTTCAGAGTTCCTGGGCAGGTGTTGGTACTGAAACAACACGTCACAGGTCAGAGCAGCATAGTGCAGATGAGAAAGATCTATGAAGAAACCATAAGGCATCAGAGCCCATAGAATATTCAGCCCAGTGAACGCCATTTTGCATGTTTTTATTTGTATTTCTTAAACATAATTCACATGTCCAGTCTGGGATGGATGCTCAGAGGCAGTTGGAGCTGGAGAGTCCTGGAGGGATGGTGTGGTCCAGCTTCCTGTGTTCAGCACTGAGAAAGGTCAACATGAGCACCATCTAACAGCTGGGGCAAACTGCAGCCTAAAGAGTTTGAGTGATGTTTTCTGTGTGGTCAGCTAATACCGTGTGTTGTGGACTGGAAAACTGGTCCCCTGACTCCTGGCTCAGTGCTCTTCCCTCGATGCCATGCCTCACATTGTAGGGAAGCACTTGGCAGAAAAGGGCATTAGAACCCAGACAGGGATAGGACTCCTGATGGAGGCATCCATGTTTCCTAAAGTGGCTGGAGTCATAGACTGTGACAACTGGCAGAGGCCTTTGGGGACAGCAGGAACAGCTCCCCAGGTGTACAGATAGGAACACGGAGGTCCAGAGATAGGTGACTTTCTCAAATTCATGTAACCAACAACTAAGGACTTCGACACAGATGTGCCTTCTCCACGCCAGTGGTTCTCCCAGATGGCTGTGCAGCAGAATGACTTGGGAGCGCTAAGAAGGCACCAGTGCGTGGTCTTCACTCCAGAGTCTCTGATGTGGTTGAAACCCAGTTGGAGTTTGATTTTTTTAAATTGTCACTGGAAGATTCTAATGTGCAGTGAGGCTTGAGAACCACTGTCTTTTCCAGTGTCTGTCTTATGACCCATAGCCCACTCTCCAGGAAAAAATATTGACAGGAATTCCAGTAGTCCTGAACTTGTGGGGTACCTCAGACATCAAGGTGCTTCACATAATTGCAGATCAACTTAGTTCATCATCTTGTTTCCGGTGGCTGGGACAGTTTCCAGAGGCCATCAACAATAAAAAATGTAGGTGTCTGTGTGTTAGGAGGAAAAACTGAGAAAAGACATTAGTACCAAGGAAAGTATTAAAATCATTAATTAATTTCTCCCTTCCTTCCTCCTTCCTTCCTCCTTCCTTCCTTCCTTCCTTCCTTCCTTCCGTCCTTCCTTCCTTCCTTCCTTCCTTGCTTATTTGCTTTTTAGGTCCGCGTCTGCAGCATATGGAGGTTCCCAGACCAGGGGTTGAATCAGAGCTACGGCTGCCGGCCACAGCCAGAGACAAAACAGCTCGGAATCTGAGCCACATCTGTGAACTACGCCACAGCTCACAGCAACGCTAGATCCGTCACCCACTGAGCAAGGCCAGGGATTGAACCCATATCCTCATGAATGCTAGTTGGGTTTGTTACCTCTAAGCCACAACGGGAACTCCTTGAATTTCTTATTAAAAAAAAGCTACAAAGTCGCTGTCCTCCCTGGAGCACTGTATAGCTTTCTTGGCTCTCCCTTGGAAATAGGGCTCATGAACCCTCTCCTTTCTTCAGCCTGTCTCCTTCCCTTGTAGAGCTTTTCAGAGTCAAAAACAGGACAATAACTTCCTCAGGCTTTTTGAATTCCATTCAGGAAGCACAGATGATTTAACCCATGTCTGCCGGTCCCGCCCACTTCTCCACCTGTTTAAAGTCAGCCTATTCTTTCATGCATGCACCTTGTCAGCTCAGCACCCTGAATTCAGCCCCTGGCAAGTGTTAATTGTCTGTGGTTCCTAAGGATTCTCCTTGGCACTGCAAAGCCTACACTACCCCAGATCACTTCTCTAGGGTCTCCTAGCAGTCCCCTCATGCTATGCCTGTGTCACTTTGATATTATTCTGATCGTAATAGTGTGATTCCTTCCTTTTCTGCCATGGGTGTCTACCTAAAACAACTCAGTTCCAATTTATCAATAATTTGTGTAATAATTTGATTAGTTTATATCTCCTCCCCATTAAATGGTAAGATTTCTTTTTTGTTGTTGGGCACTATTTTGTTTATTTTTTTTCTTAATGGATTTTATTTCAGTTATAGGTGTACATAAATCATCACAAGTCAATTTTATAGATTTTGTATCCCAAGGTCAGGTAATATAGCTGTTTTATCTCTCAGTATATTTCTGGCACTTATTACAGTGTCTGACACATAGTAGATGGTCAATAAATATTTATCGACTAGATGATTGAATAAATGGATGAGTAAGTTACAATTTGTTTGAGGGATATAATGAATTAGTATGTGTAAAACATTTTATAAACTAAAATTTTTAGAGTTACCCTGTGGTGCGGTGAATTAAGGATACAGCATTGTTACTGTAGTAGCCTGGATCGATGCTGTTGGTACAGGTTCAGTCCCTGACCAGAGAACTTGCACTTGCTGAGAGCATGGACAAAAAAACCCCCAATATTTATTGTTATTCTCATGATTGGTCTGCTTTGTTAGGATGTCTGTTTCTTTTTGAGATAATGCTAGAGAGAAATACTGGCTGGGATCAAGCTCTACATGTGTTATAGTTTAAAGATTCTGATCACCAGAATGTTGTCACTTCTCTCTGGGCCCGTTCCATCCTTGTTTATCAACATAGACTCACTTAAATGAAATGGGTAGTTTTTGTTTTCCTCAGCTGCGAGATCTTTTCAGTTGGTTTGTTGAGATAGGAATTTAAAATTTTTGAGTGCCATCAAGTGCCAGGAGTTCTTTATATTGGCATTTAGTTCATCTTTGCAGCAATTCTGAAGGCAGCCATTATCCAACCTTATCAAAAATGAAGAGAGATTAAGTAATTTTCTCAAGGTCTCACAGTTAATACGTGGGTGCTTAAGAATGGCAAACCAGAGGATGTTTGTTTCCAGGGCTCTTGATCTTTCCACCACGTGGGCTAGTTTTTCAGTATAACTCAAGCAGTCAGCATACCATCGGACCTTGGTACAGAAAATCTTGGGCTGTTAACAGATAGGAAATCTGTACCACAAAAGAGTTCCAGTGATTGCCTTTCAAAGGAATAGCAGAACAAATGGCAGTACTTTCAGGGGGCTTGAACCCAGATCTTGACTATCCCAGCCTAATGATATTTAAATTATGCTTGTCTGACATAAAAATGTATTGCAACTTGCTAAAAAATGTACTGCCTGCTGGTAAGTGCTGTCAGTTGCTTCCATTTTAGTCTTTTCCCTCATCTTGTTCTACTTCATGTTACTCTAAAAGATACTGCAGAGTCCCATTAAGCATTTTTTGACATCTGTTACTTTTCAAAATCTAACTTCTTATATTGTTTTATT
The DNA here is from genome assembly GCA_004024745.2 of Catagonus wagneri. Classification (NCBI taxonomy): domain Eukaryota; kingdom Metazoa; phylum Chordata; class Mammalia; order Artiodactyla; family Tayassuidae; genus Catagonus; species Catagonus wagneri. The sequence goes on along the minus strand of PVHT020003427.1, from coordinate 1,412,489 downwards.
AACTATTTTTATTGAAAGAGTAATACACACATGGTAGAAAAAGCCAAATGATGCAATAAGGCATATGGGAAAATATAAGTCTCTCTTGATGGCAGATCTCCTCCTGCCATTACCACTTTTTTTAGGCACCATTCTGGAAATATCCTACCTAGATGCAAATATATATTAAAAACTACACACACATACAGAGTTAAGCATACCCCTTCTCATGGCCAAAAAAAGTAATTCTGTCCTGCAAAAGTGATAATGTGTATCATCAAACATTTCTCTCTAATGCTCCCCCAATTATTTTTGCACACTCTGGTTGCTTTCTCTTTATTTATATGGTTGGGGCTCATTCTTGGAGATACAAAGAATTTGGCAGCACCCAGGCATTTGTTAAGAAAAGCCCTTCCTTTACTTCTAGAAGTATTTAGAAGCCTGTTGCAAAATGAAATAAATCTGGCAACTCAAATGAATAGATATTTATTAGGCTCATAGAAGTGCCCTGGTGTGGTACAAGCAGCAGTGAAAACTGGTAAGCAAGAACCTGGCTGTTCCATCAGCAGCGTGGTCCTTGATAAGTTACTGCATCTCTCTGAGGTTCAGTTTTCCTACCAGTAAACTCAGAAAGTGACCCTAGGAACTTTGCTAGGTCCCTTCCTGCTCTGCCACTTTATGGCTCTGTGGATTCTGGTTAAGAGAATACCAGGCTGGAAATAGAGATCCTAGGACTTTACTGCATTAGTTCTCTTGATCAAACAGTTCTAGTTCTTTGAGGTGCACAGCAGAATTATACTCCCCCTGTCTGATGGTAGTGAGAGCTGTGTGACTTGCTGGTGGTCCATGGAATGTGAGTGGATGTGACATACTTGACTCCCAGGCAGAAGCTTTAATGATTCATCGTGTTCTCTTTTTCTGTCTGAGTATTCATGCACTCAGGGAGATGCAACCCCCTTCAATCTTGGTGCCAAAGTGAGAACAGTGTAGAGCAGAGCGTCATTTGAACCATGATGGACCTGCAGTGGGAAAAAGAAAGAAATCTTCATTGTTTTAAGCCAATGAGATTTGGAGACTGTTGGTTACTGACACTTACCCTAACACAGCTTGACCAGCATGTTCTGCGAATGAATGCTAGATGTGCCTCTGGAGAGTCAGAAACCTCAGAGCAGTGACCGGAATCTCCCAGTATGCATATTGCTCACTTTGCACATATGAAGGATTTTTCAGTGATCTTCCTGGCCATTTTTAATGCCTAGTAGACTCTGTAGTTGTCTTTCTCCCCCTCTTTCATCATCTTTCTTCTTTTTTTATTCATCTCTGTTCCCTTTTAATCTGTTTCCTAAACTTGTGACCCGTGTCCTTATTTTATATTCCATCTTCTGAGAACTTGCTCTCTCCTCTCCCATTCCCTCCTGTGCCTCTCCTTTCCCTACAAAGCTTTTTCTTGACACTTATCCCCTGACAATTGCTTCCCTGGGTCTGCCTTTCAGCTTCATAAAGCCCCATGTGGTCCGTACCTCCAGGTTTTTTCATGTATCTTCCTTCTTTCTTTCGGATCCTATCTCATCTGTTCTGTCTGAAATCTCTAATCAAATGGACAAACACCTTCTCAAATGCATTTTGGGCCACCGCCATCCTCCTTGACCTCCCTGCTGCCCCTGTGATGGCAGATGACACCTTCTTTCTTCTTGGGGAAATGTCAATTTCAGTAAGTCTTTCATTTCTGGGGGCTCTTCCAAATTATGGACATTCATTTTATTTCAATTCAACTAACATTTCCTGAATCTCTACTTTGAAAGGGTCACTAGGCTGTCAGCAAGAAACCTAAAGGCTGTCTGGCAGTCAGGGATAGGGCTGAGGAGTAATGTACCATGTGAGTGCCAGAAATATTTCCGGAAAAGGACAAGTCAGACCCTTGAATGCTCTAAGAGTAATCTGCCAGCGTGGATCCAGCTCCATCTTGCATTTGCCAGGCAATGACCAGGTGTCAGGTCAAGGGATACCCACTGCTAAGTGAACATACACCTGAATCCGAGCTGAGGTCTGGAGCGATACACAGAAACTTAATAAGAGCTGGTGAGGTGTCAGGAAACAGGAGCATGAAGAGGAACTTTAAGATTGTATAGCTGCATTCCCATGGTTAGAGTTCTGCTGGCATGGAGAGCCCAAGAAAGAGTGGCACCTTCAGAGTGCTGCTGTGATATGGATTAAGGGTTCTGTGTAACAGTTGACACTTCCAAACCTATGAGAAATGGAGAACATACATGCAACTTGTCCTAAGTCACAATGAATTGAGGCACTTCTGGCCGCGGCAGCCATCAGGTGCTCAAGTGGAGAAGGCTATTCAGAGGATGTCAGAGCTGGCTGTACCCACAGTCCGGGTGCAGTAAGCCCCATCACTCAAGGTGATGGTGAGGACTTAGGAAGAGAGGTTCCATGAGGCGATAGGTCAGGGACGTGGAAGCTTGGCACCTGCTTATGAAATTTCACCAGCTGCAGCAGAAGGGGTAAGAGGGGAGAGGCAAAGAATGGCTTCCACGGAGTCTTCCTTTGAGCCCTGATTTCTTTCTCTTTCCTTTAAGATTCCCCTTGTCCCAGATGGTGGCCTTAGGCCTGACTCTTCTGAGGCTGACTGTAATTCTAAAGTAGAAGGGGGTCAGTTTGCAAAGTGGCTAGCGGTAGATTCTGGAGTGGGATAGTCCGGGTTCAGGCTTGGCTTGCCATTTGCTGGGTTGGTGAGCAAGTCTTCCTGTCTATCTAATCTTCTATTTTTTCATTTGTAAAATGAGAACAATTACAGTACTATAGTGAAGATGGAGTGAGATGAGGCTTAAATATAATCTTGGCATTTGGGAAGTATTCAATAAATTATGTTTTATTAAAACTCAATGTATTGGCAATCAATGTTTAATTGAGAGGACAGAAACCACTGTAGATCTTTCAAACAAGAAAAAAAAAAAAAAAACCATGGAATTAGGTGCTTTGGAAAGCATCGGAAGGACCGGCTGCATAAGTTAGAGCCAGGGGATGACCACTGACTTTCAGCTTTATCACCGTAGCTGTGATTCTGAGAATCAGGAAGTTACTGCCACTTCCCAGGGTCAAGAAACTGCAGAAAACCACCCTGGTCAACGGTCACAGCTGGCCATGCACCCTCTGACAGTCAGAGGAACATGAAAGCCACTGATAACATGTGGCCAAAGCCATATGTTCACCAGCACCACCAGAGAAAAAATAACTTCTGCTTCTCTTCCAACATTCATTGAAATGCAGGAATTCTGCTGACCAACCAAGGGACCTAGGAAATGCAGTTCCCAACTATCGTTTGCTGAGACGTGGGAGAGCATGGAAGGGGGCTGGGAATGATGCAGGGGCCAACAGCATGGAGAAGATGTGCCTGGATCTGAAATTCTTGCAATCAGCTGGAAGGCTCCATTCTATTTCCTTTCCATGCTGGGTAGCTGACACCCACGGAGGAGTATGGTTCTCTTTCTTTGAGCTTCTGTGTCTGAACCTTAGTTGATTGTCTGCTGTTGGGTCTCTGGCTGAACTCAGGGAAGGTCCCCTGTCATGCTTGGTGCCCCTGCCTGGCACAGCAAGGTCAGTGTCTTCTCGGTGATCCACACCAAATGTGTTCACAGTGTTTTGGATCCGAGTACACAAACTTTGGGCTGGGAGACAGACAGTTTTAGCTCTCAGAGTGCTTTAGCAACATGCGAGTCTTCTCCACTAAGTGCCTCCCATATGTCCCAGCAGACTTCCCACACTTTCTTTCCTTTGGAGCAGTTTTAAGCTGAGAGTTAAGCACTTGGCCTTCCTGTTTTAGATCAGTGCCCACTGGCTGTGGGACCCTGGGCAAGTTGCTTCCCCTTTCTGGGCCTTGATTGTCCCAAGCACAGAACAGGGGTTTAAGTAAGATGGCCTCCGGGCTCTCTCCCAGGTTTGGTATGTTACGATGAGAGGTTGTGGAGGGCAGTGGTTGGAGCCCTGACCAGCCCACTGGTGGCACTTGCAGAGCTCCAGATACTGTGATGACTGTCCTTGTTCAGTCATCTGTCCTTGAGCTGTCCTTGTCCAGCTGCTGCCCCACACACCCATTCCCCCACTTTGGTAAAAACTCTTGGGTCTGAGGCCATAAGAGTAACACCTTCCCTAGTGCCCACCTTGTTGCCATCAGCACAGCTCAGACACTGCTTGTGAGTGTGTGCATCTCTGTGCCCGAGGCTGGCGTGTCGAGGAGAGGCTGGGCAAATCCATGTTAGGACAGAGACATGGTATGGCTCATTTTCACCTTTGAGGCTCTCTTTGTTGGGAAGACGCTTGTTGTCTAAAGGAAGCTAAATTTAGCTATATTTTGTCAGTTAGAATGTACGCTCCCAAAGAGAAGCCTAGCAGATCTCAGCCATGTCACACTTAATTAGTCATGCGAGCACTTAAAAGCGTGCTAGGAGAACTAGCTTCCTGGGATTGGCCATAACAGCACTGAGAAGTGCCACGCCGACTCTTTTAGGATTTACCTCAAGAAGCAGGATGGAGGGGAAAGCATGAAATCTCCCAAACAATGAGCGATTTTTTTTTCTTTCTTGCAAGATTGACAAATGGGATATTCAAATGAGGAGAAAATGTACAAAGTGGCATAGATAGTGTTCCTGTGGCCTTTTTCGTACACACTATCCAGATTCCCCCCTCCCCCCTCAGTTTGAATTTAGAGATTCTTAGAGTTTAGTTGCTGGCATCTGATTAACTCTTTAAGGTACAGACAGGGAGAGGAAGTAACTTTTGGGGATTCCTTACCTTCCTCATTTCCCCAAGTTCTAGAAAAATTATGCAGTAAGCCAAGTGGTGTGACCCTCGTTTTATAGAAGAAGAAACTAAAACTCAGAGAGGTGATTAACAAGGGCCTGGTTGTCATTTCCATCTGCTTCTCTTCTAAGTCCATGTTCTTTCTACAGCTAGAGTCAAGGTAAGTACATCGAGGAATTTGACTTAATCATGGTTTTGAGATTTAAATAGCGCTATGGTGGAGTTCTATTGTGACTCAGCAGAAATGAATCTGACTAGGATCCATGAAGATGCAGGTTCGATCTCTGGCCTCGCTCATTGGGTTGAGGATCCAGTGTTGCCATGAGCTGTGGTACAGGTCTCAGACGTGGCTTGGATCTGGTGTTGCTGTGGCTGTGGTGTAGGCCAACAGCTACAGCTCCAATTCAACCCCTAGCCTAGAACCTCCATATGCCATGGGTGTGGCCCTAAAAAGACAAAAAAAAAAAAAAAGTGCTGTCTTTATATTGGCTTCCTATTTCAGTGTGCACAGCACTCTGTGCTGTGGAGTCTCACCCTGCCAGGCCAAGGGTCAGGATGTATGTTTGAACAAAAGCTGCACGTGTCCAGCAGGCTAGCATCCTCCATGGAGTCGGGCCAGCTTGCTTTGGCAGTTGCTGAAAAAAGAGGCATGTGTCTTCTTTTCCATAGGGCCCACAAAATGAAAAGGCAAACCCCTCTGCTATGAAGAGGGAAAAAAGAACCCTCCACAGCTTTTGTTCATCTGTGATTCTATGGCAGGTTGATAATTTAAACTCTCTCCTAACAAACTCTTCCTGTAAAATTTCCGGAGTTTCTAAATAAAGATAAATGCCTAATTCAGTATGACAAGATGCTCCAAGCATCCTGCAAAGAGTCATTGCCTTAGTGTCCTGACCCCCACCACATCTCTCCTTTCCTGGGAATTGAAGGCCCAATAAAAACACCAGGCTGTGTTGTCAGAGATCTTTTCTTTCATCTAGGAGAGCAAAATTGGATCCATTAACCCTCTACGAATTGGCTCTAAAGTTTACAGTGGAAAGGACCTCAGTGATGAGAAAACAAAGTTAGGGGAGGACAGTGATCCATGCAAGATTTGACTGCTGGCTGGTGACAGAACCTGGAGTAAACTTGGGTCTTATAACTGGAAGATCACTGGATCACAGCACGGTGGAGTTGAAGGACAAAGCCTCTACTCTTGATGCTCCCTCTTAATAATGTGCATGTCCTTAGGGACCCTTAACCAATCTGAGTCTCAGTCTTCATCTGAAACAAGATGAAGTGTTGTGAAGAAGATGAGTGATGGCAAAATCCCCAGGAAGTACTGTCATAGAGTGGGAGCTCAATAAATGGTAGATAGTATTACTTATTTAGGGGTGAAAACATTACAGGAGTTCAAGGAAGGAAGAGCCCAGCATACTGGTAGGGGACGATCGCTTAGAGAAGGATGTTGAGTTAGGCCGTGCAGACCTAATAATGTTTGGATGAAAGTAAGAATAGATAGGGCATTCTCAGTAGGACAATGAAATGGGAATATACTTTTAGGCAAGAAAGCAAACATGAAGACCAAGAGTAACCATGTTTGATTGGAGCATTAGATTCAGGAACAGTTGAATCTAATGAGTTGCTAGACAAACCACCACAGTCATTTTGTGAACTTGAACATTATGCTAAGTAGTTAGAGATGCAGGCATGTGGGAACCTTTGAAGGGTTTTGACTGGAAGAATTACAGAACTCCATAGATCCATGTCATTATATGGAGGGTGAACTGGAAGAGAGAGCAGCTGGAGGTTAGGAGAATCACGAAGAGGCTCTTATGGTGAGCCAGGCGAGAGAGGAAGAACACAAATGAATTTGGTGGCAGCTGAGATGAATAGGAAAAGATGAGTGTGAAGGATATTTTAAAGGAAATTGGCAGGAAGAATCCATCCTATTGTAGGAAAGAGAATTTAATTAGCTTGGTAAAGTGGAGAGGGAATATTCATGGCTTGTTGGGTTGAATACTGTATTTTAAAGAAAAGGTGTCCCAGTCCACAAATCTGAGAGAAAAAGAACATGATAAATGATTAAGCCAAAATGACTAAAAGACTTCAAGAAATGATAAAATGAACTCAAATGAAGATGAAATGTTTGAGATCTGCGAGTCTTGGCTCAAACTAAAACCCTTAGGGTTAACTTTCACTATGCATTGTGGTGATTCTTCAAAGTCTTTTCACTAATAGCAGATCTAGTTGCTGAAAAACGATGGTTGCATATTAAAATCGATAGCATATACAGTCTTCACTCTAACTTTTCTTACTTGTACAGCAAGGTTCAGTCTGTGTGAGCCTTTCATAATGATGATGTATGTATTTTTATTATATATTAATATATTTATGATGTATATGTAACTTAATAACAATGCTCAGAGCTACCTTTTTTTTTTTTTTGGCTTTTTGTCATTTTTTAGCGCTGTACTCACGGCATGTGAAGATTCCCAGGCCTGAGGTCTAATCAGAGCTGTAGCTGCTGGCCTGCACCACAGCCACAGCAATGCAAGATCCGAGCTGTGTCTGCAACCTGCACCACAGGTCACGGCAACGCCGGATCCTTAACCCACTGAGCGAGGCCAGGGATCGAACCCACAACCTCATGGTTCCTAGTCGGATTCGTTAACCCACTGCGCCACGACAGGAACTCCCAGAGCTACCTTTTCGTAAGAGTGTTTGGTGGGAGGCTGGCCCTCCATACTGTCCTGTGAGAACAGGGATGTAGTCAAAAAAGGTCCAGAAATGTCACATACCAGTCAGAGGTCAGTCAGGAGCCAGAAAGCTACCAACTCTTTGAACAGAAAGAAGGTGATATAAAGATATAAATTTATTAGCCAAGTAACTGTGAAGGCAGAGCAAGAACACTAAATTATCACAGACGTAGCTACTTCAGGAAGTAGTGGTCACCCCTTTAACGGGTATTATTAAATATACCAGCTGGTATTATAGGGCTGGTTCCATGAAACCATAAAAGCTTGCAACCGGGACAAGCTTGAAACCTAGACTTCGGAGGAAGGGGTGCAGCTTGTCAGGTCTAGTCTCTGAGCTCAAAGGTGGAGGAGCCCCTTTTGAGGCTAAGGAGGGGAGCTAGCTGGCTGGTGCTGTCATCTCAAATGCAGTGGGGCTGGTTCTGCAAGAGTTAGAAAAAGAACAAACTGAATTCAGCTGCTGCTGTGAGAAGAATTTGCTGCTGCCAACCCAAAGAGGTGCTGCCGGGGTGGCACAGAGTGAAACAGGCAGGAAACAAAGAGGAAGTTCCTGCTCCATCCTCCCTGTCTCCCACAGCGCCCTCTCGTGGCCAAGCATGTCAGGAGGCCAGGTGCGAGGCAGAGTTCTTGTCTCAGCGCTGCAAACCCAATAAAAAGGGTGGGTTTAGAGCTGAGACACAGTAATTTAATAACTGGTACATGCCACTTAGTTTATCAGCCTCTTGGATAGTCATTGTGTATATTTAAGGCTCTCTACAATTCCTTGGAGAAGAAATCAGCTTCTCTTTATGTAACTGAGCGTGCCTCAAACTGCAGAAGTCCTCTTATTCCCCTCCCCCTTCCCCAGTATAATGAAATGGTAATGTAAAAACAGTTGGGTTGAATCTGTACGTACTGGCATAGGAAAATACCCATCATGGATCACTTTACCTCTATATTAAAAGCAAAGATATTTATATAAAAATTGAGAAAAAGGCTGAAGACTATACATTAAACTGTGAACAGTGGTTATCAGTTGCCAGGGAGGGTATTAGTTATGGGGTTTCTTTTACTTTCTGCTAGGCACTTAGTGTTTGAATTTTAACTTGAGTGTATGTTATTTCATAATGAGAAAAAATAATATCACTTTTGTGGTTAAAAAACACTGCCTATAAAAGACAGACTTCACAGTTCTATCAGTGTTCCTGTTAATATGTGGCACCAAAATGAATGTAGTATTTTTGGAGAGAAGAAAAAAGAAGGAAAGTGGTGTTTACTAAACACCTTCTACATGCCAAGCTGTTGGGAATGTGGCATACAGCATCCCATTTAATCTTTTTTTAATTTTTACTTTATATTTGAGTATAGTTGATTTACAATGCTGTATTAGTTTTAAGCATACAGAAAAGTGGTTCAGTTATACATACATCCATTCTTTTTCAGATTCTTTTCCCATGTAGGTTATTACAGAATACTGAGTAGAGTTCCCTGTGCTATGTAATAGGTCCTTGTTGATTATCTATTTTACATATAGTAGTGTGTGTATGTTAATCCCAGACTCCTAATTTATCCCTTCTCCCAGCTTTTCCCCTTTGGTAACCATAGGTTTGTTTTCGAAGTCTGTGAGTCTATTTCTGTTTTGTAAATAAGTCCATTCGTATCACTTCTTTAGATTCCACATGTAAGTGTAATACAGTATTTGTCTTTGACATACTTCACTTAGTATGATAATTTATGGGTTCATTGATGTTGATGCAAATGGCATTATTTCATTCTTTTTATGGCTAATACTCCATTGTATGTATGTACCACATCTTCTTTATCCATTTTTCTTTTGAAGGACATTTAGTTTGCTTCCATGACTTGGTAATTATCATTAGTGGTAATTAACATTGGTGTGCCTGTGTCTTTTCAGTTATAGTTTTCTCCAGATATATGCGCAGGAGTGGGATTGTGGGATCATATGGTAGTTCTATTCTTGGTCTTTTAAGGGACCTCCATACTTCCTAACCACAGAGGTTGTACCAGTTTACATTCCCATCAACAGTGAATTAATGTTCCCTTTTTTTTTCCATACCCTCTCCAGTGTTTAGTGTTCATAGACTTTTTGATGATGGTTATTCTGACCACTGTGATGTGATCTCTCACTGTAGTTTGAATTTGCATTTGTCTGATAATTAGTGATGTTGAGCATCTTTTTGTGTGTTTTTTGGCCATCTGTATGTCTGTATGGAGAAATGTCTGTTTAGATCTGACCGTATTTTGATCGTTTTTTTTTTTTTATATAAAGCTACATGAGCTGTTTGTATATTTTGGAGATTAATCCCTTGTTGGTTGCTTCATTTGCAGATATTTTCTTCCATTCTGTAGTTGTGTTTTCATTTTATGATTTCCTTTGCCATGCAAAAGCTTTTAAGTTTAATTAGGTCCCATTTGTCTGTTTTTGTTTTTATTTTCATTAGTCTTGGAGGTGGATTCGAAAAGATACTGCTGTAATTTATGTCAGAGAGTGTTCTTCTCCCTTATGTTTTCCTCTATGAATTTTGTAGTATCTGGTCTTTTTTTTTTTTTTTTTTTTTTTTTTTTTTTTTTTTTTTTTTTTTTTTTTTTTTTTTTTTTTTTGTCTTTTTGCCTTATCTAGGGCTGCACCCGTGGCGTATGGAGGTTCCCAGGCTAGGGGTCTAACAGGAGCTGTAGGTGCCGGCCTTTGCCACAGCCACAGCAATGCAGGATCTGAGCTGTGTCTGCAACCTACACCACAGCTCACGGCAACGCTGGATCCTTAACCCACTGAGCAAGGCCAGGGATTGAACCCGCAACCTCATGGTTCCTAGTTGGATTTGTTAACCACTGAGCCACGACGGGAACTCCCAGTATCTGGTCTTAAATGTAGGTCTTTAATACATGTTGAATTTATTTTTGTGAATAGTGTTAGAGAATGTTCTGATCTCATTCTTTTACATGTACCTATCCAGTTTTCCCAGTACCACCTACTTAACAGACTGTCTTTTTTCCATTGTATATTTTTGCCTTCTTTGTTGTAGATTAGTTGACTGTAGTTGCTTGGGTTTATTTCTGGGCTTTCTATCTTGTTCCATTGATCTGTATTTCCATTTTTGTGCTAGTACCATCCTGTTTTTATGACTGTAGCTTTGTAGTATAGTCTGAGGTCAGGGAGCCTGATTCCTCCAGCTCCATTTTTCTTTCTCAAGTTTGCTTTGGTTATTTGGGGTCTTTGATGTTTCCATACACATTTAAAATCTTTTTTTCTAGTTTTGAGAAGAATGTCATTTATAATTTGACAGGGATAGCACTGAATTTTTTGATTGCCTTAGGTAATATAGTTATTTTGACAATATTGATTCCTCCAGTCCAAGAGCATGGTATGTCTTTCATTGGTTTGTGTCATCTTCAGTTATTTCATCGGCATCTTACAACTTTTGGAGTTTTGCCTCCTTAGTTTTTTCCTAGGTATTTAATTCTTTTTAATGTGATGTAAAATGAGATTGCTTCTTTAATTTCTCTTTCTGATCTTCCATTGTTAGTGTGTAGAAATCAAGAGATTTCTAAGTATCAATTTTATATCTTCAGACTTGACCAAATTTATTGATGAACTCTGGTAGTTTTCTGGTAGCATTGTTAGGATTGTCTAAGTATAGTATCATGTCATCTGCAAACAGTAACAGTTTTACTTATCTTCCAATCTAGATACCTTTTATTTCTTTTTCTTCTTTGATTGCCATGGCTAGGACTTCCAAAACTATGTTGAATAAGAATGATGAGAATGGACATCATTCTCTTGTTCCTGATCTTAGAGGAAATGCTTACACCTTTTCACCATTGAGTATGATGTTAGCTGTGGATGTGTCATATATGGACTTGATTATGTTGAAGCAGGTTCCCTCTTTGTCCACTCTCTGGAGAGTTTTTATCAGAAATGGGTGTTGAATTTTGTCAAAAGTTTTAATGCATCTATTGATATGATTATATGGTCTTTATTCTTCAGTTTTGTTGATGTGGTATATTACACTGATTGATTTGAGTGTATTAAAAAATCCGTGTATCTGAGATAAATCCCACTTGTTCATAGTGTATGATCCTTTACATTTATTGTTGGATTCAGTTTGCTAGTATTTTGTTAAGGATTTTTACATCTGTGCTCATCAGTGATATCGGCCAGTAATTTTCTTTTTTTGTGGTATCTTCGTCAGTGATGGTGGCTTTATAGATTGAGATTGGGAGTATACCTCCCTCTGCAATTTTTTGGAAGAGTTTCAGTTTCTAGTTTTTTGGAAGGGTTTTATAAATGTTTGGTACAATTCACCTGTGAAACTATCTGGTTCTGGACTTTTGTTTATTAGAAGCTTATTTTTAATTTTTTTTATTGTAGTTGATTTACAAAGTTCTGTCAGTTTCTGCTATACTGCAAAGTGACCCAGTTATACATTTATATACATTCTTTTTTATTCACATTATCCTTCATCGTGTTCTATTGGAAGGTTTTAAATCACAGATTCAATATTAGTACTTGTTCATATTTTCATATTTCTTCATGTTTCAGTTTTGGACTATTGTACTTTTCTTAGAATTTATCCATTTCTTTTAGGTGTCCATTTTATTGGCATATATTTGCTTGTAGTAATCTCCTAGAATCCTTTGTATTTCTGTGGTGCCACTGGTAACTTCTGTTTTTCCACTTCTAATTTTGATTTGAGCCATTTCCTCTTTTTCTTGATGAATATGGCTAAAGGTTTATCAATTTTGTTTATCTTTTCAAAGGACAAGATTTTAGTTTCATTGATCATTTTTCTTCATCTCTATTACATTTACTTCTGCTCTGATTTTATCATTTCTTTCCTTCTACTAACTTTGGGTTTCCTTTGTTCTTCTTTCTCCAGTTACTTTATGTGTAAGGTAAGGTTGTTTATTTGAGATTTTTCTTACTTCCTGAAGTGAGATTATATTGCTATAAAATTCCCTCAGAATTGCTTTTGCTGCATCTCATAGGTTTTGGATCTTTGTGTTTTTGTTGTCATTCATCTTTATTTTTTTCCCTCTTTGGTTTCTTCAGTGATCCATTGGTTGTTTAGTAACATGGCTTAGCCTCCATGTGTTTGTGTTTTTTACACTTTTTTTCCTTGTAATTGATTTCTAATCTCATTGTGTTGTGGTTGGAAAATATACTTGATATGATTTCACTTTTCTTAAATTTATGGAGGTCTGCTTTGTGGCCCAGCATGTGATTTATACTGGAGAATGTTCCATGTGCACTTGAGAAGAATGTGTATTCTGCCATTTGTGAATGGAATGTTCTATAACTATCAGTTAGGTCCATCTGATCTACTGCATTGTTTAAGGCCTGTGTTTCCTTATTGATTTTTCTGTCTGGATGATCTATCCATTAATGTAAATGAGGTGCTAAAGTCCCCAACTGTTATTGTGTTACTGTTGATTTCTTCTTTTAGGGCTATTAGCAGTTGCCTTATATATCGAGGTGCTCCTTTGTTGAGTACATATGCACTTACAGTTGTTATATCTTCTATTTGAATTGATCATTATGTAGTGTCCTTCATCTCTTGTAACAGTCTTTTCTTTTGTCTTATATGAGTATTGCTACTCCAGGTTTATTTTGTTTTTCATTTCCATAGAATAGCCTTTTCTGTCTCCTCACTTTCAGTCTTTATGTGTCCCTATATCTGAGGATAGGTCTCTAGTAGATATATAAGATACCTATCTATATATTGATATATCTACATGTTTTGGTTAGAGGTTTTAATCCATTTATATTTTAAAATAATTACTGATATATATTTTCTTATTGCCATTTTGTTAATAGTTTTTGATTTGTTTTTTTGTAAGTCTTTTTTCTTCTCTTCCTCTATTCTCTCTTCTTATAATTCCATGACTATCTTTAATCTTGTGTTTGGATTGCTTTTTCTTTTTTTGTGTGTATCTAGTATAGATTTTTGGTTTACAGTTACTATGAGATTTTTATATTGTTATATACATATACATATACACACACAAGATTGTTTTAAGTTACTGGCCTCTTAATTTGAAATGCATTTTCATAATCTGCATTTGTCCTCTCTGCCTCATTTATATTGTCTTTGATTCCTTCTAGTGTATTTTTTTTTTTCAGTTATTTCAGTGTTCATCTGTTTGTTCATTAAGTCTTCTAGCTCCTTGTTAAACATATCTTATATCTTCTTGATCTGTGCCTCCTTTCTTTTTCTGAGGTCTTGGATAATCTTTACTGTCATTACTCTGAATTCTTTTTCAGGTAGATTGACTATCTCCACTTCACTTTGTTGTTCTTTTGGGGTTTTAACTTGTTCTTTCACCTGGAATATATCTCTCTGCCATCTCATTTAGTCTAACTTTCTGTGTTTGTGGTCTCCATTCCTTAGGCTGCAGGATTATAGTTCCTCTTGCTTCTGGTGTCTGCCCCATGTTGGTTGAGATTGGTCCAGGGGCTTGTGTAGGCTTCCTGGTGGGAGGAACTGGTACCTGCCCACTGGTGGGTGGAGCTGGTTCTTCTCTCTCTGGTGGGCAGAGATGTGTCAAGGGGTGTGTTTAGTGGCAGCTCTGGGCTTAAGAGCACTTTAGGCAGCATATGTCTGCTGATGGGTGGGTCTGTGTTCCCACATTGTTGGTCGTTTGGCCCAAAGCATCCCAGTGCTGTAGCCAGTAGGCTTTTGTTTGGAGCCAGGTCTCTGGGCCAAAACAGTGACCTCTGAGAGAGCTCACACTGATGATTATTCCCTAGGGCCTCCACCAGCAGTGTCCTTGTCCCGATAATGAGACACTGCTGACCGCTTCCTCCACAGGAAACTCTCCAAGACCTGCAGATAGGTCTGACCCAGTCTCCTGTGGAGTCACTATTTTGGCCCAGGTCCCAGTATTTGTGAGATCTTGTGTGTGCCCTCTAAGGGTAGAGTCTCTGCTTCCCCCAGTCCTGTGGATTCCTGTACTTAAACCCCACTGGCCTTCAAAGCTAAACACTCTGGAGGCTCCTTCCAGTTCCAGACCCCAAGTCTAGGGAGCCTGACTTTGGGCTCAGAACTCTCTAATATATAATCATTTTCTAGTTTGTGGGTCACCTACCTGGCGGTATGGGATTTGATTGTATCATGAATGCACCCTTCTACCATTTCATTGGGGCTCCTTTTTTAACTTTTGATGTAGAATTTCTTTTTTGATAGGTTCCAGTCTTTTTTGTCAATGGTTGTTCAGTAGTTAGTTGTGGTTTTGGTATTTTTGTGAGAGGCAGTGAGCTTGCGTCTTTCTATTCTGCTATCTTGTCTCCTCCAAAGTGCTGCATTTAATTTTTTCATCAGTGCTCTGTTATTCTCATTTTTCCAGATAAGGAACAAGGCTCAGAGCTATATGTAATTTCCCCAATACCTAGTAAAGAGGAGGAGCTACTGCAAGTCTACTACACTCTACCACTTCGTTATTTACCTTGTCAATGTATTTTATATTCTTTTTTTTTCTCGTTTTCTTAGTGGATTTTATTTCAATTATAGGTGTACATAAATCATCACAAGTCAATTTTATAGATTTTGTATCCCAAACCCACAGTGCATCCCCCCACCCCCCATATTGTCTTGTTTGAAAAACCAAGGTTTTCCAAAGTCTGTGAGTCATTCTCTGTTCTGCAAAGAGGTTCACTGTGTCTTTTTAGTTTCCACATGTAAGCGGTAGTATTGGGTGTTGCTGTCTAATTGTCTGACTGGTTTCACTTCACGTGATAATTTCTAGGTCCATCCATGTTGCTATAAATGCTGTTATTTATTTCCTTTTAATGGCTGAGTAATATTCCATTGTGTGTATGTACCATATCTTCCCTATCCACTCTTCTGTCAATGGGCATTTAGGTTGTTTCCATGACCTGGCTATTGCATTGAGTGCTGCAATGAACACTGGAGTACAGGTGTCCTTTCGAGTCATGGTTTCCTTTGGATAGATGCCCAGGAGTGGGATTGCTAGATCAAATGGTAATTCTATTTTGAGTTTTCTGAGGAATCTCCATACTGTTTTCCACAGTGGTTGCACCAATTTGCATTCCCACCAACAGTGTAATAGGGATCCTTTTTCTCCACACCCTCTCTAGCACTTATTGTGACCCTCTCTAGCACTTATTATTGACTTTTTGATGATGGCCAATCTGGCTGGTGTAAGGTGGTACCTCATAGTGGTTTATATAGATCAGTGGAACAGGATAGAAAGCCCAGAATTAAATCCACGCATCTATAGTCAACTAATCTATGACAAAGGAGGCAAGAATTTACATTGGACAAAAGACAGCCTCTTCAATAAGTTGTGCTGGGAAAACTGAACAGCTACATGTAAAAAAATGAAACTAGAACACTTCCTAACACCATGCACAAAAATAAACTCAAAATGGATTAAAGATCTAGATATAAGACCAGATACTATAAAACTCTTAGAGAAAAATATAGGCCAAACACTCTCTGACATAAATGATAGCAACATCTTCTCAGATCCATGTGTCAGAGTAAGGACAATAAAAAGAGAAATAAACAAATGTATTTTATATTCTTATGTTTAATTTGTTTTTTCTCCCTGATGATTTTTTTAATATCCAAGGAATTATATCTTATTTTCCTAACAGCTTTAATCCTTTTCAGGGATGTTATGGGTCATTCCGCGCCCCCCAATTCATATATCGAAGGTTTAACCTGTAGTATCTCAGAATGTGACAGTATTTGGAGATACAGCCTTTAACAAGGTGAGTAAAATGAGACTGTTAGGGTGTACCCTAAGCTGATGTGACGGGTATCATTATCAGAAGAGGAAATTTGGACACACAGAGAGACATCAGGGGTGTGTGCACATAGACTGAGAGGTGACCACAAGAAGAAACAGTGAAAAAGTGGCCTTCTGCAAATACAGAGAGAGGCCTTAGAAGAAATCAAACCTGACGACACCTTCATCTTGGACTTCTAGATCCAGAACAGTGAGAAAATTTCGCTAACACTTTCTGTAGTATGTTGTTATGGCAGCCCTATCAAACTAATATAAGGAATTGTTATCATTTATACTTGTTTCATTTAGCTACTGGTGTTTTGCGTGTAGCAGAGCCTTTGTAAGTAAGTGGTTTGATCATTTATCACTTTGATCATTTTCCTTACATTCATTTATTCAATAGATCTTATTTGAGTACCTCTCTGTGCCAGGCACTGTCCTAGACCCTGACAAACAGTGTCCAAAACAAACAAAAGAAAAACCACTGCCATCTTGAAGCTTAGATTCTTCTAGGGGAAAGAACGAGAAATGAGATAAGTAAATACTTTAGATAGTGGTAAATAAGTAACATATATAATGTGTTAAATAGTGATAAATGTGAAGGAGAGAGAAAAAACAAAGCTAAGAGGAAGCTGTAGAATGGGAGAGGGGTTGTCCAGGGAAGACTTCATGAAGTAGGGATGTTGGAATAAAGACCTTTATCACTGTGAGAATCAGATAACCCCTAAATCAAAGGGCAATCTGAGATAGGTTTCCAAGTTCATTTTCAACTTCTCAGACTCCCGAAAGTCAGCAAACACATACTTCCAGAGCTCTTCCAAATCCAAACCTGCATTGCAATAGGTCATTAGCAGCTAAGAGATACACAAGTCAATCCCAGAACCGTTTCTCGCCACAGAAAAATGATTACTCCCAGAGCAGCTTTTCTCATTCAGAAACAAACACTCCCTCCCCCTGACCCCCTTTCAAAGCTTTATCCTGGTAATCATTTTTTAAAAAGACAGAAAAATGCCTAAAAGTTATTTCCATCCAGTCAAAAATGGAAATGGCTTTTAGCCTGTGTTTGCATGCCTACCAGAAAGGACTTACTGAGTTTTCAATTTGCTCACACAGCTCATATTTAAACGGCAGTGGAAAACAGTAAAGGCTAGTAGTTGGAGAAGAGGGGAGAGACTGAATCATTGCCAGGATTTACTGATTTGCTGGCTGACCTCGACTAAATCTCCTTAACCTCTCTTTCTTGAAGCCATGTTTCACACAATAGCAGGGATAAAGAAATTTACGGTTTTGATGTTGTTATCAAATGTTTAGAGCTTGGGGTTGGAAGAGACAAAAGCAGGCTGCTGTATTTGCATAGCGTTTTCATTCCCCTTCCTCTCTGCTTGTTTTCTGTCGTAATCAACCCTGGACAGGCAGTTCCTCTCCCAGCCCTCCCGGACCCCTGAGGAGACAGGCTGCCCGCGACCTCTCTGGTCCTCTGCCTCTTTGGGGACAGCCGTTGCTCAAACCTGGTGGCTGTGAGCTAACAGTTAAGCCTGTGGCTGCCTTGACCTGCAGCATCCCCTTGTTTCAGTCACAATTTCAGCTTTATGATTCCTATCTGTACCTGCAGGGCATTGTCAGTGGCAGGAAAGAAACCTGATAGACGGGAAGAAGTAAATGAATTTCGCAGACTCCACTGAGCCACCCTGGTCCCCTGGGAATAAATGTTGTGTACAAAGGAGGCGCTGCCCAGACAGGGATCTTCCCTTGGGCTGCCTCTCATGGGTACTGGTCCCGAGACTGGTGGGTGCAAATCTTCTGTATTCCATACTGCAAATGTGCTATCCTGTAGCTATGAGGAGCTCCCTTCTGGGCTCTGGAAACAGACGAATAAAGGTGGTACAAGGTGAAGAGACTCTAGGTAATTGAGGCCCGGAGGCTACTAGCAGCATCCCCATTCTGGCCCATTCCCAGCATCTGATCCACCCATGCCAGATCCCCTTAGGATTCCCCCAAATGACAGATGGCTCTCCCGGATGGCCAATCGGCACAGATGTGACTGCAGCCTTTAGATAAACAATAGCCCTTGCTGGCATGGGCAGTAACCTAAATTTTTCCAATTATAAGTCCAGCAAATGCCACAGTCTTGGACAGATGCCGTTTCGAGGTCCCCATGGTCACTTTAAGGACAGAGGCACTGCACAGAGTAGAAGATGGAATAATGTGTGAGAAAAGCCTGTATGTTGGACACAGCTCCTTCACCAAAGAACTGAACAGCCTTGACCAAGTCAATTCCCCTCCTGCAGCCTGCAGTGTCCTCATTCATACTGATTGCAGCCATAGGTCTTGACAGACTTTAATCCATGTGTAATATACATGTCAATTTCAGTAGCTGCCCTTTGAAATCCTACTAAGGTTCATTTGAAACTCACTTCTTTTAGAATAAGATGCCCATCCTCAGATCTGAGGATTGAGAGTAGGAAGAGGAGAAGGCTCATGACCTTCCTTTCACCTCTACCTCTGAGTTCTTGTTTCAGGTTAAGTTCCTCAGTTGTTAACTCGTGTGTGAATCTCAATATAGCACTTTACTTTCTCATTGATTGCCGTCAATGATCAATCACACCTACAGATTGCTTGCACAGGGCCTTTTTGGGGAGGAAAACCTAAAACATCTAGGAGGAGAATGAGGGAAACCATAAAGACTTGACCTTGCACATCTGGCTACTTGAAAGTCCATCTCTGCCAACCTGGGCTCGGGCTCTGGCCACATGGGTGGAACCTCTTCTCCCTCCCCTTTCCCAGCTTCCTCTCAGAACTAAAAGGAAATCCTCTCACTTTCTTTTTTTTTTTTTTTTATATTAA
>PVHT020003427.1:1367139-1392374 GCA_004024745.2 Catagonus wagneri | reverse complement strand
GTAGGTGGGGTTGATTCCTAGCCCTCTGATGGGTGGGGCTTTGTCTCTGGATGAGATTAGAGGCTGGCTGTGTGCCTGAGGGGTCTTTAGGCAGCCTGTTTAGTGATGGGTGGGGCTGTGATCCCACCTGGATTAATGTTTGGCCTGGGGCTTCTCAGCGCTGATGGGAGGGACCAGATTTTCCCAGAAATGGCCCCCTTCAGAGAATTGCAGGCTAATGAATGTTCCCGAGAGCTTCGCCTCCAATGTCCTTCCCCCACAACAAGCCACAGTCACCCCTATTTTCCCAGGAGATCCTCCAAGAATTGCAGTAAGGTCCACCCGGATTCCTATGGAGACTGCTTTGCCCTGGGACCCAGTGCACGTGAAAGTCTGTGTGTGCCTTTCAAGGATGGGGTCTCTGTTTCTCCCAGTCCTGTGGAGCTCCTGCACACAAGCCCCGCTGGCCTTCAATGCCAGATGCTCCGGGGGCTCTTTCTCCCTGTGCCCGATCCCCAGGCGTGGGGTTTTGACGTGGGGCTCAGAACTCTCAGTCCTGTAGCTAAGTCTCTGTGATGCAGTTACTTTCCAGTCTGTGGGGCTTCCCACCCGGGTGGTATGGGGTTGCTTCTATCACGTAATCGCCCCTCCTACCTCTTGATATGGTCTCCTCTTTGTCTTCTGGAGTAGAATATCTTTTTTGGAAGTTTACAGTCCAGTTGGTTGAAGGCTGCTCGGCATTTGTTTGTAGTTTTGCTGTTTTTCGGGAGAGAAGTTTAGCTCCAGTCCTTCTATTCTGCCATCTTAATCCAATCTCCAGGAAATCCTCTCACTTTCTGTGCAGAGCAATTAATTTCCTGTTCTGCCCTTGTATTTCAGTTTTACTTTATCTTTCTAGACTTTGTTCTGGAAGCTGTATGGTTTTACTTCCAAATGGCCCAGTGACATGTTTTCCTCAGAGTAGTTTGTTCCCTTATAAGAGGAATTGTGATGCTAGCTGTTATGTTCACACACATACTGAATCCCTCAGACTTGTAAATCCTCAGCATTTCAGTCTAACAAGAAGTGGTTGAGCCCCTGCTGTGCTTGGTATGGGGGCTGCTCACTATGGGATCTAAAAATTATGTATCCAAACTGGCACCTACTCAGGTAGGAAAAGGAGATTAAAACACACAGAGAATTGATTATAATTAACTGGCAAGATGTATGCTGGGAGAGGTTAAGAAAAGGAAGGACCAGCTTGATAAAGGAGGATCTTCACAGGTGATAAATCTTGTAAAGGGCCCCCAACAGGTAGGCTGCTTGCACCAGGTAAATACTTCTGGAGAAGGAGGTCATTTTCAAAGTCTAAGAAACAGAGCTACTGCCCTCTGAGAGGTGGCATGATACTGTTTTAACATTCAACCATGTTGGGAAGTTCAGCTTGAGCCCAGGTGTGATTCCTCCAGCACAGCAATAACCCTGATCCTCACCTCATTTCCCTCTGTTTTCCCTCTGGGGGAGCACTTAATGTCAACCAGGCCCCATTGTAGACCCAAGTCCCTGCCCTCTTGGAGCTATATTCTGGATAGCTCAGTCGTGGGACTGGTGGGTTTGTGCTGGAATTCATCTACCATCGGGAATAGGCACCTTGAGTCTAGTGGTGAGCCCAGGTGCTTGGGTCAGTGGCACCCATTGGTGAGAGCATGCCTGAGGGCAGGGTACAGTTCATGAGTGTAGACACTGAGAAAATGAAGATACAAGCCCAGGGATTCTTAAGCAGCAAGTAGGCACTCTCTCATTCATTTTCTCACTGGCCATTTTTTAGAATGCTTGGTGTGTGCCAGGGGATAGAAAGAGGAGTAGAGCTCACTCCATCCCCTTTATGGAATTTCAGTCCTTCAAATCCTGCATGACAACTGCTGTGATAGAAATGGGTCCTGAGAGAGCTCCAGGAGCACAAAGTAAGAAGATGCTAATCTTCTAGGTCTGAGGGTCATCAGAGAAGGCTTCACAGAGGAGGCGATTTTTTAGAAGAGTACCACTCTGTAAGCAGAAAAAGAGGATGTGTTATCTCTAAAAGGAGCCTTCCAAAAGTAGAAGTTGAAAATAGCTGTCGTAAGATTGTTGTGGGTAGAGTGGGTGAGAAGAGAAGGCAAGGTCATGAGATATCAATAGAGGATAGGATCTTTGGTTCAACCGTGTTTGGCTTTCATCCCATAGCAATGGGGCACTACTAGAGCAATGGGCTCAGATGTTCACGCTGTCTCTCAAACCACTCTGGTGTTGGTATAAAAGATGAAGTGAATATCATGAGGCTGGTTGACAGTGAGCCAGATGGAAGGGGCTACAATCATCCAGGTGAGATACGATGAGGCACTCAACTAACTATGACTGAAGAAATTAGAGTTGGCCTAGCCCTGATGTTGCTGTTACTTTGTAAAATAAAAACGCATTAGTTAGGAGTGTGATAATATTGTAGGAATACACTTTCTGTGTATTAAAAATTATACCCTATGATTAAAAATAGAGGCATTTATCCTAGTATTCTGCTTGAAGGTGACCTGTCAGAGCTTGTGATAGCTAGCGGCTGCTAGGGAGTTGCAAAAGCTGGTCTGCAGGCCCCTTTTCTCTCACAGAGATTGCCTGAAGATGTATCTGGATGCCGGATAGAACGTGCCTCTTTTTCTGCCTCTCCTTAATATGATGAGGTCCCCAAGCGCAGGGGTGAAAGTGGGCCATTCGGCAGAGAAGTGATTAGAAAAATTGACTTTTATGTTGGTTGTAGACTCTCTGACATGCTTCCCACCGCACGCTGTGAGAGAAGAAGAAGTGTCACAGGTCTTCCCTGAAGGCAAGGTGCAGCGTTTGCCGGGAACTTCTGCCAAGCTGGCAATCTGGTGCGGTGGCCAAATGTGTCCTCTGGAAACACAGAGCCGAAGGACATCGCGCTGGCCCTTTCTCTCCTCCTGGGAAAACTGCTATTCATTCCCTCCTCTAAATATTTCCCCCGACTCTTTATGCTTAGGTGTGAAGTTGTTTTGCCAGGGAGTCTCGATTTTGCCGCTGAATTTTGGGAGGCCATAGAGGAAGAGTCCAATACACTCCCTCTTCCTAAGCTACCAATGCCAATTAAACAACTATGCCTGGACCTGGAACAGCAGAAATTGGTTTGAAATCCTCAATCTGTTGCCATAATTGCCAGATCATATGTAGAAATGTGGGATTGGGGATTCGTTATGGATGATAGTGAAATAATGGCCCATTTATTGCCCTTTCTTGGCTAGGATGTTTCTTGAGTGAGTTGTTTTCTCTTTATTAGCTGTGGCTATGTAATGCCAAACATCTGATCAGTGGAGCCAGCATTTCAGCCCATTATTTGCTGAACAAAATAAAAATGAAATTATATGAAAATAATTGGGGGGGAAGGGTAATGCAAGTACAGGGGAGGGGTGGGCACCGCTCTCTACACCATTCCAGACATTGAGATTGGTTCAGGTTGTCACATAATTGAAAAGCGCTTTCTCAATGATGTGTTAGGGACACAACTCTTTTGAGTGTCAGTGACTTCCTAAGTATGGTTTCGTGGAAACTCAGCGGTTCCCTCTCTCCTTTTGGGTCAGGCAGTTATTTTGATCTTTCAGCTTGGGCTTTCTGGGTATTTGGAATGTTATGCTGATGGTGGTGTGCTGGGCCTAAAATGTGTTCAGTGAGAAATCAGGAAACAAAGATGTGGTTTCCTCCCCATCACATTCCAAGGAGAAGGCCCAATGGATGTTAGTGTTCTCTCCAGTCCCTCTAAATCCTGGAGGTTTATGATAAATATCCAGGACCTTAGGTGAGTGATGTAAGGAAACAGTCTGACTTCACATGTTACCCACCAAGCATCATCTGATATGCTATAGCTATCTCTCTTTTGTCTATTTCTAAATAATCTGGCATTTTTCAAAACTTTTTTAAAAATTGAAGTATGGTTAATTTACAATATTGTGTTCATTTCATGTGTACAGCAAAGTGATTCAGTTACATGTGTCTTTTCCATTATAAGTTATTTTTGTCTTTTCCATTATAAGTTATTTCAAGATACTCGGTATGTTCCCTGTGCTATACAGTGGGTCCTTGTTTTTTTTATCTATTTTGTATATAGTAATTTGTGTATGTTAATCCCGACCTCCTAATTTATCCCCCCTTCCCTTTTAGTAACCATGAATTTGTTTTCTATGTCTGTGAGTCTCTTTCTACTTTGTAAATAAGTTCATTTGTATCTTTTTTTTTCTGATTCCACATATAAGCGATATCATATGATATCTGTCTTTATCTGTCTAACTTCACTTAGTATGATAATCTCTAGGTCCATCCCTATCGCGGCAAATGGCAATATTTCATTATTTTTATGGCTGAGTAATATTCCCTTGTGTTTATAAATCACATCTTCTTTATCCATTCATCTGTCAGTGGACACCTAGATGTCTTGGCTGTTGTAAATAATGCTGCTGTAAACATAGAGGTGCATGTATATTTTTGAATTAGAGTTTTCTCCAGATATATGCCCAGGAGTGGGATTGCAGGATGACATAGTAACTCTACTTTAAATTTTTTAAGGAACCTCCATACTATTTTCTGTGGTGGCTTCACCAATTTATACTTTCACCAGGAGTTGAGAGGGCTCCTTTCTCCCCACATCCTATTCAGCACAAACAATCTGTCTTTCAAGGTTAGGTTGTTTTATTGGTTTATTTTGTGTACTAATATTTAATTGACCCATACCATATACCAGGTCATTATTTGACTCAGCCCTTCCAGGTATATACTATTATTATTTCCATTTCACACGAGAGAAAACTGAAGCTTGAAAGAGTAAAAAATAGTCGTCTCAAGGACATACAGCTCCTCTGGGTTGAAGACTGGAAAGCAGAGTGTGTTGCTCCAGAACTCTTCTCCTTAATCGTTAAGCTAAGTGGCCTCATAATTAAAGACCCAACCCTTCCTAAAGCCTCTTTTAAGGACCTTGTCCACAGTGCAGTCTCTGCCCTCTGATTGCCCTTTAGAATTAGTGTGTGTCTGCAGCACATATCTGGGGACCTAATCATCAAACAGGTATTATGTAACTTTGGTGGTTTTTCTTATTAACTTTACCATTTGATTCTTGTGCTTGGTGAATTTTCTTCCCCAATATATGTTTTAAGTTTTGGTGAAGTGCAGGCCATATCTTTAGTATATTTACATTTGTTGTAGCCCTTCAAATTGCGTACTGACCTGAGAGTAATGCGGAGATGGCAGGCCTACCTGCTTATCTTCGAAGGACGTCATTGCAATCAGGTAGTCACATTGAGGCTGACCTCACATGGCAGCTAGTTCTCGCAGTCCTTCTCTCCATTTGAGGAGTGTGTGAATGGCTGCTCTGAAACATCACAGTTCTGCTCAGCAATTTGGAGCTCTAAGTTAGGGGTGAGATTTACTCACTTAGTAATAGCTAGAACAGTGGACGCATTTCGAAGGTCTGAGGCATTTAGCTGACTTGAGTGTTGACATTTTAGTTTAGACCCCTGCCCAGAGTGTTAAATGGGGGCTTGAAAAAGTCGGTGGGGAAGGCAGCCAGTGCGCAAATGTGTAAGACTTCTTTTCCGGAGATTACACAGAATATGCAAGCAAAACTTGCAAAGTGGTTTCTGTGTTCTTGGAGTTGTCATTTTTGTCACTTTATTTGGCTGTGAAGCTGATTTTCACACAGGCCTGGTGGTTGTTAAAGTAAACACAAAGTATAGTATTAATATCCCCTGCATATATTTAGGTAAAATGACATCCAGTTGAAGTCAAGAAGTGGTTTGCTTACTCATAGTTCTTGGAAACTGCACACATACTGATTTAATACTCATGTTCTTCACATATACTTCCTGACTAGCAGTATCTTCTCCTCAACTTTTACAAATTTTTACAAATTTAAGCATAAATTTTTATGCTTAAAATATCAAGTGAGTATTTTGCAGCCACTCTGCTTTGAGAATCTGCCAGGCCTACTCAGAGCATGATTCTGAAATATTTTGTCTTGGAGCTTTAGGAATTGCGGAATTCATTCATTCCTTGGGCTTCCTAGGCCATTGACTGCTCTTAAGTAGACATGTGTTTCTTCTAATTAGTTACCCCTATTTCGCAAGAATCTTCATTGGACTCTTGAATTGACCTCAACTTCTTAATGGCTCCAGCATATTTTAGGAATGAAGTAATGCCTCAGCCAACGTGATAGTCAGCAGTAATTGCTCTAGCCAAGAGAAGGCTTACTCCAGCCACGCCTGGTTGGCACTCAGATTGCTTAGGTGGCCCCCAAGCTTAACTTCCTCAACTCTGACTAAGAGTATCTTATTTTTATTCTGTGGTGATGAGCTAATAACAGTTATGTCATCTGCTATTTCTATATCACTCCCAGTTCTCTGTAGATGACTACTGTGTATTAAGTATTGGTGTAAAGATATATAAACCTAATCCTTGACTTCAGGGAGTTTATAGTCTGTTTTGGAGAGAAAAGATTGACGACTCAATAATATAAATTAACTAAAAATTTGATGTAAAGTAGAACTGCCAAACATTGTACAGTAAGTGCCAATCCATGGTAATTATAAGAATTAAAGGAGGAGATCACTATGGTCTGATGCATCAGAACTTTGCTTGGAAGCAGGAGGAAGTGAGCTAGCATTTATTAAGTACCTGCTATATGTCAAGCTCCAGGCCGTTTATTCTCTCACACTTAGCCTTCAAATAGAACCCAAGTCATTTTCTTAAAAAATTTTTTTAGTGTTTTTGTTAGGATTGCATTAAGCCTATAAAGACTGCTTCCCAAATTTCATTATTCAACCCACTCTTCTCAAACTATTAAACATTCTATATTCAACTCTTTTGTATCAAAGTAAAATACTATGCTTTCTTTCATGTATACCACATTTCTCACAGAGTCATTTCTAGGTATTTTATGTGTTTAGCACTATTACGTATGGATGTTTTTCCTTCTATATGGCTAGGTGGTCCCTGGATATGGTTGAATGTTTTTTTTTTTTTTATATATTGATCTCGTATCTGACTGCTGTCCCGATTTGATTCTATATGATTCTAAGAGAGTTCATCATGAGGGAGTGTTTTCATTGTCTTGAATTTTCTATGTTTAATGAGTGACCATCTGAAAATAACAAATGTACCTCCACCAACTATAGTTACACCTCTCTGTTCTATTTCATGACAATTGCATTGCCCAGATTTTTCAGAACAATAGTCAACAGTCTGGTAATATTTTACATTCTCTTATTTCTAATTTTACTAGAACTGTCTCTAATTTAGTGACACTCAACATTTGATATGTATTAGAATCATCTGGGAGAAGCCTCTCAGGCAGGGGTATTTGGGGTATAGAAGAATCTCCACAAATAAATTCTTACATACGTCAGTTTTATTATCATTACTACTATTATTTATTATTATCCTCATCATAGAATTCACTTAATGTTTTATGCATTTGTACAATGTATTAATAACAGTGTATAAATACAACATACAGTGTATTAAATAGCACTTAATATAAGTGTTATTGTAACTCTTACTGAGTGCCACTAAGTTCCAGGTATTGTACTAAGCATTTAGCATGCATCATTTAAATTATGCTCACACTAACCCTGTGTGATAAGAAATTATGATGCCGATTTTATAGACAGAATTGAGGCAGAAAGATTAAGTAACTTGGTGAGTCTCATAGGCAGAAAATGTCTAACCAGTATTTAAACCTAGGTCAGAATGATTTCAGAGCACAATACCCATAGTTACCATTGTTTATGGCTAAGTATAATGATCAATGAGCATAATAAAGATCCCTTTCTCTCCAGTTTTATGAAATATACTTTAAAAATTTTACCTACTGCTTGTTTAGTGTTCATTGACATGATTTTTCTCCTTTGCCCTATTGATGGTATTCATTATAGTAATAGTTTTCCTGATATTAAATCACTCATTCATTCCTAGATAGTTTATCTGGTTGGAAAGGATAATTCTTTTAGATGCTGTTGAATTTGATTGGCTATTATTTTTAGTATTTTTCTGCCTACATTGATTAGTGTCATTGATTCATAGGTGGTATGTGTGTGTGTGTGTGTGCGTGTGTGTAATAAGTTTGGGTTTCAGAGTTATACTTTCTTCAGGAAAAAACTGTGTTTTTTAACTTTTCCTATGCTCTGAAACAAATTATGTGGCAGCAGACTGATGTGATATAGCTCCTTCAGTGTTTGAAAGAATTCACCCATAAAGCCTTATGGCCTCTTGACATGGTTTGTAGATAATTCTTTAATAACTTATAAAAATTTTTTTTCCATGGCGATTGATCTATGGGAAAACATTCCTTACAGGTGAAAAAGGTGTCATTGTTATTTTCTGCAACCTGCTCATTGTTGAAAACTTAGAAAACACAAAAACTAGAGAGAAGCAGAAAAATAATCACCAGAGTTCCACACCTGAGATCCAGTGCATTATTGTTAATGGATTTTCTTTCTACCTTTTTCAGACTTACAATTTTTGAATTTATTCTGCACAATGAATTTTGTATCTTGCTCTTCTCAGTTCAGGTGATAGCGTAATTATGCATTTTACTTTTATTATAAAAACTGGTTTATAATACTGAATAATATTCTCCCATTTTCAGTGTATTCTATCTGGATTTAAGTTCTGCACACTTGTTTAATGATTGCATTCTAACTCTACTAGCTGTGGAACAGAGGAACAAATAAATGATAATATATAAATGAATTATCAGCAAGAGCTGTCCTGAAGTTCCCATTGTGGCTCAGTGGTAACAAACCAGACTAGTATCCATGAGGATGTGGGTTTGATCCCTGGCCTTGCTCAGTGGGTTAAGGATCCCGTGTTGCCATGAACTGCAGTATATGTCACAGAGGCAGCTCAGATACAGCATTGCTGTGGCTGTGGTGTTAAGTCATCAGCTGCAGCTCCATTTTGACCCCTAGCCTGGAAATGTCCATTTGCTGTGGGTGTGGCCCTTTTAAAAAGAAATATGGGAATTCCCGTCGTGGCGCAGTGGTTGACGAATCCGACTGGGAACCATGAGGTTGCGGGTTCGATCCCTGGCCTTTCCCAGTGGGTTAAGGATCCGGCGTTGCCATGAGCTGTGGTGTGGGTCGCAGATGTGGCTCAGATCCCTTGTTGCTGGGCTGTGGTGTAGGCTGGCAGCTACAGCTCCTGTTAGACCCCTAGCCTGGGAACCTCCACATGCCGCGGGTGCGGCCCTAAAATGACAAAAGGCAAAAAAAAAAAAAAAAAAGAAAAGAAAAGAAAAAAATCATAAAAAAAGACCCGTCTTACTCTGAGATGTTACCAGGCTGTGAGTGAAAGAGAAGAGCCAAGATAAGATTTCTGTGCCCTCCAATTTAACTCACTTCTATTTTAATATTAAATATTCAGTTGATTGATAATTGTGTCATTCTGCACTAGGAAATGGAAATAATCAGAGTGGAAAATGATTCCATTGGTATGAAGAATTGAGGCAAGAGGCTTCCTGGAAGAGGAGGCAGCTTTAGTGTGTTTTAAAGGACGAATAGAAATTTCTAGGACAGTGGCAAATAGAAAAGTCAAAGACATAGCAGCATGAAACAGGGAGATGTTGAAGGGATGTATAAGTAGTTTCTGAAATATCAAGCGTGCAGGATAGATGGTAGAAACTAGGCCCAGAGAGATGGGTGCTATTGATATCTGTGAACAGCAACCCTCATTAGCTAGGGATCTAAGCCAAAGGCATCTGGACCCTTTAACTTACCTGTGTGTACCAATATCGTCTCAGCCTGCAGGTACTGTCAATTGCCAAGTTTTAAAACATTTTTTTTAAGTAGGAGCCTTTTTAATCCCAATTTCCTCAAATTCTGATTTAGAAAGTAGTTATTTTCCGCTGAGTTGGCAGTAATTGGTTGGTATCTTGGTGTTCTCCCAGAGGCAGATCCTAAGGCAGGGGTTTAAATACAAGTCATTTATTTGTGAAGTGACCCCAGAAGGTACAAGTATGGGAGTAGGAAAGGGAGAAAAGGAAGGACAGGCAGCCAGTAGCATTACTTTTGTGGGCAACTGGAGCTTCATCCTACCTGGGAACTCCCAGAGTGTGATACATGCCCCACCTCCAGCGTCATCCCGCAGGGGAGCTGGGGGATATGTACACCACCCCCTGCCAATCATCAGTCCAGGATCGCTGGGGGAGAGTGAGTGGTTAGTTCTCTGCGTGCCTGGCCTGCTATGTATGCAAGCAGAGTGGGCTCTGGAGGCCAAAGACCTCAGGTAAAAAGGGCCAGGGGGAAATCACACCAGTACACACTGAACTAAGGCTCAAGGGGATGTGGGCGGGGTGCTGACAACTGGATATTTTGTACTCTAGATATAATAAAATGAAATATTTTTAAAGTTGTTTGTATCTATAGACTTTTGGTTCTTTTGACAAATACCTTAAAATTCATAGAGACCATTACTGTTTTTGCTCAGACCTCTTAGATGCCTACAAATTGTTCAGGTAGCCAATGAATCCACACTCCCACCCTTCCTCCCAAGGGAGCCCATCAAATCTCCTGACTGCTCTGTGTTTTAAAAACTGTCTCCTAATAGTCTGCAAAGACACGTCTACTATACACTCACTCTTGGTTGCATGCTGAGAAAAATCTGATTTCTTATTTACACGGGGTTTCCAGCCCTGGTTGTATGTCAGAATCACCTAGGGGACTTTAAAAGTGTACAGATTTGGAGTTCCTGTCATGGCTCGGTGGAAATGATCCTGACTACCATCCATGAGGACGTAGTTTGCATCACTGGCCTTGCTCAGTGGGTTAAGGATCAGGCATTGCTGTGAGCTGTGGTGTAGGATCTGGTGTTGCTGTGACGGTGGCATAGGCCAGCAGCTACAGCTCTCATTCGACCCCTGGCCTGAGATCCTCCATATGCCGCAGGTGTGGCCCTAAAAAGACAAAAAAATTTAAAAAATAAAAAAATAAAAATAAAAAATAAAGTGTACAAATTTACAGAGGTAGCTCTCCCTCCTGGACACCTAAATAATCTCTTGGGGTGGGGCTGGCATGTCTGTAGAAATATTTCATGGTGTTCTTATAGGACCAGTCCATCTCTGGTATGTAGATTATAGAGTTTGAGCATTCTTCAGAAACCTTTAGGTACTCATCATATCCATCTTGTTTTTATTTTTCTAATTTTTTCCACCATTTGAAAAATTGAAGTGTAATTTACAAATTTGTGTTAGTTTCAGGTGTACAACAAAATGATTCAGAGATATAGTTACTTTTTCTGACTATTTTCCCTTACAGGTTATTACAGAATATTGAGTATGTTTCCCTGCACTATACATTAGGTCCTTGTTTATCTACAATAGTGGTGTGTATCTGTTAATCCCAAACTCCCAATTTATCTTCCCCTCACCACCACCACCGCCCACCATCACAGTCATCTGAAGAGCTCCCTTTCCAAGGAAAAGCTTCCTATTTTGTGCAGAGATCCCTAATAGGGCATGGTTTTGAGTCCCTTCACCATTCTGTCCCCTCTTCTGAATAGAGCTGTATCTATTTTTACATTAAAACGTGTCACCAAGGATTGAATATAATTGTGATCTGAGAGTATAGAGCACAGCAAAATTATCTCCTCTTACCTTCTAAACACTATAATTTAATTAATGCAGCCTCAGGTCATATTAATGCTTTTTGAAGCCAATTAAGCTATGGATTCAGGATGAACTCACCACTGGCAAAGGCCTCTCAGTCTCCCTTCTTTATTTTGGAGGTTGGACTTTTAGTTGAATTTGGTTTTGACTCAAGGGTAGTACTCTTACTCAGCTTTCCCTTTTCTTCAGTATCTGTTTATACTACCAAAATCTGCTG
This sequence comes from Catagonus wagneri, assembly GCA_004024745.2. NCBI lineage: Eukaryota > Metazoa > Chordata > Mammalia > Artiodactyla > Tayassuidae > Catagonus > Catagonus wagneri. The sequence goes on along the minus strand of PVHT020003427.1, from coordinate 1,380,510 downwards.
TAAGATAGAAAGCAAGGAGATGGAGTCAACAGGATTTGATCAATTAAATAGTTAAGTGTGATTAAACAAAGCGTCAAGGATGCCTCCAAGATTCTAGCTTGAAGAAGCTGCATGGAGCTTTTAAGACTTATAGCGAAGCCGTTGGAGGATGAAGTAGAAGTGATTTTTTTTTTTTAGGGATAAATGGACTTTATTTTTCTTTATGTATCTTTAATATACTTATGTCTTTTTAAAAAATGGTTGTTGGAGTGTAGTTGACTTTCAGCTTTAGCTATGTTGAGTGTTTGGTGTATCAGCTAGAAATGCCTGATTAGATACATACGGAGTTCAGAAAGCAGGCTAGCGATGTAAATTTGGAGCCTACAGGTTTCTGTTTGGTAGTTAAAGCTATAAAACTATTCCTCCTAGCCTAGGTTATCATTCACAGGTGTTATCAATCTATTTTAGTTCTAATAAAATCATTGAAAAAGATACAGGACTTCAGCATGGTTTTAAAGACCTTCCTGCAGGTTGCCAAGGGTTATCCAGAACATATTTCTGTATTAAGTCCTCTCAGATAGAATAAGAAATCTTACCAAATTTCTAAATTAAGTTCAGATATATTATTTCTATCTCATTTCCCTAATGTCCCAGATTAATAACCAGGTAAGAGGAGTGAGGTCTGACTTCAGCAACAAACCATTAGCAAATTATGTTTCTGTTTACAATTCTAGTCACAAAGTTATTTGTTCATAGTTTTAAGTAATGCCTTTTGGCTTGATCCAAAATCTTTGCATATGAATTGCATTCCAAGCCTGGCTCTCTTTTAAGTTTTTGTAAATTGTTTCAAGACCTTTGGCGAACTAAACATAGTTTCAATGAGCACTCCTTCTCCAGGAAGAAACTTTTAGGAAAAGCCCAGATGAATTAATTTAGAAAATAAAACTAAGCCCAAACAATCTTAATGAAGGTACCAACTGCTTGTCTTTCTCAGCACTCCCATCTTGAGTTGTGACATGGTTAAAACAAGAGAAAGTACTTTGGGGTTTCATTGAAAAAATGGTCCCTGGGATGAAATTCTTTGTCCTGACTTCAAACAGAACAGAGCATCAGGATGGGGTTCTCCGTGCGTTCGTTATGTATGTGATCACTTCCTTGTTATGAATTGCTTTTAAATTATTCCCTTTGCTCCTGTTTACCTCATTATTCTTTGAGCATAAATCTTACCCTCAAATAATTTATGTGTAAAGGAATCTGATAGAGGAACAGAAAAGGCTCACCACGTGTCTCTTGCTCATTACAAGTGAATAAATAAATAGGAATACCAAACAATCATTCTCATCAAAAGAATATGGTGTCTTTTTTTTTTTCTAGACATCTCTAATAATTACTGAGGTATTAGGGGAATCTAACCACAGTGAAACTTGGCAGAGGCAAGTGAAAATCAGCACAGTCAAATATCTGAGATTCAGCCTTGGTGACATTATTTTCTGCCGTAATAAGCCTCAACATGATTAATCAGAAATTTTATGCTGTTGGGAGTTCCGTTCTCTTGGTGAGAGTAGGGTTAGGGGTAAGGTGTATTTTATTATAGTAGAGCACTGTTTTCTCGTGACGTGATTTGGGAACTGATATCATCTCTTGCCTCGGATTATCTGCTAATGCATGTTGTTCTCGAGCTAATGGCGAATAAAAGATTGAATCTCAATAGCCCACATAGGCATTACGCATATGGCTTTAGTCTTATTAGCACAGCACACCAACCAAATGAGTATTCTTACTTCTAATAGCCTTCTTTCACTTCTATCAAATCTAAGAGCCAAATGCCCAATCCATTCCAGCCTTAATTTATTCCCATAGGTTGTTCACACAGTGTCTCTCAAACTGGGAAAGATACCAGCTCTTGACTCTTCTTTGGCATCCAGGGCTCATACTAGATAGTGAGCTTAGGGAGGGCAGAGTATGCTGGGGTTCATCCCAGCCTAGATACACTGAATCTCAGCTGAAGTTTAACCCCATTGCGGTAGATGTGCCCCTCTGCCCAGATCCATCTTCAGGAATAAAAATAAAATGTTCCCCCAGGTGCTGGGAGTGCTTGCAGACAGCAGCCCTTGAACCTTTTTTGGGGAACTGCCTTCCCTGAAGAAAGCTATCTCACCAAAGCTCACACCTCCTTCCAGGGGCAGCCCACATTCAGTGCAGTGACTGGTCTACATAAGAGTATAAAGTGAAGCCCGCTTCCCCAGTTGAAAACATCTTAAGAAGACCATAGCAGCTCTGGAGCCCCCACCAGGTCCCTGGGGCGTGCCCTGGGACTTGATCGCAGCTAGCCTCTCCCTCTGCCCAATTCTGTTTACTTTCCTTCCCCATATGATCTTCCCAGGAGCTTTCCCTGGTAAAAACCCTCATGCTAATCTCCATCTCAGAGTCTGTTCCCCAGGGACCCACTCAACTTTGATGTGTGTAAAGTAGCTCTGTTTTATGTTATTTCATTGGTTATATCACAGCTTGTTCCAAAAAATATTTAATTCCGGTTAGGACAAAGTCTGATTAAGCAAAACGTAGTGGTTTTTGGTGCTACTTTGGTGAGTCGGCTTTTGGCTAATAGACACATGGCAGATCATCAGAATGAATGAGGGAGGAGTTCCCATCATAGCTCAGTGGAAATGAATCTGACTAGCATCAATGAGGATGCAGGTTCTATCCCTGGCCCCACTCTGTGGATTTAAGGGTCCGGCATTGCCGTGAGCTGTAGTGTAAGTCACAGACGCAGTTCGGATCTGGCATTGCTGTGGCTGTGGCATAGGCCAACAGATACAGTTCCAACTCTACCCCTAGCCTGGGAACCTCCATATGCCACAGGTGCAGCCCTAAAAAGCCAAAAAAAAAAAAAAAAAAAGGAATGAATGAGGGAGATGAGAATTCTTTTAAAAATAGAGGTTCCCAGGCCATCTTCCTAAATAGGACTCTCCAGTGAGGCCTGGGGGTCTGTATTTTGTTCAAAGTCCCCCTAATATTCTGAAATGCATTCTTATTTCAGAATCATGGCTCTAGGCCATCCTGGCATCCTGACTTATTATGGAGAACTCACGGTACCAAGCCCCTGAACTGGTTCTTCCGGTGCCCTGACAGAAATGTGATAGTTATTAATAAGTACAGAATGGATCACTCATGTTTTCCTCTTGGCTCCAGGAGAAATGTATCTCTGGGAAGCTTTCCAGGGTGTTTTTAGGTTTGCCCTCTAACAGCGATTCAGATCTAGCCAACAACTGATACACGCTGTAGACCTAGGAGCTCTAGTATCCAGCCTGACTGTGCTGCTCTTAGACTGTGTGGCTCTTATAATCCTTCAGCCACTAAGGGGGCCAGGGTGGTCACGGCTGTGGGCCCAGATTTGCCTGAATGTGCTCCATGAGCCAAAAGACACACACAAGCCCTTGGGAACTTTAAACAGCCTTAGGACACCTTCTCAAGCTTTGCCAGCACGAAGCTGCCCCTAGGAATCCACTGGAAAGAATGCTTGGGGACTGTACTGGGTCTTAAGAGCACGCTTCATCCCCTGATGGTGAAGATCAGTCAGATGCTCAGTTGGGTCAAATGCTGCCCCTGTTCTTTGGGAAAATTATCTGTTTGCGGATTTCTTTCCAGGCTCACCCAGGGCTCTTTCTTAACATTATGGCACACAATACCACCCACACTCTCACTTCTTTATCCGGTGCTCAGTTGGATAAGCTCTTTATCTTGGAAGCCTGTTAAATTAATCCTGCCCTAAGGAGACTTTGGAGACCTTTGGGGATCAATCGCCCATGGTGGAATTTCAGTCACTCTGGCAGGACATGGGGGATTTTTTTTTTTAGCACAACAGGCATTCCTAGTTCACCTTCAGATCATACAGGGAAGGAGACTGCCTCCCATGTCTGAGTCTGAAGCTGTCCCAGGAGGACAGGAGGGTATACAGAGAACTGGCCTGGGATGGCCGAGGAAATTCACCTACCGGGTCTCCAGTACACAGTTGCTGAGCAAGGGCCCAGCGGCTGTGCTTTGAAATACATCCACATTGGCACCAAGGCCATGCCTTCCCTGGGTTTCTTTAAGCCGCAGACTGAAGATGGCAGATGTAACAGGGCCGGCCCATTTCCGGGAAGCACAGAACTCCTCTGATGGGCGGCTCGGGTCTGAGGGCTCCCCAGCAACCTTGCATGGTGGTCTGGGGTGCTCTTTCTCTCCCCCTTTTCCACTGAGAGATCAGAACTGCCTGGCGGTCTGACAGCTCTTTCACGTCTCCCAGCTTTGCCTGTTTTCTCACACAGGCACTTCCTCTAATAAAATCCCTGCACATTTAATCCCTTCTTGGCTTCTGCTTTTCCAAAACTCAGATTAATGAACTAGTCTTCTGTCTCAGCTGCCAATATTTGACTATTTACTAATTAACTCCCTCCATTACCACCATCCCCCATTGCAGAAGAGTAAAAAACGGTCCTTTCCACTGGGACAAAGGGTTTTAGACTTAGGAAGCCTGAGAGAAAACTTGGGGCGAGAAATAACAACCACCAAATAATAATAAGGAATTAATTAGAATAGCTTGAAATATTAAAAAGAACATTCCTATCTATTATTAATTAACTCTGCCTAACTATTCCATACGATAAAAGAAGGTAGAAGAGCCAGTGTTTATTGAACACCTACCACGTGCCATGTACTTACTTGCCTCATGATTTTCATGAGATGAAGCTTTTTCAGTCCAGGTGAACAAACAAGACATCTCAGGTGTGGAAAAGCAGTGTAATTACTCCAAGTTCACACTGCTAATAAGAGATGAGCCAGTATTTAAATACAGCACTGTTGGCCCTCAATTCTGTGATGCCCACTTTCTGGGACTTAAATAAGGATTTCTACTCCAGCCTTGTGACTGTAAGGATGGAGAAATGGTGTTGGGTGCCTCAGCAGCTAGGCATTTCCTGGTGGTGCTCATGACTCCTCTGTGCTTTCCTGAGTGTCTCTGTACCAAACAGTTGGAAAAATAGATGCCCAGAGGCTCTAAAAAGAGCAAATGCACCCAACTCCCTGTTCAGGAATTGCCAGGACTGATGGCAAAGCCTGGGAAAGCAAGAAGGTGAAAAACAGCCTTGAATACTTAGGAAGTCCAAGGCAAAACAGCAAAGGGTGAAGCCTTTTTCTGGAAGGTGCAGCAGAGCTGTGTCCTTCCCCATGCCTGAGCATCCTCTGCCAGGCCCCCGACCCCCACTTCTGACTCTGAGTCACCTCCCTCTCTTTTTACCTGGATGCTAACTGGATGTGACTCAAGGAGTTTGAGGTAGGGGAGATTTGGGAAGAGGCACCTAGTTGGGAGTTGTCTTGGTTGTCACAGGCCCTGCCCTCCGTGGTGAGGCTCTGCTCCCTCAGCAGGGGGAGGGGCTCATTCGGCCCAGCAAGGAGTTCTGTTTCCTGGAGAAGCCGGCTTCTAGAGATTGGGGGAAGTTTAAGTCTCCTTAGCTGATTTGAGGGGGTAGTCAAGGAACTTAGGAATGACCTCTACCCTCTTCAGACCCAAAAGGTATTCTTTAACAACAACAACAAAATCATGCATAGAATGTCTTAGTTTAGAAGTTTTTTGGAAGATAGTGTTTTTGCTGTGACTAAAGAAGAACTTAAAACGAGAAGAGAATTATATATGTATGGCTTTTGCATTGTGGAATCCATCCAATACCCAGCTTATCATACCACCCTAGTCTCTGGAGCAGGGATGTGAATGCATATCCCCCAAAGTTAAACAAGTTGAGCCCAGATCCCCAGTTTTAGTGATTTACATAGATAGGTAAATAATAGAAACATGCTATTAGATATGCTAATATTTCAAGGCACAGTCTATGTAATTGCATCAAAGTTTATGCTTCCTGGTAGTACATATAAATCCATATTTCGGGTAGTCTTTATCACTTCTAACTTTTTCAGCTGACCTCTCATTTGATTTAATTAGCTTGTCATAGTTTATATCATATAAAAGGGCTTTTACTCATTCTGGGAGTAGAAGAAGTATAAGCTGAGATACCTTACTTTCATTTGTACGTCATTAATACAATACTATCTCCTGTAAGACAGGACTTCATTCTCTCTTTTTGTTGGTCTTGGTAGCAGAGGCTCTGGCAGCTTTCACTCTGGGCTGTCCTTTCAAGGATGTTTGTATAGCAAACAACCTTGAAACCTAAAAGCAGCGACTCCTTCTGCAGCAGAGAGCAGGTTTGTCTGCTGTCCACTGTTATGAAGATAATGCTTTTTCTCTGGGGCAGAGTGTGGGCAGCTTTCTAGCAGTCCCATTATGGAATATTTGGGTTCCCTTCGCTGAGGCTTTGTTCAGCTGTGACACCTAGGCTGTCCACGTTGGCCCTGAGGGACCTGGAGGCAAGAGGAGCCAGAACAGGCGTGAGGCCTGTGCTGCCTGATGTGCCATGAGCAGTCAAGTATTTTGTCCCTGACCCAGGACTCTTGTGTCTTCTGCCAGTTTCCATGAAATGCGGCAAACTAACTTAGCTTGCAAGTATGATAAAAATCTCAGACTGCCCATAATTTCTGGTGCTGTCTTTAAGACTCTTTTTGTTAAGTAGAGCAGGAATCCTTTTTAGTCATTTGTCTAGTTTATGAGGGTTATTTTGGTTAAAGCTAGATGGTATCGACAGACCACCTCACTGCACACACACTGACTCATCTCAACACTCTGACCTGAAAACCGGTGCAAAGATCCCGTTGCCCAACGGCCCTCGTTGTGATGAGCCCACTCTTTCCTTAAGATAGCTGGCTTGTCTCCCAGATCAAGTGGACACTCTGATACACAGACTGAAGGAGGCCACAGTCTGAACTCTTAACTTCATTAAGAGTTAATGAAGCTACTTTATTTTCTTTGGAGATAAAATACTGTTATCGAAAGAAATCGTATCTTCTCACATTTCTAGAGGATAGCCTTAGTACCCACTTTGGGGACCACGGCTTCTGGGTGTCTCTTCCTCACCATTACAACAGTAGCCCTATACTGTTTATGGAGTGCCTGAGCTAAGCATTTCAAATGAAGCGTTTTATTTCCTTCATATATCATCTGAGCACTATCATATCTGTTCTATATGTGAGTTAACTGTGGTTTAGACACACTGAGTAATTTCTCATAGAACAAAGTGGATACCAGCCTCTGTGACCACAACCTGAGCTCTAGTACTGTCTCTGTTTAGCAGATGGCAAGGTTGAAGGTCACAATGACTGATTGACGAGTCCCTGCCCAGCACCAGTTCTTATGCATGGCAGTGCCTTCCTTGTCAGGATGGCATAGGATAGGCCCTGTAGTCTTCCCTAAGTAACTGTGGTTTTGAACAAAACTTGATTGATTTCTATTGAATGAAGTCGCTGTTGTTCTGAAAGAGTGTCAGAAGAAGACTTTGAAATATGCTCTTTGTTTTTGTGTTTTGAATATGAAGATTAGAATTTTGTTCCTTAAGGATGTGAGGGGAGGGAGAGCGGGGAGATTTGGGATAAGAAAGAGACTTAGATTAGCTTAGAAAACAATAGGAAAGGATAGTCCATCAAGAGACGCTATCACACCCAGGGACATACTCATGCATGATTAACTACATACATGCATGGGAAACAATTAATCCATCTGGTTCCACGGTTAAGATGTGATGAATTATCCTCCTCAATAGAGACTTCAGCAAGTCAGACGCATTGGATCTGAGCTCCTGGGCACTGTCACACTTCACGCCTGCAGGTCTTTAAAAAGATTGATTATCCTGACATATTCTGAGAAGACCACCACCGTGCTTCCTACTATTTTCCATGTTCTCAAAATGATATTTTAATTTAGTAGAATTCAAGGAAACCTTCAAAAACTGCCAGACCATCTCCTCCTCTGAAGTTTTAGAGGGAAAATCTTTTCAGCTTCCAGAAGTAGGAAGAATGCCTGTGTTTGTGTGGATGGGGAGGCAGGGAGGTTAGTGAGGAAGCTGCAAGAAAGGGGTGGGGGAGGCACAAGTTGAAACAGGAATTTAAACAGATGTGACGATTTGTTGTACATCCTAACCATAAAACACTGCTCACATGCCCCATTTGTATTCTGTAGCAACATCCTAGATGGAAATCTTTCTGGGAGTTACTAAATACATTTTTGTTGGAGGCTGCAAAGCCACATGACAGGGGAAAAGCCCATCCTGAGGATGGATGGGTGGTGGAGGGAGAGGAAACGTAGGCAAGAGAGGCGGGATTTGGGGTTGGACAGCAGCAGTAGGATTTCTGGAATTATGTGACTTGCAACTCTTTATTACTCTCACATCCTTTGAAAGCCCTATAATATTTCATTCACTCGTCAATCCCGTCTTTGCCATCCCCAAGATAATTCTGGCTCATACTCATTTTCTGGTTGATGACTGTTAGAAATGTGCAAACAGTGGGCACCCATCTTCCTCCTGAGACTGCGTCTCACAAAGAGATGGCTGCGTTTCTGGACCTTTTGTGGAGGAGGAAGCAGAATATGATAAATGTATCAAGAATTACAAACTAACTCACTTGTATGCTAGGTAAATTTAAGTCAACAATTTTTCTTGACCACTAGTCAAGAAAATTTGAAATTAGTGAATGGAGTAAACAGAAATTTTACTTATTCTTAGAAAAAATTATTATTATTATTATTATTTTATTTATTTATTTTTTTACATACCAGAAGCATGTGGACATTCTGGGGCCAGGGCTCAAACCCATGCCACGGCAGCGACAACACCAGATCTTAACAGATAGGCTTCCAGAGAACTCCAAAAAAAATTTTTTTTTATCCTTGGTTGTATTTCAAAATTTCCCAGCTTTAAATTAGAGGTGAGCATAATGACATCATAGGACTGGCATCTAGCCCAACTTCCTCATTTTACAGAAGAAACTTGAGCTCTGAGACATAAAGGGTCTTACTTGAGATCACACAACACCCCAGAGCCAAAACCAGGCCTTGAACCTAGGGTACAAGCATCATCTCTCCTTTTGAAATGCAAAATGTTCTGGAAGGATTAAAAATAAGTCTTTAATATCTCACTCAAAATTTCTCTTGGCAGGAGAAAAGTAGACAGCTGAAAATCTTTGGGTTCTAGAGAGGTAGAGGGCATAGAGAGGGTTGCAAGAACTCTGAAAACAAACTGTTCTTTAATGTCATTGTCCAGAAGCATGCAGTCCACACACTCATTTTCTCAAAACTCTGCTGTCATTCAGAAATCCTCCACAGGCTCTCTTATCACCTACAGAATAAAAAAACCAAACTCCTTACCTGCACAAAAACCAGCTTCAGCTTTCATATCCACCCGTCTCCTTTAATGACTTCACACTGGGTCAGGTACTTACTCTGAGCTGGCTACTGTAAAGACCTTGCGGGGGGCATAGTAGTAATGGTCAAACCAGGTCAGTTCCCTCCTAGGGCTCATATTCAGTAGGGGTGACAGTGACCAAGAAGGGGAAGGAATGGACAGCATAATTATGGCTTATGTTGACTTATGAGAAAAACAAACATAATGAAGTGACAGAAGTAGCTGGTGATGGTGATGGAGGTGGGGGGAGAGAGTTTCTAACAACTTTATCTGGAAATGACACTGGAGCTGAGATCCAAAGACAGTGATGAGCCAGTCCTATGAAGAGGTAAGGAAAGGACTTTCTAGAACCAGGAAACTGTTGTTTCTCCCACCAAAAGGCTAGCTAATGCTTGCCTATCTTTACTTCTTTGTTAATGCCATTTCCACTGCTGGAAATGTCTTTCCCCACTTGCCTAGTCTGAGCACTCCCACTTGAAGCAGTGCTTGCATTGTGGACTCTGGGTTACATGTGATTGGTTCCCCGTTCACCACCTACAAGGTGAGTGGCCTTGGGCTAGTAATTTCATCTCTATGGGTCCTTAGTTTCCTCATTTTTTAAGTGGAGGTGATAATAAAGCCTACCTTAGGGAGATCACTGTGAAAATTAAGTGAAATATATCATCTGAAACACCTCACTCTGTAAAACACACAAAAGGCAATGAATGTTGGTTACTGTCTACTCTTCCAGACTCAGCTCAAATCACATCTTATCTCAGTACTCTCTGAACGGTAGCAACCCAAAGTAGAATTTATTTCATTGGACTTCTGTTTTGGGACCTGAATACCCTTTGACCAACCCACAATTCTTTGTGTCAGTATTCTCTCATATAAAATGTGTATTTTTTTTCTTTCATCACTCCTAAAGGGTTGTGAAACCTTTCCCTATAAGCGTGGCTTATCCTTACATTGCCTTGCTCAAAATAGGATATACTGTGTGTGTGTTCAAAGCAGGTATGTATGGGTGGCCAAGGAAAGGGGACAATGCAGAGGCAGTGCCTATTGTGGGTTGTAGATCTGGCTTTATTTGCCTGATTGTGGTGGCTAGAACCTAAGATAGCCTCCCAGTGATTCATTCCTGGTATTCGTGCCCCTGGGTAACCCCCCACCCCCCACCCCCCACTTTCAGGTGTGGGTGATACCTATGACTTGATACCTATGATATTCAGTAGAATATCGCAAAGATGTGCTGTTTCCATAATTAGGTTGTAAGAGTGTGACTTCCATCCTCCTAGCAGAGTCTTTGTCTGTCTGTCTGTCTCTCTCCCCTCCTTCCCTCTTCCTCTCTTCCTCTCAATACATTAAAAAAAAAAAAATTTATTATTCTATTCTTTTTCTTCTGGCGGCACCCTAACATGGGAAGTTCTCAGGCCAGGGATCAAACCTGTGCCAAAACAGCCACCCAAGCTGCTTTGGTGACAACACCAAATCCTTAACCCACTATACCACAAGAGAACTCCACTTCTCTGTCTCTGTTAATTGAGTTATGATTAAAATATATTACTTTATTTGTTTCAGGCATATGGCATATTTCTATATGTTATGAAATGGTCATCACAGTAAGACCATCCATCACTGTGCAAAGTTATTGCAATATTTTTGACTGTATTCCCATGTGTACATTATGTTCTTGTGACTACTTATCTTAGGGTGGGAAGTTTGTACCTCTTAATCCCCTTAATCTCTTTCATCCTTTCTTCTGTCCTTACCTTTCCTCTGGCAGCCACCACTTTGTTCTCTGCATCCATGAGTCTGTTTCTGTTTTGTTTCGTTTACTTGTTTAGTTGTTTAGATTTCACATATAAGTGAAATCAGACGTTTTTCTTTCTCTTTCTTACAATTAACATAATACCCTCAAGCCCATCCATGTTGCATCAAATGGCAAGATTTAAATTTTTTTGAATTAGTGTTTTCAGTTTCTTTGGATAAATACCCCAGAAGTGGAATTGCTGGATTATATGGTAGTTTTATTTTTAGTTTTGGGGGAACTTTCATAGTTTTCCATAGTGGCTTCATCATTTCATATTCACACTCATGGTGAATGAGGGTTCCCTTTTTTCCACATCCTCATGAACATTTATTTGTTGTTTTTTGATAATAGCCATTCAGACAGGGGTGAGGTGGTCTCTCACTGAGGTTTTGATTTGCATTTCCCTGATGTTTAAGGATGTTGAGCATCTTTTCATCTGCCTTTTGGCCATCTATATGTCTTCTTTGGAAAAATGTGTATTCAATTCCTCTACCCAGTTTTAATTGTGTTGTTTGTTTTTTTTTTTGAAACTGATTTGATATTGATATTTTGGTTTTCAACCCCTTACTGGTTATGTTGTTTGCACTTATCTTCTCCAGTTAGGTAGATTGCCTTTTTGTTTTGTCAGTGGTTTCATTTTCTGTGCAAAATCTTTTTAGTTTGATATAGTCCCATTTGTTTATTCTTGCTTTTGTTTCCCTTGCCTAAGAGGATATATGTTTTTAAAAACGTTGCTAGGGCTGATGTTAAGGAGGTGACTGCCTATGTTTTCTTATATAAGTTTTATGATTTTGGGTCTAAAATTTGTCTTTAAACTGTTTTGAGTAATTTTTGTATATGGCATACGAAAATGGTCCAGTGTCATTCTTTTGCATGTAGCTGTCCACTTACTAAAGAAACCTTTTCCCCATTGTATATTTTTACCTCCTTTGTCACAGATTAATTGATCATATGAACATGGGTTTATTTGCAGATTCTCTGTTCGATTGATCTGTATGTCTGTTTTTTTTGTCTTAATTTTTTTATCTTTTTGCTTCTAGCATACTGTTTTGATTGTTATAGCTTGGAATTATAGTTTCAAATCAGAGCATGATACCTCCAGGTTTGTACTTATTTCTCAAGATTGCTTTGGCTATTCAGGGTCTTTTGTGGCTCTATACAAATTTTAAGATTATGTGTTCTAATTCTGTAAAGATTGCCATTGGTATTTTGATAGAGATTGCATTGGAAGTGTAGATAGCTGTGAATATTTCAATGATACTGATTTTTCTAATCAATGAGCACAGTATATTTCCATTTAATTGTGTCATCTTCAATTTTCTTGCCTCAATATCTTAAGTTTTCAGTGTATAGGTCTTTCACTTCCTTGATTAAACTTATTCCTCAGTATTTTATGCCTCTTGATATAATTGAAATGGAATGGTTGTCTTAATTTGTCTTTCTGATAGTTCATTATTAGTGTTGGGAAGTACAACAGATTTTTGTATATTTTGTTTTTGTTTTTTTTTTTTCAGTTTTTTTTTTCCTTAATGGATTTATTTTCAGTTATAGGTGTACATAAATCATCACAAGTCAATTTTATAGATTTTGTATCCCAAACCCCCAGTGCATCCCCCACCCCCCAGATTGTCTTATTTGAAAAACCAAGGTTTTCCAAAGTCTGTGAGTCATTGTCTGTTCTGTAAAAAGGTTCACTGTGTCTTTTTAGTTTCCACATGTAAGCGGTAGCATTGGATGTTGCTGTCTAATTGTCTGACTGGTTTCACTTCACATGATAATTTCTAAGTCCATCCATATTGCTATAAATGTTGGTAATTCGTTCCTTTTAATGGCTGAGTAACATTCCATTGTGTGTATGCACCATATCTTCCCTATCCACTCTTCTGTCGATGGGCATTTAGTTTGTTTCCATGACCTGGCTATTGCATAGAGTGCTGCAGTGAACACTGGAGTGCATGTGTCCTTTCGAGTCATGGTTTCTGCTGGATAGATGCCCAGGAGTGGGATTGCTGGATCAAATGGTAATTCTATTTTTAGTTTTCTGAGGAATCTCCATACTGTTTTCCACAGCGACTGCACCGATTTGCATTCCCACCAACAGTGTAATAGGGTTCCTTTTTCTCCACACCCTCTCCAGCACTTATTGTTTGTAGACTTTTTGATGATGGCCATTCTGGCCGGTGTAAGGTGGTACCTCATAGTGGTTTTGATTTGCATTTCTCTAATGAGGAGCGATGTTGAACATCTTTTCATGTGTTTATTTGCCATCTGCATGTCTTC
>PVHT020003427.1:1278926-1362335 GCA_004024745.2 Catagonus wagneri | reverse complement strand
AGTCTCCACGTGTTTGTATTTTTGGCCATTTTTTTCTTGTTGTTGATTTCCAGTCGTATAGCATTGTGGTCAGAGAAGATGCTTGAAATGATTTCAATTTTCTTAAAGTTACTGAGGCTTGATTTGTAACCCAGGATGTGATCAATCTTAGAGAATGTTCCATGCGCACTTGAGAAGAATGTGTATTCTGTTGCTTTTGAATGGGATGTCCCATAAATATCTCTTAAGTCCATCTGATCTAATGCTTCATTCAGGGTCTGTGTTTCCTTATTGATTTTCTGCCTGGATGACCTGTCCATTGCCGTAAGTGGGGTGTTAAAGTCCCCCACTATGATGGTGTTTTTGTTGATTTCTCCTTTTAAGGTTGTTAGCAATTGCCTTATATATTGTGGTGATCCTATGTTGGGTGCGTAGATATTTAAAATTGTTATATCTTCTTCTTGGATTGATCCTTTGATCATTATGTAGTGCCCTTCCTTGTCTCTTAAAATGTCCTTCATTTTAAAGTCTATTTTGTCTGATAGGAGTATTGCTACTCTGGCTTTCTTTTGATGCCCGTTTGCATGGACTATTTTCTTCCATCCTCTCACTTTCAATATGTATGTGTCTCTAGAAGTAAAGTGGGTCTCTTGAAGACAGCATATATATGTGTCTTATTTTTGTATCCATTCGGCTAGTCTATGTCTTTTGGTTGGGGCATTCAGTCCATTAACATTTAAGGTAATTATTGATATATATGTCCTTATTGCCATTGTATTAACTGTTTGGGGTTTTTGTTGCTCTTTTTTTCTTCCCTTGTTCTCTTGTTGTCTCCTCTCACAAGATGGCTATCTTTAATGTTGTATTTGAGTTGATTTTTCTTATTTGTTTGTGTATCAATTGTAGATTTTTGGTTTGCGGTTACCCTGAAGTTTTGATATAGGAGCCTATATATAACTGAGATTGTATTAAGTTGTTGGTTTCTTAATTGCATGTGCTTCTCCAGTGACCCGCATTTGTGCTCTCTTCTCATGATTACTGTTTTGGGCAGCATAATTGTGCATGGATGATTTAGTATCTTTACTGTATATATGGCGTTACTGGTGGTCCTTATCATTTGTGGTGTTCTTGTTTCTGGTTGTGGCCTTTTCTTTTCTGCCTAGAGAAGTTCCTTTAGGATTTGTTGTAAAGCTGGTTTAGTGTTACAGAAATCTCTTAGCTTTTGCTTATCTGTAAAGGTTTTGATTTCTCCTTCCAATCTGAATGAGAGCCTTGCTGGATAAAGTAATCTTGGTTGGAAGTTTTTCCCTTTCAGCACATTTAGTATATCATGCCACTCCCTTCTGGCCTGTAGGGTTTCAGCTGAAAAATCTGCTGATAACCTTATTGGTGTCCCCTTGTATGTCATTTGCTTCTTTTCCCTAACTGCTTTCAATATTTTCTCTTTGTCTTTAATTTTGGTCATTTTGATTAATATGTGTCTGGGGGTGTTCGTCCTTGGGTTTATTTTATATGGTACTCGTTGTGCTTCCTGGATTTGAGTGAGTGGTTCCTTTCCCATATTAGGAAAGTTTTCAGCTATAATCTCCTCGAATATTTTTTCTGTCCCCTTCTCTCTCTCTTCTCCCTCTGGCACCCTATAAAACGGATGTTGGTGCATTTAACATTTTCCCAGAGTTCTCTGAGACTCTGCTCATTTCCTTTCAATCTTTTATCTCTTTTCTCGTCTGCATTAGTGATTTCCACTCATCTGTCCTCTACCTCACTAATTCGTTCTTCTGCCTCCTGTATTCTACCGTTGGCTGCTTCTAAGGAATTTTTTATTTCAGTGATTGTATTTTGCATCTCTTCTTGTTTAATTTTTACAGCTTGTATTTCTTTGCTCAGTGTTTCCTGTAAATTATAAGTCTTTGCCTCCAGTCTATTTCCAATGCCTTGTATCATCTTCAGCATCAACAGTCTAAAGTCCCTTTCTGGGAGGCTGATAATCTCCTCATCAGTGAGCTGTTTTTCTGAGCTTTTCTCTTTCTCCCTTATCTGGGTTAGAGTTTTCTGTCTTTTCATTTTTATAGGTTTTTGGTGTGGCGACCTTTGTGTCAACAATAGAGTTGCAGCCTCTCTTAGTTCAGATGTTTGCCTCCCCTGTGGCTAAAGTTGGTATGGAGGGGGCTTGCTGTAGGCTTCCTGATGGGAGGGAGTGATAACCTGCTCAGTGGTAGGTGGGGTTGATTCCTGTCCCTCTGATGGGTGGGGCTTTGTCTCTGGATGAGATTAGGGGCTGGCTGTGTGCCTGAGGGGTCTTTAGGCAGCCTGTTTACTGATGGGTGGGGCTGAGATCCCACCTGAATTGTTGTTTGGCCTGGGGCTTCTGAGTGCTGATGGGAGGGACCAGGTTTTCCCAGAAATGGCCCCCTCCAGAAAAATGCAGGCTGATGAATATCCCCGAGAGCTTCACCTCCAATGCCCTTCCCCCACAACAAGGCACAGTCACCCCTGTTTTCCCAGGAGATCCTCCAAGTATTGCAGTCAGGTTCCATCCAGATTCCTATGGAGACTGCTTTGCCCTGGGACCCAGTGCACGTGAAAGTCTGTGTGTGCCTTTCAAGGATGGGGTCTCTGTTTCCCCCAGTTCTGTGGAGAACATGCACCCAAGCCCCTCCAGCCTTCAATGCCAGATGCTCCGGGGGCTCTTTCTCCTTGTGCCTGATCCCCAGGCGTGGGGATTTGACGTGAGGCTCCGAACTCTCAGTCCTGTAGCTGAGTCTCTGTGGTGCAGTTACTTTCCAGTCTGTGGGGCTTCCCACCCGGGAGGTCTGGGGTTGCTTCTATCGCGTAATCGCTTCTCCTACCTCTTGATGTGGTCTCCGCTGTGTCTTCTGGAGCAGAGTATCTTTTTTGGAAGTTTACAGTCCATTTGGTTGAAGGTTGCTCGGCATTTGGTTGTATTTTTGCTGTTTTTCGGGAGAGAAGTTGAGCTCCAGTCCTTGTATTCCACCATCTTAATCCAATCTCTGATTTTTGTATATTTTGTATCCTGTACCTTAACTTAATTCATTTATAGTTCTCGTAGTATTTTTTGGTGGAGTCTTTGAGGTTTCTATATATGGTGTCATGTCATTTGCAAATATTGACAGTTTACTTCTTCTTTTCTAATTTGGATACCTTTAATTTCTTTTTCTTGCTGAATTGCTGTGACTAGTACTTCCAATACTATGTTGAATAAAAGTGATGAGAGTGGGCATCCTTGACTTCTCTAGATCTTAGGAGGAAAACATTTTACCATTGAGTTTGATATTAAGTGTGGGTTTCTTGATATATGGCCTCTATCATGTTGATCTATATTTCCTGTAAACCCTCTTTTGTTGAAGTTTTTATTGTCAACAGATGTCAGATTTGGTTAAATGCTTTTTATATATCTATTTAATATCTTTTCAGGTGGTCATACAGTTTTTATCCTTTGTTTCGTTAATGTGGTATATCACATTGTTTAATTTGTAGATGTTAGACTGTCCTTGCATCCTTGTTTTTTTAATGTATTATTGAATTGTTTGCTTATATTTTGTTGAGGATTTTTTGCATCTATGTTCATCAGGAATATTGGCCTGAAGTTTTCTTTTTTTGGTGGAATTTTTTTTCTGATTTTGGTATCAGAGTGATGCTGGCCTTGTAAAAAATTAGTTTGAAAGTATTATTTATTTCTCTTCAACTTTTTGGAGTAATTTGAAAAGGATAGATATTAACTCTGTCAATGTTTGGTTGAATTCACCTGTGAAAATTAATAAGGAAACACTTGTATTAAGTGGCACATTAGACTAACCTAACAGACATATATAGAGCATTCTATCCAAAAGCATCAGAATACACTTTCTTTTCAAGTTCATATGAAATATTATCCAAGGTAGATCACATCCTAGGCCATAAAACAAGTCTCAAGAAATGTAAGAAAACTGTAGTCATATCAAACACCTTTTCTGACCACAATGGGTGAGACTATAAATCAACTACAAGAAGAAAACTGGAAAAAACAAAAACATGTGTAGAGTAAACAAACAATGGGAGAACAAAGAAATTAAAGAGAGAGTCAGTATTGAGATAAATAAAAATGGAAACACAAATACCCAAAATCTATAAGATGCAGCAATAGCAGTACTTTTGTTTTTGGGTGGAGTTTTTTGATTACTGATTGATTTTGGCTACTAGTAATCAGTCTGTTCAGATTTTTTTTTATCTTCCGTTATCTCCAGTTCCTTATATTTTTTTAAACTGAAGTATAGTCGATTATAATTTATCTCTGCTCTAGTTTTTTTTTTATTATTTTCTTCCTTCTACTAAGTTTGGGCTTTGTTTTATCTTCTTTTTCTTGTTCATCTAAATGTATTTTTAGATAGATAATTTGGGATTTTTCTTGTTTCCCACGATAGGTCTCATTTGCCATGAAGTTTACTCTTAGAACTGCTTTTGCTGCATCTTACAGATTTTGGGTATTTGTGTTTCCATTTTTATTTATCTCAATGCTGACTCTCTCTTTAATTTCTTTGTTCTCCCATTGTTTGTTTACTCTACACATGTTTTTGTTTTTTCCAGTTTTCTTCTTGTAGTTGATTTATAGTCTCACCCATTGTGGTCAGAAAAGGTGTTTGATATGACTACAGTTTTCTTACATTTATTGAGACTTGTTTTATGGCCTAGGATGTGATTTATCTTGGATAATATTTCATATGAACTTGAAAAGAAAGTGTATTCTGATGCTTTTGGATAGAATGCTCTATATATGTCTGTTAGGTTAGTCTAATGTGCCACTTAATACAAGTGTTTCCTTATTAATTTTCTATCTGGATGACCTAACATTTGATGTTAGTGGAGTATTAAAGTCCCCTACTATGTTTTATTGTTGTCTGTTTCCCCCCTTATCTCTGTTAATACTTGCTTTATATATTTAGGTGTGCCTATGTTGGGTACATATATTTTTACAAATGTTTTATCTGTATCTCTTGTTTGATTGACCCCTTCATCATTGTGTAATGTGATTTCTTATCTTTTTTTATAGCCCCAGCTTTCTTTTCTTTTCTGTTTGCATAGAATATCTTTTTCCATACCTTCAGTTTTAGTCTGTATGTTTCTCTAGAGCTGAAATAAATCTCTTATAGTTTACGTATAGATAGGTCTTGTTTTTGTTTTTTTTTTTTATCCCTTATACTACCTTATGTCGTTTGACTGGAGCATTTGTTTCATTTACATCTAATATAATTATTGAAAGATATGTGCCATTTTATTAATTGTTTTCTGATTGTTCCTCTGTTCCTATCTTCTTTTCTTGGTTTCTTCCCTTAAGGCTTTGTGAATTCCTTTTGTGTTATGTTATGTTCCTTTTTCTTTATTTTTTGTGTATCCATTGTAAACTTTTGGTTGGTTGTTACCATAAAGTTCACATATATAAACCTCTATATATGTGTATATACATATGTAGATGTGTGTGTGTGTGTGTGTGTGTGTGTGCATAAATCTGTTTTAAGCTAATAGTCACTTCAGCTGATAATTCAAAGGCATTCTGAAAGCACTGAATTTTTACTTCTCAACACCATGTTTTCTGGTTTTATGTCATATTTTATGGTTTTATTTTGTTTCCCTTAACCACTTACTGCAGTTATAGTTGATTATAATATTTTGTCTTTTAACCTTCACATTAGCTTTTTAAGTGACTTACCCATTGCCTTTATTATATATTTGCCTTTGCCAGTAAGATGAACATATGAAACCTTTCATATGATTTTTTAAAAATTTCTAGTGCCTTTTTCTTTTCTGCTTAAAAAAGACTCATTAACATTTTTTTTTTTTTTTTTGTAAAGCTGGTTTAGTGTTGATGAACTCCTTTAGTTTTTTCTTGTCTGTGGAACTGTCTCTACTTTAATTCTGAATAATAACCTTGCCAGATAGGGCTTTTTTAGGTAAAGGTTTTTTTTTTTCCTTCAGCACTTTAAATATATCCTGCCACTCCCTTCTGGTCTGTAGAGTGTATGATGAAAAGTCAGCTGAGAATCTTAAGGAGTTTCTCTTGGATAGGATTAGGGTTTTTTTCCTGGCTTTAAAATTCTCTCTTTATCTTTAATGTTGCCATTTTAATTATGATATGTCTTAGTATAGATATCTTTGGGGTCATCTTATTTGGAACTCTCTGGGATTCTTGTACCTGGATTTCTGTTTCCTTTCCCAGGTTAGGAAAATTTTCAGCCATTAGTTCCTCAGATGAATTTTCTGTCCTTTACTGTTCTCTTCTCCTTTTGGAACACCTATAATTTGAATATTAATACATTTGATGTTGTTCCAGAGATTCCTTAAACTCTGCTGATCTTAAAAAATTCTTTCTTTTTGTAGTTCTGAATGGATGTTTTTCTCTATTTTATCTTATAGATAATTTATCCATTCCTTTGTATTATCTGATCTGCTGTAGATTCCCTATGATGTATATTTTTATTTTAGTTATTTTATTATTCAGTTCTGCTTGGGTCTTTCTCATATTTTCTAAGTCTTTCTTGAAGTTGTCACTGAGGTACTCCCTAATTTTCTCACTGGGTTTGGTGAACATTCTTATGACTGTTTCTTTGAACTCTGTATCAGGTAAATTGCTTATCTCTGTTTCATTAGAGTTTTTTTTGGGGGGGGGCTAATTTTGTTCTTTTATTTGGAATGTATTCCTCTCTTTCTTCATTCTTTTTGACTTTAAGTTTTTGTTTCTATGACTAAGGCACAACTACCTCCCCTTGTCTTAAAGGAGTGGCCTGTAGGAGCGTCTACTATGTAGACTGCTTGCACCTGGCAGCTTTGGCAGGCCAGCTGGAGCTGGAGCAGGTGGCAATCCTTGGGGAGTGCTGTGTCTGAGGCCATCCTGGCAGGCCAGCTAGTATTGGAGTGGGCCTAGACTGGGGTTATTCCCTGGGGAGATCTTAACCTGAGGCTGACCTGGCAAGGCAACTGTGCCTAGAGCTGATGCCAGTTGGGGGAAGCCCTTGGGCTGAGCCCACCTTGATAAGGCAGGTAGAGCCGGAGCAGACATGGGCCAAGGGGAGTCCTGAGGACACTCAAACAGTAGCACTCACCAGTACCTCTAACCCTGGAGTGGGCTTTAGAAGTTCCCTACTCATTTGGCAGAAGCTCTAGGGTTAGTCCTTGGATTTCTTGGTCATATAGTTCATGTGCCCTTTGAACAGCTGTTTGTTTGTTTTGTTTTGTTTTTCACTGTGTCCCAGAGCCAGGGAGTCTGCCCTGGAACCCCTCAGCAATATCCCTCCTGAATGCAGGTCACTGTGTTGGGTTGGGGTTCCTGTGAATACTGTGTCTCCATCTTTCCTTCACCTCTCTATCTGGTCCTTCTATGTACAGTAGATGTTCAGTCAGTTCTCTCTTTTTCAAGAGGAATTTCTCTATATGTAAGTGTAGATTCAGTGTGTTGATGGGAGAAGGTGAGTGCAAGGTCTTCCTATGCCACCATCTTGGACCTCTGTCCCAGACTCTTTTTTTTTTTTTTTTCTTTGATGAAACAAGTGACCACATTTTGGAGAGGCCTGAGGCCAGGAATGGAGGGTGGCCTTTGGCCAACAGTGGTCAAAAAACTAAGTCCTGCTAACAAGCAAGTAAGAGAGCTTAGAAAAGGGTCTGTCCCCAGTAGAGCCTTCAGATGCAGTGCACTCCTGGCTGATACCTTAATTGCAACTGTGAGTGACCCTGAAACAGAGAACCCAGATAAGCTGCACTTGTATTTCCTGGTTACCAAAACTATGAGGTAATACATCCTGTTGTTCTGTGCCCTTAGTGATAATTTGTAATAAGTTTGTAATAGTTTTTTATATATTTGTTGTATATTTGATAACACATACACTTATAGAGTAATATTGGAAAGATACCTTTATCTCTTGAACTGCAGTGTCCCCATTAAGGACCTTCTTTGTGTTTGGTACTGGAGTGGACATCAGGTCCACAGTAGCAAATGAACCAGGTAGCATCCTGCTCTCATGAAGCCACTAGCCCAGCTTTCATCCCCATGGGATAGTGCTTTCACCCTGCTGGTCGCACACGGAAGTTAAGCCATTCCAGGCCTTTCTATTAGGAGGCCAGCTTCACTACTAGGTAGAGACAAAAGCTTGAGCCATTCCAGAGGAATTTCTTTCCTAAGAAAGATCATATCAAACAGATGAGGACTTTCAGTGTAAGCAGATGCACTTAGGTTTTTTTTTTTTTAATTACTATGATTTTTAAAATAAAGGCAAATGTGGAGCTCCTTCTCAGTAATGAGTCTATGACGTGAAAGGCATTCTGTAACCAAACGACATTCTGTTTACTTTCAGCTCAGACCAGAAACCTTCTTACCTTTTCAAGAGAAACATGATTACAAGAATCATTTGATGCAGGGAGTATCAGGACGTGATCATAGTTCTGGTTCAGTTTTGGACTATAAAGAGGAATCCCTGTACGAAGCCTTTTTTTCTTTCAATGAGCTCTATGAGACCATTGTCAGGAAGGAAGGCCCAGTGGCCTAAAGCTGGACCCCTGAGCCCTGCCCTCTGCGTCCTTTCTATCTTTTCCCTCAGCCTTCCTCCCGAGTAGCATTCCCTTCAGCACATTCCCTGTAGATACCTAACTACAAAATTCTTAACTCCACCTCTTGTCTTCTTTACTAGGTACTCAGTGGCCTATGTGAAATCATTCTCTGAAAGGACTCATAGCCCTTAAAGAAATAAAACTTGTTTATCCCCTTTCAAGGCTAAGTAAAGGCCTCAAAAAATAAATGGCCTGTTGGCTGTCCCTGGAAAGAAGATGCAGGTATTCTCTTTCTTCTTTCTTTGAGATGCACACCTCCATGCTCTCCCAAGTTTTATAAAGAATGGGCAGAGTGGGAGAAAACCAGGATCTTTCAGTATTTGGAGGACTCCATTGGGTTGGTTCCTTATACTATCATATCTTGACCAGAGATTATGTGGCTGAGTCTTAAATAAAGCACTGGGTTAACTGTTAAAAAAAAAAGAATGGGCAGAGTGTTGTCTTGAAGAGCAGGACTCATTCACTGGATTTGTAATCCTAGCTCAGCCACTTATACCAGTGTGGCCTATGGCAAACCATTTAACCTCTCTGGTCTCTGTATTTTAAATGGGGACAATGATAGCACATACCTCATAGAAATGAGGTAAAGTACTTAGAATGGTACCTGGCACAGGACAAGCACTCAGGAAATGTTAGCTATTACTATTAAATTACCAAAAGGAACAAACAAACAAAAACTGTTTTCCTTTCTGATTGCACTGAGTTCGGTCAGGACATAGCTAGGGAAAACAGGAAAGATGGACATTTGTTCTCCATGCTTTGCATTTTTTATTCAGATCCTTCTTTACAGCTGTCTTTTCCCAGTTCCCTTCTCGGCCAAAGCCCCTCGGGTCAGTACCCCATCTGGGGTCACCTCCCCCAAGCTTCAGATTTTAGTGTCCCATTTCCTTTCTCATCACACCCCACCTCTCCCCTGTAGTTGTCCCTAGGGCTTTTGCTAGCATCTGATCAACTAATTTGTGCCAAAATGTTAATCACTCTTGGTTTAAAACAATTGTTCTCACTTTTAAAAAATATTTCCACACCATGCACATGAAATACATAATAAGTCCCCATTTGTAACAACATCCTTTACCACCCTTGTGATTTCAGCTCAGCAGTGAAAGTACCTGGGTCTAGAAAAGCACGGCACCCCAGCAGGATCTCACTCCCAGCCCCTTATGACATTGAGACTCACAGCAAGTGCTCCCTCCCAGATTTGTCTGTTGGCAGATACCTTCAATGTCTTAACCCAAATGGTATCTGATGATGAAAATTTCAGATCCTATAGCAGAGCCATATGAAAAGCTTGAAAAGTTTTTTTGGGTGGGGACTTAGGAGAAGGCATATTTGATCACCTTAATTACATTATGGTCTAATCACAAATGTAATCTATCCTCTCCATCTGTCTCCCCCCAAAATGAAGTAACTTTGGTTTCTTAGCCTGATTTTCCTCTGGCTTTCAAACAAAGTGTTAGACTAGCTCTTTCCAAGGCCATCTTCTATTAGTGTGTTTAGAGCCGACCTTGAGAAAAGGGCAACATTTTTGTTTAGAAGTAGGAATGACTTGGAAATTCTTTTCTCTACTTATTCAAGGCAATATATTAACTGTTTGATAGGGAAAGTGTCTTGCCACTGAGAGCTCTGGTTGGCATGGAGGGCAAGACTGGATGGGAAAGTCAGGATGGCTTTCCACTTCATTCTCTTGGGTCAGTCAGGGCCAGTGGTGTTGGTGTCCTAGCCCAGGAAGTCTGTGATGTTCCCAGTTACAAATCTTCATTGGATGACCCAAAAAACAAATTTCTCCAGGAGGAGATACACCTCAAGGTATTGTTCTCATTTGGCTTGAATCAGGGAAAAACATAATCAGTCAGATCAAATTCCATGTATTTAATTCTGTCTCCATAAAACCATCTAAGATGTTTAATATTTTGGTATGAGAACTAAGTCTTCCAACTTGATCTGGATAGTGGTTCATGGATGTTGCTTTAAAATATCCTGGAAATGGGAGTTCCTGTCACGGCTCGGCAGAAAACAAAACTGACTAGTATCCGTGAGCATGCAGGTTTGATTCCTGGCCTCTCTCAGTGGTTAGGGATCTAATGTTGCCATGAGCTGTGGTATAGGTTGCAGATGAGACTCAAATCTGGTGTTGCTGTGGCAGTGGTGTAGGCTGGTGGCTGTAGCCCCGATTTGACCCCTAGCCTGGGAACCTCCATATGGAGCAGATGCGGCCTTAAAAAGACAAAATAAATAAAAAACCAACAAATAAATAAATAAAATATCCTGAAAATAGTACATCGTGTGTGTGTGTGTGTGTGTGTGTGTGTGTGTGTGTGTGTATGTATGGATCTACTAGAACAGTGCTTCTGAAACATTCCCATATATTTGAATCAGGTTGCACCTCAGACCAACTAAATGAGAGTCCCTTAGGCATTGGTATTTTTAAAATTTGCCAGTTGGTTCCTATATACTACCAGTTTGAGAACCAGAGTGCTAGAAGAAAAAGATCTATTGGAAAAAAAACAGTACAAAACAACAACAAAAGATTTCAGCCCCAGTGAAGGCTTATCTTTAAGATCCTTTTTTCAGCTCTAAGTTTCTATGATTAAATAAATGTTAGTTGCTTTACTAAAAGAAAAATACATCTGCCAGACTATCTCTTGTACTTGACAGTTGCAGAAATATGAACAAACAAAAAAAACCTTTGGTTCAGAAAACATAGTCTCTAGACTGGAAACTTTGATACTGGCCAAACACAAGTTCTGAGAATTTCCTAATTTTCCTATGGGTTGGCCCTATCTAGTCACATGCAGACATTCTTGGATGTACACTTGATTTCTTCAGAGAAGGTGCCCTACCTTGGACTAGCAGACTGAAATGTAGAGGCCAGGTAGAAATCAGATTCCCTGGCCAAGTGTTGAGTCCTGCCTGTTGCATGTGCGTAGACGGCGGTCTGGGACTCGATCTCTGCTGCTGGAGGCATCATTAATTTCAATTAGGTGGATAGTCTTTGCAGTGGGTTGTTCCAGTGACAGTCATTTCAGGATATCCTGCTAGCATGTTTTTTTTTCTTTTTTTTCCCCCAAGGATACTGCTAATGGAGTTTAAGGTCCTTTCATCTCAACAGAGGCTTTATTAAGTCTCCTCACGTCTCTAAGTACCTGTAGCTGCCCTGTTCCCTCTTAATTCATTTTCCATGCCGCGTTCAAGAGTATTTGGAATCTCCACAAGAACAAATAAACCTCTGAACTCTGATACACGTGTAATCTGCCAAGGTCTACCCCACAACTCCAGACTGTCCCCAAGCACGGCTGAAACAACTTCAAAAAGCATCAGTGTTTCTTGTAATCCATTTGCCAAAGACAGTGTACCAGACGTGTCATGTTTCCTATTTCAGCCGTGCCCGGCATTGCTTTCCCTCCAGTAACTGGGCCAAGGGGTCAAGGGAGACTCTCAAGGTGACAGATTTGTTAAAGAAAAAAATGCAGTCACTTTAGCCCCCAGGGCTCAGCACTAACCATTCCTTATCGGCTTTCCTTTCTCATCTTTATTTTCACTCGGTGGATGAGTGCAGACTTTGTGTACAGCAGAAAGCACAACTGAAAGTTCTGACATAAACCAGCTGTGTGACCTTGGGCCTCAGTGGCTGCCTCTGTGAAGTAGATAACTCCTCAGCACACTCCTAAGTTGCTCTGATTCTATTCTAATAGGGATACAAAGTAAAAATGAGGCTATTTCTATCACCACAGGTACCCTTCTGACTCAACTTCCTCTTGACAGCAAGCTTGTGGCCCTGAAGACATGCAGACAGTCTTCCAAATATTGGACAGGGGCTATCCCGCCTTTATTAGGGAGGTGGGGAGACCGAGGACTTGAGAGTTGCATGCAGTAACCCTTCCCAGCTTTCCATGTAAACTCTCAGGAACCAGAGATGCTGGGGATGCTTCTCCCTCTCGTAATTACTTGGGAAGGAGTGTCATTGCCTCAAGCATATTTAACAGCCTTTTAATTCATTCTCTCTTTTTAGGTTCTTCACATACTTGCTGTTGCAAGAATGAGCACAGCATTATGGCGTGTTAACTTTTTAAAACGAGGCCAAAGATGTCAGATTCTGGCCATCCCTGTGAAGAACCTTGCTCTTGGCTTAAACACGGGTTGGGGGATTCATTCTGTGGCTGTGACAAGGATGTGTAGACTTGCTCTGGTCTTCTGCTCCCCGAATGAGATACAGGCAGCATTTAGCTATGCTTACCCAGGGGAGCACCCGCTGATTATGTGGCTAGCAGGAAAAGATCCCACAAGTAAACTGCCCACTGACAAGCTACACTGTCCACCAGGAGACTGTGTGATGCTTATCTGTGGGCTTGCCTGCTCTCTCCCCATCCTCCTTATCCCTGGACCAGCACCTCTCCATGGCAGCCATACTCAACCTCCCCAGTCCAGTTTCGATGAAGAGAAAAGGTTCCTGTGTATTTGCTTGTGAAAGACACTGCATGCTGTTCTTTAAAGTAGAATGTGATGATCTCCTTTCTCAAAATGGTTTCAACTCTCTTTTCTTCACTTAAAACCCACAAAGACACACACCCGCACACATGCACCTGCACACGTCGACCTCACAGAAGCAAGTAGTTCTGTCCGTCTTTTAATTTCGTGCTCAGTGATAATGAGTTATTTCAAACAGAGGCAGTGAAATGTGCAACTGACATTGGTTGAAATTTAGGGCATTCTGCTTTCATATACATTATTCGTCACTTCTAAAATACTCATAAC
Source organism: Catagonus wagneri (assembly GCA_004024745.2). NCBI lineage: Eukaryota > Metazoa > Chordata > Mammalia > Artiodactyla > Tayassuidae > Catagonus > Catagonus wagneri. The sequence goes on along the minus strand of PVHT020003427.1, from coordinate 1,349,012 downwards.
CATTTAAAGATGATTTATAGATGTATATTTAGGATTATATCCTGATAATAAGAGCTTTACAAATGTAGTTTTATTTCTCAGAGTGTACATATATTTGATAGTAATTAGAGACTAAAATGTAGTCAAAATAATGTATTGTTAATTATGTAATATAAATATACATGTAATATATATATACATATATATGTTGGCCAAAGTGCTACAATGAGAGCTACCATGTCAAAAGCAGTAAACTGTCAGGAATCTATGAATATAAATAGTTTTTAGCAATAGCATATTATCAAGGCATTCTTAACTACATTTGGCATTTTTGGAGCAAGAAAAATGCTGGGGTTTCATTAAACTGCAGTGCAAAGGAAATGGAGAATTTGGATCTTATAGTGGAATGTCCTTGAAATGAATAGATTGCAGAGAAAAGCTGAAAGGTTTGATCATGCAAAATCACTCCCCCCCAAAGAAATTTCAATTAATTTTTAAGTGCCCAGAAATTAACAGAAAAATGTGGTTAATAATTAAGAGTATGTTTAAATGTCATATACAGTATTATTCTTGATGAAAGTGAAGTTCATAAAAGATTCATTTGTTTTCTTACTCATGTAAAATAGTGAGATCAAATAGAAAGTGAAAAACTCTGTTTTTGTGATTTATCTCAATTGTGTATGTTGTTATTTGATCCTAGGAAAATTACAGGTGATATTTAGTGATTTACTGCTAGAAAAATATATTTTTTTCAATGATGTGAGCTAAAGGTATATAGCAAATTGAAATTATAAATGATTCTTATTATGAAACACCAAGGCAATATTTTTGCTGTATTTTGGGTGCCAAGATATCACCCCAGGTACCTCATTTAAGCCAGCCAATCTGTGCTGTTCTCAGAAAAGAAGAATGCATTTCTGGGAAATTCGCCATTTGAAATTCCAATGGTTGATTATCCCCTTCTTAGGCTAATGGTGCCAGTTGCTAAGATAACAGGGCTTCTTGGCTGGCCAGAGGACGTAGCTTTTTCTCTGTGTTGCTGCAGGATCAGGGATCAACTTTGAGACACTCATTGTCCTGGAAAATTAGTGTATTGTGAGCTTTCTCAAACTTGGCATCCAAGAGGATAATCCATATTGCTTGTTTTTTGATCCCAGGGTAGGTGCTGATAACAGTATTGAAGTCAGTGTGTGCTATCTCCCAAGTTGCTCGTATTGTAAAAACCTTGAGGTCTGGCTGGCTTGTAGGAAGACTTAGGGGAAGAATTTCCTAAGACAAAGCCAAAGAAGTGGGGCTGGCTACAGCTTTTAGTCATATTTTTATCCACCACCCCAAGCATTCTTTCTTTTCCAACCCTAATGATAAGGTACATTAATTTAGGGATATGCTCTCTGTCTCTTTATGCTTGCTTGGACTCTGTGCTGGACCCCTGATGGTCTTGCTGAAAATGCATTGTTAGAAAAGGCTCTCTTCCTTTTTGTTCCTGCACAGGATGGCAGATTTGGCCAGAAACAAAATGGCTCACTGTATGAAGGCAAGACTATTAGAAACAACAGTTAGGATACCAGAGGTCATAGTCAGATCTGTGGGCACCATCTTGAATCAAATTTTCTCCGGAACATAAGACTTTGTTCTCTTTTAGGAACTATATTCTTTCTTCAAACCCTTCTCACTGTGAAATTCAAAGTGTTTCTGGGAGTTCCCATTGTGGCACAACTGAAACAAATCCGACTAGTAACCATGAGGTTGTGGGTTTGATCCCTGGCCTCACTCAATGGGTTAAGGATCCGGCATTGCCACGAGCTGTGGTGTAGGTCACAGATGCGGCTCAGAATCCTATGTTGCTGTGGCTGTGGCGTAGGCTGGTAGCTGTAGCTTGGATTCGACCCCTAGCCTGGGAACCTCCATATGCTATGGGTGTGGCCCTAAAAAAAGAAAAAAAGATGTTTTTTTATCTAGGATTACTGAAGCAAAGTGTATGCTAGATGAAAGAAGTTGAGTTGAAGGAAGGAGGGTTCTAAAGGAAGCTACCAACTTAGATCTGTGGAGTGAATGGTAAAGGAAGGCAGTGTAGACAGCGTTCTCTACCTGAGCGGCTGGCTCATTCATTGATAGAACTCGCTGACTATAAACTCTGATCTGCTGCCTCACTGCCGGCAATATCCTCCCCTCCTTGTGACCATGATGGCTATGATGTTTGTCCCTTCTACCCCTCATCTTTCTTCATAAAAATCATACCAATTTTTATCATAAATAACCATTTATTACCCATTATGTGCCAGGTATGTTATTAACCCTCCTTGCATAGGCCATTCAAGGCAAGTTAAACTTTCTTCTTTTCACAGGTAAGGAAACTGGGCATAAGAGAAGTTCAATAACTAGTCAAGACCACAGAGCTAGTCACTGGCATAGCTGGTTTCCAATCAGGTCGGTTTCAAATCCAGTCTGTCTGAACCCAGCCTCTATTTTAACCACTGTACTATATTGCTGCCTCTGGAGGGGAACAGATTAAAACCTTTATTCTTGGTTGCTTTTTCCATCTCTACTCAATAGCAGCCGCTCAGGATCTTCCCTAAACCCGAGGCCCCAGTTCCAGGTCTTTTTGATGCCAGGACCTCACCATTTTCTACTTTCCACCAAATTTGCACTATCCAACATAGCAGCTACTTGCTACATGTGGTTACTGAGTACCTAGAATGTGGCTGCTTCAAGTAAAAGATGCTCGAACTGTCAAATATATTTCAAAATCTTAGTATGAAACAAAGAAGGTGAAATATCTCATTAATAATTTCATAGCTTTTGTGTTGAAATGGAACTATTTTAAATATATTGGATTAAATAGAATATGTTACTAAAGTGACTACCACCCACTTCTTTTTACAGTTTATAGTATGACTACAAGACAGTTTAAAATTACACGTGGGTTCACACTGTTTTTCTACTGGGCACTGCTGCCTGAGATCATACAGTGTCTACACAGAAGGGTGTACTGAGAAGTGCTGCCAACCTGCTCCAGGAACTTTACTACCTCTCTTGTTCCAAGCCCTCATCTTCCTGACTTAATATTTCAAAAGTAATTACTTCCTACTACAAGGTTGGGGAACCCTGGCATATCATAGAATCTCAAGGTTGGAAGGAAACTTACAAATCATCCAGCCTCAACCACCCTAGCAGTACTTTCATAATCTCTGTTTTGGCGTGGACATTGTGGAGATTATGTCACTGTGGCAAAGATTCACTGCCCCTTATGCTTTTCTGCCCGTTGGTGCCAAGCTTGGCCCAGGACTTGTAGTGCCCTTCCCGGAGGAAGAACTATCGATCGCCACTCTTTTATTTTTATTGCTTTTAGGGCCGCACTCTCAGCATATGGAGGTTCCCAGGTTAGGGGTCTGATCGGAGCTACAGCTGCCGGCCTACACCACGGCCTACAGCAACATCAGATTCGAGCTGCATCTGTGACCTACACCACAGCTCATGGCAACACTGGATGCTTAACCCACTGAGCGAGTCCAGGAATGGAACCCGCATCCTCATGGATACTGGTTGGGTTTGTTAACCATTGAGCCACGATGGGAACTCCGATCTCCACTCTTTTTAAACTCAGAAGTGACCATGGACTTGCTTTGATCAAGGAAATCTGAGCACAAATGTCCCTTCTGAGCTGTGGCTTTAAGAAACAACTCATGATTTGTCATGACTCTTTTTTTCTCCGACAGGAGACTAGCAGTGTCCCAGGTAGGAGCTACTCTGTCAGCCTGGGTCTCTGAGGGAGATGATGGGAGGGATGACAACCATAATGGGCGTGTAATCCAAGTGAAAAACAAGCCTGAACTGTTGCAAACTACTGAGGTTTGGGGAGTCGTTGTTACTGCATCAGAACCTAGATTCAGATGCTATCCTCGCCACATCCTCACACAATTATCCTTGAATCCCTTTGGTGGCCAAAATTATTACTGCCATGCCAGGGAGAGCTTCCAGTCCTTGGATGGACCTGGCTGCTAGAAACGTCTTCCTCGTGTGGCGTCAAGAAACAAGAAAGTTTGTCCTGGGACAAATTTCTTACTGTGCGTTAGAATGGGCTCCCTTCCAACTGTCAGCACGAGTGAGGGACTGACAAGCTGAGCCCTGGTCCTGGCTCATGTCAGACACCAGCAACAGCAGAAGAGGTCACTGTAGCTCCCTCCATAGGGTCAGTAGACTTGCGGGTGGGCCGGGGACCATGTGCACAGCAGGAGGGAGAGCACGACCAGCTGAGCCAGAGATACAGGTGAGCTCCAAGTCAGGGGGTGGGTGAAGAGGGAAAGCCAGGAAGAGTGGAAGTCCAGACACAGTGGTCTGCTCGAGGCTGTCAGGATGGTATTGTGACAGGACAAGCTGACGTATAAGCCCACGGAGCAGGCTCTAGCAGTATGGGGGACCCCAAACTCTAAACCTGCCATGCCACCTTCAACTGTCTACCAGCTGGCATCACCCTCAGACCCACAGTGTAAGGTTTTCTTCTGACACATGACAGTCATCCCTGTATTTGTAGACAATTTTATTTGTCATCTGTCACAATTTTATTGCATCGCTCCTTGTCATTTAGCTGCAGGTATGGAGCATTAGTTCTGAGTTTGCATTTCAGAGGCAAATTAGATCTGAGTTCAAATCCTGACCCCATCATTTATAGATGTGTGACTTTAGCAGTTTTCTAACCTCTATAAACCTCATTTATCTATAAAATAAGGATATTTTACAGTATCCCCCCCTTGAAGGTCTGTTGTTTTGAGGATTCAGTGAAATAATATAAAGTGCTTCCTACTGTATCTGCCCTTCAATGAATAGTAGTTATGTATCTTCTCTCTTAAAACCAAAGGGGAAAAAAAAATCCACCATAAGTTGGCAGTCACACCAATAATGCACGCTGTGCTTTTAAGGACTCATTTAGAGTCTTGCAAAATGCTCAGTAATCATATTGGTCCTTATATTTTAGAACAGAATCATTTGCTAATGAAATTTTGCCCCATGATCCCTTAAAGGTTCATTTGAGGTAATTCAGAAAGGGGATGCATTCTTTAGTTCTATTTGTGTCCTATTTTCTGCTGTATTTCCTTATCTAATTTCTCCCTTCTCTTCTGTTGAAGTCAGTGCTGAGAATCAGCACCTTACAAGAGCATTACAGCAAGGAAGTGTAGGAATTCCACAGCCAATTTCATATAAATATTTGAAAGCAGAGGAGAAGCAAGAGGTGAAGAGAGCACTTATCATGCAGTGTGCAGTCATAAAAGCATCAGAAATGCTGCAACAGAACTGGTCCAGCCAACCAGCCAGCTCAAGATTCTGTCCCTGGCATCCAAGATGTCCTTCCCTGTGTCACCTTGAAAAGTTTGGTACTGCCGCAAACAACTCTGCTTCCCCTGAATATATTATTAAGCCCATTAACAGAGTATGATGTATGGCTTGTAAAATTTCTACCTGAGTCTATGTGTGTATGTATCTGTGCGTGTGTGTATCTCTGTGTGTGTGTATATGTATGTATAGGGAGAGAGAGAAGGGAAGGATGTAGAGGAAGGGAGGGAGGAAAGGAGGACTGAAGGAGAGAAGGAAGGGAGGGAAGAAGGAAGAATATAAATAAGAAAATTATTGGACCTCTAAAAATCACTGTGCATTGTTTGAATTTACACTCTACTTTTTCCAGGTATTCCTCAATCCTTTGAGCATGAAGCCTTAGTCACTTCAGTTGTCCTCCAACCTTCTCCAAGGCGCTTACATTTTTTTGAGGTCTAATAACTAGAACTGCTTTGGGTGATGGGGCACAGCATGTGGTACTTGATTTTCCCTGTCAGACATGAATTCCCTTGTTGATGATATCCAGGATGCAGACCTTCTGAGCCCTCGGATATTCATCTCACAGCTCCAGCCTACAATAATTTGTATAAGGGTTACACATGTGTACAAATAATATAGATACAAACAGTAGAAACTTGGGTCCTATAGTTCTATAAATATGCCGGAGATAATATATTTACAGAATCCATTTTGTAGTTTATTGCCAAATTTCTAACCCAATTCAAAGTGTCGCAGCTATCACCATTTGTTAATGGAGGTATTTCCCAATTATATTGTGCTTACTTACCTTCAGGGGTACAGTGAAATAAAGTGTCTACATTTCTGTAAAATGAGTTTTTAATTCCCTTGTACCACTTTCAATTAGCCCATTTTCTCTCTTTATTCTTTAGCAGACTTTAAAACTCTAATACATGTATATCATGAGTGGGAGATTTTGGAAGTGTACTCAGGAATCTCAGCTTCTGAGCTGTCATTGTGGTAAGCTGGATGTGCCCAGTAAACCTTTTCTTAGTTTTCTGTCCACATACTCCAAAGATACATGAAAAAGATATAAACTGGTGACAGAATTGTCAACTAAACTTGCCATGGTAAGGGATTTACATTAATTTTGTCACTGATGATTATGGGTGGAGAAGCCTATTGTAGGACTACACAGCACAAACCATATGCCTTGCCTTGTGAACCAGAGCAGGCCAGAGACTTGCTAAGAAGGCTGTACTCACACCCACTGTCTGGTCTTAACCAGCACTGTTCTACTGAGTAAAATAGGGAGATGCAACCTAATTAAAGACCGACTCCCAAGCACAGAGCCCTACTCTTGCTTGCATCAGCTGTTTTGCCACACGCATTCAGTCACTGTAACTCAAAGTTTGCATTGTACCATGAATAGCTCTTAGTTGTCTGTGGAAAAATATCCCAGACAAGAGTAAAGACAGGAAGAGATTTGTGAATAGTGGATATTGTTTCAAACTGTGTCTGATTCTCCATGCCATGTCAGAAAAGCAAATATCAGATCGAAGTTGAACTGCACATGCCCACATTAGAAAAAGCCTGTCTGTGGCAAATTGAGCAAGGGCACTGCATATCAAACTCAACCAAGAAGCAGGAGCTGCCAGTACCCAACTGAGCAGCAGGGACAACTAAGGATATCTAGGGAGGCCATCTTTTTTGTTGATGAAACAGTAGCCCCAGAGAGCATTTTCTCTCTTTAAGAATGATGGATAGATAGGTAGATGGATGGATGTATAGATGGATGGGAGAAAGAGAGGAAGAGAGGGAGGAAGGAAGGAAGAGAAGGTAGAAAAAAATAGCATGAGGATGTAGATATAGGCATAGATTATAGATAGAAACATATATATATATAAGTAAATGTACTTATAAACTAATAGTAAGACATAAAATAAAGGGCCATTCTCAAGACATGGAGGAAGAGACTAATTCTGAAACTGAAAAAATAGCCAAGACATGGAAACAACCTAAATGTCCGTTGACAGATGAATGGATTAAGAAGATGTGATATGTGTACACAATGGAATACTACTCAGCCATAAAAAAGAACAAAATAATGCCATTTGCAGCATCATGGATGGAACTAGAGACTCTCATACTAAGTGAAGTAAGTCAGAAAGAAAAAGACAAATACCATATGGTTTCACTGGTATATCTGGAATCTAATATAGATAGATATCTGGAATCTAATATAGGGCACAAATGAAACTTTCCACAGAAAAGAAAATCATGGACACAGAGAACAGACTTGTGGTTACCAAGGGGTAGGGGGAGGGAGTGGGGTGGATTGGGAATTTAGGATTAATAGATGCAAACTATTGCCTTTGGAATGGATAAACAATAGGATCCTGTTGTATAGCACTGGGAACTATGTTTGGTCACTTGTGATGGAGCATGATAATGTGAGAAAAAAAGAATGTGTATATGTATGTGTGACTGGGTCACCTTGCTGTGCAGTAGAAAATTGATAGAACACTGGAAATCAGCTATAATGTAAAAAATAAAAATCATTATAAAAAATCTTAAATTTCTCTGATTTCTTCAAAGAATATAGGACGACATGAGTTCTTTGAAACAAGATCAAGTTATTATAACAGAAAACGACTAAGATGAGGACAAATATGCCAAAATGTTCTGGTCAAAACAAGAAAAGGCTATATATAGATCAATCCAAATTTAAGATCACCTTAAAAAATTCTCACTTGAAGCCACAAAGCACAGCATTGATACTGCAGAAGTAGACTCAGTGATGCAGTGACAAATATTAGTAAATAAATCATCCAGAATGTATATATAGAAAGTCCAGGATGAAAATCAATGAATAAGAAGCTGTTCAATAGGTCAGAACCTGGCTTTATAATAAAAGAATTACAGGTAATGTTGAAGATTAAACCAAAGCAATACAAACAGAAATAGTAATCAAAGATGTAATAGAAGGTGATTTTCCTGCACTAAACAATGAACTGGAAGAACTTAAACAAATAAAGAAACAGAAAACAAATCCACCTTCGGCTTAGCAATGGCTTAACATCCTAGCAATGTTTATGAATTTTGAAAATAAGGCAAAACATATTCAGGAAGTAAAAAAGTTACCTGTAAATCAGGTTGGCCTCAACTCCACCTGCAAACAAAATAAACAAAAATGCAGAAATGCCTACAGATTTTTAACAAAGAAAGTTTGTGATACATTTCTAAATCCCAGAACTCTAGTACTTATTTGTGACAGTAATAGAAAGAAAATTCTAGTGATCTCTCAACAGATAAGACACATGACATATGAAGATTAAAAACTCGAGAATTGGGAAGTTACATAATAAGAAATACTGGTGTTGGGCCTTGAAACCACTTGAATTCTATAAGGGAAACAAGTGCTCTCAATGTCTGTCCATATTTTTGAAAGTGTTAAGCAGGTTCTTACTCCCACTTCTGATCTCTTGATTCAGAGTCTTTGAGAGCTGGGGCCTAGACATTTGTGTTCTCAAGAACTCCCCAAAGGATTGTGATATGCCCCCAAGTTGGAGAATCTTTGTGCTAAACGGACAATATATGTGCTTGAATTTGCCTTCTTAATCAATAGTAAATTTTCTGTTTATTAACTATTTTTATTTCTCCTTTTGTGAATTATCTGTGTTTTTGATAGGGCACCTCTTAATATGTCGATATTTTTCTGACAGTTTTGAAAATTTTGTATATTAAGAACATTAAGCATTTGTCATAAATGCTGCAAATGTTTTTCACAGTTCATCATTGCCTTGGACTTTTGCTAAAAATCTATCCAGTCATTCACATTCACAGACATGGATTTTAACTCTTCTAGACTCTTGGTCCGTATAATATTAAAATTCTTACATATCTTTCCTGTGTGTCTACCATTCGTATATTAAGAAAAATGAGTAAGGAAAATATGCACATCTATAGGACTGCCATCACACTGTGCATAGGGAAAATACAGTATGTGGTAGAGACATTCAGAAGTAAGTGGGACAAGAAAATCAATACGCACGCATTGGGCCTTTTAAGACCAGTCCATGTTAAAGAAATATATCAAATCCTTGTGCAAACATAGAAGAGAGAAAAGGTCTTGAAGGGCTTTTTTAAGGCCATATTCCTCCATAGCTCGCCCAGTTCTGATTGAGAACTTCCTTTCTAAACCCTCTGAGGAAGACCCACCGATCTTGTCCTCTTTAGGGTTTCCTTTGTTTTCATGTTTAGAAAAGCCTCTTTCACCCAAAGTTAATTTTTTAAATTGATCTGTATTCTGGATTCATTTCTCACCTTCAGCTCATTAATTCATCTTTGTAATTGGTATACTATTATCCTTTCCATTTTTTAGATGACAGTATGAAAACTCAGAAATAATTTTAAAAACTTGGCTCAAGGTCCGGTCTTCTGATTCTAAGTCAGTTATTCCCAGCAGCTAGGATATAAACTTGATTTTCAACCATGGTAGCCTTCTATAATTCTTGCTATCTTAGGGTCTAGGCCAAAGGACATGGCAGGAACAGGATGTTATGAACTCCTGCCCTACTCAGTGCAGCAGCAGTGGTTGGAGGGATGTTCTGACCCTGCACAAGGCCATGGGGCTGCCATCTGCATTGGGGACCAAGTGGGGGCCATCAACGTGTATGTTCGAACTTCAGCTTAAGAGTCTTTTCCAGGGGGATCTGTGGAACCTTCTAATACTTTACTTCCAGTTATTTTTCTATATATTTGTTTCCCAAGAAGCTATAGAACTAGTGCTTTTTCAGAGATAAAAACAGAATCATTTCCCCACAGCAGATACCAAAAAAATCAGTCTCAGTGGTATGAATTGAATGTTTTATTCCAGTATTTGTTTGAGCCTGTTAAGTGAAAAATAATTACTTTGATCTTTCAGAAAGGTGCTTAGTTCTGTTTTGAGAATTATTGGTAAACATTATAATGTGAGAGAAAATTGGGCTAGGTATTGTCACATATTCATTTTACCTTCTAACATCTCTTTAGCAACACTTAACTCAGAAACATGGGTGCCCACAAGTACATTTTGGGCTAAGGTTGACCCAGTATTAAATATGTCAGTTTGTAACTACAGGGATTTACAAAAGGACCTAGGAGGGATTTATGTATTTTTTTGAAAAATGGATAAATCCCTACTTTGTATAGTGGATTTTTATTAAGGAAAAGGAAAGTGATGCCAGTGTACAGCCTTAACTAAAAAGCACAACTCTGCCATTTGTTCTTTCTTTCTTTGGAACAGAAAAAGAGCAGTGATCAAAGAGAAAGACTCTGTTTTATAAACATCCATATTTTTTCTTGATATCTCATTGATAGTACTATACTCTTCTTAAGGTATAAACTATTCACCTTGGCTTTCCATGTTTATATTCTTTTGTGGTAAGGATAAATTGCAAATAATTTTGGATGCTGTCTCTTAAAATTTCCCTGTGAACAAAGCATACTTTTTATGAGATGACTAAGATAATTAAATTAGTAAAATGTAGTTTAATGCACCATGATCAGTGTACCAAATCTATATGCATTGTCTACATATAGAAGTAGACAATGAAATCATTCCTTCATTCATCAAACACTTATTGAACACTTAGGTAAGTCAAGCACTCTGCAAGATATTTGGAACGCAGAAATGCAGACAGCTGCCCTCACAGAGGTCATAGGCTAAGGGACTCCGGTGAGTTAGATCACTGCAATATGATGTGATTGATGCTATCACAGAAGCACATGTAAGGTATTAGACAGAATGGAGGCTGGAGGGGCCAGTCTGCTTGTGGGGATTTTGGAAGGCTTCACAGAAGATTCTAATATTTGGGTTGAGTCTTAACGAAATGGAAGTTTAGCAGTTTTAGCAGCATGAATGTGTGTTTAGAAGTGAGTAATTTTATTTATTTTTATTTTTTTTTAATAACAATGAATTTTATTTCAATTATAGCTGTACATAGATCATCGCAAGTCAATGTGATAGATTTTGTGTCCCAAACCCACAGTGCATTCCCCCACCCCCTAGATTGTCCCACTTGAAAAACCAAGGTTTTCCAAAATCTGTGTGAGTCATTGTCTGCTCTTCAAAGAAGTTCATTGTGTCTCTTTAGCTTCCACATGTAAGCGGTAGCATTGGGTGTTGCTGTCTAAATGTCTGACTGGTTTCACTTCACATGATAATTTCTAGGTCCATCCACGTTGCTGCAAATGCCGTTATTTCATTCCTTTTAATGGCTGAGTAATACTCCATTGTGTGTATGTACCATATCTTCCCTATCCACTCCTCTGTCGATGGGCATTTAGTTTTTGTCCATGACCTGGTTTCTTCCCTCTCTTGCTGCTTTAAATGTAAAGTTAGGTTGTTTGTGTGAGCTTTTTCTTGTTTCCTGAGGTAGGCTTGTATTGCTATATACTTTCCTTTTAGAACTGCTTTTGCTGCATCCCAGAGGTTTTGGAGTGTTGTATCTTTGTTGTCATTTGCTTCTAGATATTTTTTAGTTTCCTCTTTGATTTCTTCAGTGATCCATTGGTTGTTTAGTAGCGTGTTGTTTAGTCTCCACGTGTTTGTATTTTTGGCCATTTTTTTCTTGTTGTTGATTTCCAGTCATATAGCATTGTGGTCAGAGAAGATGCTTGATATGATTTCAATTTTCTTAAAGTTACTGAGGCTTGATTTATAACCCTGGATGTGATCAATCTTGGAGAATGTTCCATGCACACTTGAGAAGAATGTGTATTCTGTTGCTTTTGGATGGAATGTCCTATAAATATCTATTAAGTATATGCCTTTCCTGGTGAGCCTTGTCATTTGTGGTGTTTTTGCTTCTGGTTGTGGCCTTTTCTTTTCTGACTAGAGAAGTTCCTTTAAGATTTGTTGTAAAGCTGGTTTAGTGTTACAGAAATCTCTTAGCTTTTGCTTATCTGTAAAGGTTTTGATCTCTCCTTCAAATCTGAATGAGAGCCTTGCAGGGTAAAGCAGTCTTGGTTGGAAGTTTTTCCCTTTCATCACATTTAGTATATCATGCCACTCCCTTCTGGCCTGCAGAGTTTCAGCTGAAAAATCTGCTGATAACCTTATTGGGGTTCCCTTGTATGTCATTTGTTTCTTTTCCCTAGCTGCTTTCAAAATTTTCTCTGTCTTTAATTTTGGTCATTTTGATTAATATGTATCTCAGGGTGTTCCTCCTTGGGTTTATTTTGTATGGTACTCGTTGCACTTCCTGAATTTGACTGAGTGGTTCCTTTCCCATATTCGGGAAGTTTTCAGCTATTATCTCTTCAAATAGTTTTTCTGTCCCCTTCTCTCTCTCTTCTCCCCCTGGCACCCCTATAATACGGATGTTGGTGCATTTAACATTATACCAGAGTTCTCTGAGTCTCTGCTCATTTCTTTTCAATCTTTTATCTCTTTTCTCGTCTGCATTAGTGATTTTCACTAATCTGTCCTCTACCTCGCTGATTCGTTCTTCTGCCTCCTGTATTCTACCGTTGGCTGCTTCTAAGGAATTTTTTATTTCAGTGATTGTATTTTGCATCTCTTCTTGTTTAATTTTTACAGCTTGTATTTCTTTGCTCAGTGTTTCCTGTAAGTTATCAATCTTTGCCTCCAGTTTATTTCCAATGCCTTGCATCATCTTCGGCATCAACAATCTAAATTCTCTATCTGGGAGGCTGATAATCTCCTCATCACTGAGCTGTTTTTCTGGGCTTTTCTCTTTCTCCCTTATCTGAGTTAGAGTTTTCTGTCTCTTCATTTTTATAGGTTTTTGGTGTGGTGACCTTTATGCCAACAATAGAGTTGTAGCCTCTCTTAGTTCTGGCGTTTGCCTCCCCTGTGGCTAAAGTTGGTATGGAGGGGGCTTGCTGTAGGCTTCCTGATGGGAGTGACTGATGCCTGCCCACTAGTAGGTGGCGTTGGTTCTTATCCCTCTGATGGGTGGGGCTTTGTCTCTGGATGAGATTAGAGGCTGGCTGTGTGCCTGAGGGGTCTTTAGGCAGCCTGTTTCCTGATGGGTGGGGCTGTGATCCCACCTGGATTATTGTTTGGCCTGGGGCTTCTCAGCGCTGATGGGAGGGACCAGATTTTCCCAGAAATGGCCTCCTCCAGAGAAATGCAGGCTGATGAATGTTCCCAGGAACTTCGCCTCCAATGCCCTTCCCCCACAACAACCTACAGTTACCCCTGTTTTCTCAGGAGATCCTCCAAGTATTGCAGTCAGGTTCCACCCGGATTCCTATGGAGACTGCTTTGCCCTGGGACCCAGTGCACGTGAAAGTGTGTGTGTGCCTTTCAAGAATGGGGTCTCTGTTTCCCCCAGTCCTGTGGAGCTCCTGCACACAAGCCCCGCTGGCCTTCAATGCCAGATGCTCCGGGGGCTCTTTCTCCCTGTGCCTGATCTCCAGGCGTGGGGTTTTGACATGGGGCTCAGAACTCTCAGTCCTGTAGGTGAGTCTCTGTGATGCAGTTACTTTTCAGTCTGTGGGGCTTCCCACCCGGGAGGTCTGGGGTTGCTTCTATCACGTAATTGCCCCTCCTACCTCTTGATGTGGCCTCCTCTTTGTCTTCTGGAGTAGAATATCTTTTCTGGGAGTTTACGGTCCATTTGGTTGAAGGCTGCTTGGCATTTGGTTGTAGTTTTTGTTGTTTTGTGGGAGAGAAGTTGAGCTCCAGTCCTTCTATTCTGCCATCTTAATCCAATCGAGTAGAAATGAGTAATTTTAGAAGACAATGTTATGTTTGGAGAATGGTAAGAAAATCATTTTAGGATATGGAAACTTGTGTTGGGGACAGACATAAAAAGAGAATGAAAAAAGTGGATTAAAGCTTAGATCAAAGTTATTAAGCTTTTTCTGTACAGATTGTAAATATTTATGGCTTGGGGGAGACTTACTGAACTCTATACTTGTACTCTGAAAGCAGTCATAGAACATATGAAAAGAAATGGGCATGGATATGTTCCAGTAAAACTGTACCTACAAAAAGAGTTGGTGAGGAGTTCCCTGGTGGCTCAGTGGTTAAGGATCCAGCATTGTCACCCTCTGGCTTGGTTATAGCTGTGGTGTGGGTTCACTCCCTGGCCCAGGAAATTCTGCATGCCAAAAAAGAAGTAAAAAATGAGTTGGTGGGCCAAATTTGGCCCACGGGCCATAGTTTGCCAACCTATGACCTATAATGTGAAGGGTAGTTTAATGTCATATTATCTGTGGGCATGTATAAGCATCATATGATCAAATTTGTTTTCTAGGAGATGAACTGTCATCATCGTGCCAGGACAATGGAAGTAGAGATGGACATGAGGACAGTAGCCTGGGAGCTAAGAAAGAAAGAGTGGAAAAGAGAAGAAAGGGTAGATGCTTTGAAATAGTTCAAAGCAAAATGTACAGGAACTGAAAACAGAGTGGAGAGGGTGAGGGTGGAGTTGACTTTGACTCCGAAGTCTCCCCCATCAGTACAGGTAGGACGGGATCATCCCCCTCTGTATCCTAATGTTGTCTGTCTTGAAGATGAAACCACAAGGGAAGCCCCAAAGGTCTGGTTCTAGGGTAGGAATTGTAAATGTCCCATCTTAGGTCTTACTCTAATTATCAAGCCTTAAATTATAAAATTCTGGCCACTCCCAAGACTGGTAGATCCATTCCCCTGCTAAATCCCTGATGTTAAATGCTGTTATTTTCTGGAAAATCCTTAGAGATCTTAGAATCTAAAGATACAGTGTAAGTACCCTGCCATAAAAAAGAAAAAGTAATGCCATTTGCAGCAACATCTGTGCAACCACAGATTTTCATACTAAGTGAAATGTCAGAAAGAGAAAGACAAATATCATGTGATATCACATATGTGGAATCTAAAACATGGCACAAATGAACCTATCTACACAACAGAAACAGACTCACAGTCACGGAGAATAAACTTGTGGTTGCCAAGGGGGAAGAGGAAGGAGTGGAAGTGGGATTTGGGGGTTAGTAGATGCAAACTATTACATTTAGAATGGATGGGCAATGAGATCGTGCTGTGTAACACAGGGAGCTATATCCAGTCTCTTGGGATAGACCATGATGGAAGGTGTGTGTGTGTGTGTGTGTGTGTATGTGTGAGAGAGAGGAGAGAGAGAGAGAGAGAGAGAGAGAGAGAGAGAGAGAGAGAGAGAGAGAGACTGGATCACTTTCCTATACAACAGAAATTGACACAACATTGTAAATCAACTATACTTTAATAAAAATAAAAAAATAAAGACACAGTGAAAGGAAAACACATGTAGTATGAAAAAAATCCAACTTTTTTTTTCTGTTTTACATTCTTGTTTTATATTCTTTTCATAGATGTTAAATGTTCCAAATAGTTGTATCTACAAGATGTCCAGAGTACACTGGAACTTAAAAATAAATCACTGCCATGACTCAGAATTGAAATTACCATATCATAAATTTCTTAGTAATCTGTCTATCCCTGGGCACCTGGCCTTGTCACCACGTATTTAAATCCTATGATTTACTCCTCACCTCTCCTGTGCTCTCTCACCTCCATTTTTGCTCTAATAGATAAGAGTCAACTCTTTTAGACAGAATATTTTTGTTCAACATTAGTGTTTTGGCTTAGTCTAATCGACACGGATCAACTCAGAGGTTTCCTAAAGTGGCTTTTAAAAACTGAAATGCTTTGCTTGGTCATTGTTTCTTGTGAAGCTCATTTGAACCCTTTTCCTGTATCCTTGTCGTGACTCATTGCTGGCTTTAAGTCCTCAGTGTTCCTTGTTTTGGTTTCCATTGTGGGGCCATCTTGCTTTGTGGGGTTGTTGAGAACCCAAGACTTCTCTGCCTCCTCAGGGTATCATCTGGTGACCCCAGAATTCACAGCACTGCAGAGTGTGCTTCAATGACTTGGCTTCGCTTCCTTGGAAAGTACAAGTCATCTCACAGCTCCAGTCTAAGCCATAATACAAAGTGATAAATGAATTAGGTAGAATTTGTACTCCAGATATCTTCCCACTCAAAGTTATCTGTATGTCAGTAAGGAAATTACAGCTCATGTTCTTACATGTGTTTTGTTTTCCTTATTGGGTGTATAGGCAAGCCAAGTACTTGTTCCCAGGGACTTTGCTTTCAAAATGAAGGAAACATTAAACACATTCTAGACTTTTAAAAAACAGTTTAATTTGACTAAAAATATTATGGGTTAGGAAGACTTTTAGGCTGCCATATACTAAAAATATTTTATGGAGAAACAGCCAAATGTAATTAAAGCACAGTTATGAATTAAGAGAAGTAGGTTCTTGTTTTGATTACTGCCAAAAAGTGTGAGCTGTGACCGAGTAAGTAATTTCTTATCTGTAAAATAATAAAGCTGGATTAATGCTCGATGTCCCAGCCAGCTTTTAAAGCATTATATTTTTTGTCTATATAATTACAACTTTTGACTTTTGATAGTACACCTAAGTGACTGAAATCATTAATATTAAACCTGACTGAGGAATTCAACGTTAGGTTGCAAAAGTATTTTTAAATATTTGTCTGATGCGTATAGGAGTTCCTAAAAGATAATGTTCTGCAAAGAAAGTGAGATATTCCAGCAACTCTTCTTATAGTTTCAGGGCAGTTTATCTTATTTCTTCTTTTCCTATTTCTAGGGTGGAGAAGGAATCCAGATATTGAGATAACTAAGAAGGGTGAAATTCAATGTTCCTCAGGTTGTGACCATAGGACCATCTTCATTCAAATCATCTGTTTTTTTCAGTGAAAAGTTCTGGGTCTGTCTTAGCTCTACAGAATCAAACTCCCCAATGATAGAGCCTGGGATTTTGTATTTTAACCAAGAAATCCAGGTGAATTTAGTGTAAATTCAAGGTAGAGAACCAGCAGCTCTGTTGTCAAGGTTTAGAGTTAAGTGGTTGAGATACTTTGAAGTCCAATAAACTCACTGTAAATATGATGCTAATGAAATACACATCACAGGATTGTGAGGATTGCTAGGCACCGACTGCCTGGAACATATCGTGATAATTACTGATGTCATAATTTTTGTCTGAATTGTTTAAACATTTGACTCAATTTTCTGTTTTACCAATAGAAAAGGAACTGTGTTTTGTGGCATCAATCTCTGTTGTTCAGAGTAGGACGTTGGCAATTTGGCCTACTGTTATGACTGTCGTCTTTCCTCAGAAATGAGCTCTGTCTGGGATTGGAGGTGCAGGTTCTGAGCCTGGCTCTGCCATTGTGTTACTAGATGCAGAGACAGAGTTGCTGCTATTGCCTACCTGTGCAAAGATGAGCCCTTATCACTTTAGGGAACCTTGTATCCTTTCCTTTGCTAGATCTAGAGCTCACAGAAGAGAACAGAGGAAATTCTGGGTTGGGCTGTCATTGTCTTTTCTTGTTTTCTTCTTCATTGGGAAAATAAGAGGGTTGGATGGAATGGTCTCTTAGGCTTTTTCAAGTTCTGAAGTTCAAATTTAACATCTAATCTAATGTTTTTGAATCATAATGTTTAAGCACTGAAATAGAGTTTAGCAGTCATATCCTATGACATTGTGAAATACTGTCTTTGTGAAAACTGACAAAGCAGAGAGAAAATCATAATGATTTGGGAATATTGGAAAATACCAAATTTCTTAGATCAGCACCCCTCATTTCAGTCCACATAGTCAGCTGGCCTAAAAGGTTTTTGTGACAGAATCTGAGTAGGTATGGTTATGTTGTGCTATAATGTAGCAATGACGGGGAATATTTTCTCTTAGGAATAATCTGGCCAGGGAACTTTGACATTGAGATTTGTTCATTGTCTTTGGTTGGGCTTCCTAGAAGCAGAATCAGAGATGTGATTTGTTGTGAAAGTGATTTATTGAGGGGAATTGCTCTTAATTGAAACTTGCAAGGGAGTGGGGGAGTTAGGAGAGGGCAGTGGAAGGAGCTGGGCAAATATGTGGGTTGAAATGACACCTAGGCCCAGCACCAAGCCCTGCTCCTTACCTGAGAGCTCTGGAGCTTACCAGCACTTCCCAGTTATCCTGCCTGGAATCAACAGAACCTGCCTGTTTTTACCCCTGTTAGTCAGTCGTGGGCTCTAGGCCGTCATCCTTGTCCCCACTACCTGTTGTATTCTTGATCTTAAAATACCTCATCACCAAATAAATATGTTTGCCCTAGGTTTTTAATAAGTTTTTAAAAGAAACATGATGGTATTATTCCTCTGTTCCTAGGTTTCTAAGAATTTTATTTTAATCGTGTAAGCAGTTTGAATTTTATAAAATGCATTTCCTGATCTATTAAGATAATTCTATATATTTTTTCCCTTAAGTTGTTAATGGAGATTAGCGGTTTTTCTTCTGTTCAACTACCCTTGCATTTCAAAGACAATCCCTTCCTGGGTGTAGGGTATATTATTTTTCAGGATGCTCACATTCTGTTAGAAATTTATGTATCTGTTGACATAACTGAGCTTAGCTTACTTGGCACTGAGGTTGTACTAGGTTCATCAAATGAGTTGCAAGCTTTCTCCCTGTTTTCCTATTATTTAGAACAGTTTTTATAATACTGCGGTTATCTGTGTATTAGTTTCTTGAAGATGCCATGACAAATTAGCACATAGTTGGTGGATAAAAACAGCCAGAAATTTATTCTTCACAGTTCTAGAAACAAAGACTAACATCAAGATGTTAGCTGGGATATGCTCCCTGCAGAGGCTCTAGGGAAGGTGGTACTTTCTCTTCCAGCTTCTGGTGGCTCTTGCTACCTTAGCAGTCAGCCTCCATGACCGAGTGTCCTCCTCTTCTGTCTGTGCCTTTCTCTTCTGTGTTTCTTGTATAGGACATACTATTGAATTTAGGTCTCACCTGATAATCCAGAACAGTCTCTTCATCTCAGGATCCTTAACTTAATTACATCTGCAAAGGTGGTTTGCTCAAATAAAGTTAATATTCATGGCTGCCAGTAATTTGACATGGACGTAACTTCTCGGGAGGTACCCGTTTAACCCACTACAGTCTGTTTCTTAAAAGTTTAGTAGATTTCATCTCTAAAATCATTTGCTCCTGGAGGGAGGCTTGGGTTTAAATTTTTGAATACCTGTTCAGCTTCTTTAATGATTTTATTTGCCTATTCACTAATTCTTCTTGAGTTTGTTATGATACTTGCTTTTTTTTTTCCAAAAAAAGCTTTAGTTTCAACTGTGCTTTCAAATTGCATGAAGTAGTATGTTGAATTCCCTTGAGATTTTCTAATCAAAATATATTTTTCTAATATGCTCTAGTGCTTTCCTAATATTGTTTATATGTTTATTACTGTTGTATATATTCTAGATATGACTTTAAAAATATTTGTATTATCTGTTACAGCACTAATATTATTTCAGTGTACACTGTTGCTCTCCTTTTATTAATTTTTGATCAAATTTTTCAGACTCATCAAATTGTATCGTTTTTAAAAGAACACAAGTCACTTTCTTTTGAGATCGTCCAGAGCCATTTCCTCTAAGATTTTTACCTCCCAGGCCCCATGCAATTTTGATATGAATGTCTTTGCTTCAGTTTTTTCTCCATAATACCTATCAGTATCTAGCCTACTATTCATTTGTCCATCTTATTTATTGTCTGTCGCTCAAGAAGAACATAAGAGCAGAGATTTTTATCCATTTGGATCGCTACTGAATCCCTAGTACTTGGAACAGTCAACAAATGTTTGCTGAATGAATGAACAAAATTTGTCTTAAATATACCAGGCTTCATTGTTGCTTTGTTTTCTGTTCATTAATTTCTGTTCTTTATCAGTTGCCCTTTGTTTTCTTTCCATTTCAGTACTTTTCCTACCTGTTCTAACTTCCTGAATTGAATACTTAAATCATTAACTTTTTATCTTCTTTTCTAATGTAAGCATTAAGAATAAGCAGTTTTTCTCTTGGTACCTCTCTAGCAATATTGTAAAAGTTTTTATTTGAAGAATTTTCGTTGCCATTCAATTCTAGATGTTTTACAGTTTCTTTATGATTTCTTCTTTCATCAATGAATAATTTAGTAATGTGTGTGGCTTATTTTTTGGGTTCTTCAAGTGGAACAGCTATTATTTTGCTGTTGATTTACAATTGTACCTCAGTGGGAAAATATGCTCCTTGTAATATTAACTCACTGAAATTTGTTCATTTATCATGTGACCTAGTAACATGTAAATTTTGTAAACATGACATTTTTATGGTATGGTGTTTGTGGCATTACAAATATGGTAGATTCTTCTGTTATAGTTCACCTTCCCTATCCGCAGGTTCTGCATCTACAATTTCAACCACCTGAGGACAAAATTTCAATTGGTTGCATCCACAGATGTGGAAACCATGGATATGGTGGGCCAGCCATACTTTACTCTCCCTGAACTGGGCATATGATTCTCCTTAGGGACAACATTTGTACTTCAAACTTTATTTAAATATATGTGTCATGTGTTATAGCCAAGATAGTACAGGTAAGCCTCAACTCACAAAAAAAAAAGATGCCTTTATAAAAACATTCTTTTGTAAACTAGTTTTTAGAACTTGAACCACAGTGGTCCCAAATAATGTTATAGAAAGATAGTGAGATCCTAGGCCAGCACGATCCCTCATGATCTCGTAAGTCCTAAGGCACTTGGAATGCAGAGTAGTGTTATTTAGTTACTGTAAAATAATGTTTCTGAAAAAAAATAGGTTTCAAGTTCTAGCTTGGGATGTCAAGCTCCCGTCTCCCCACTCAGCAGAGAGACAGAGTCGCCCCTTGCTCTTCCCCCTCAGCCTCAGGCTGCAGGGGAGGAAGTGCTGAGGACAGTTCCCGGAGTGATGTTTGCGAACCTGGTGCATTAGCCTCCTTTCCCAGCCCTGACTCCTGTGCCCTTCCCTCTTCTTTTCTTTTTTTTTTTTTGATTTCTTTTTTTATAATGAGTTTTATTTTATTATTATAGTTGGTTTGCAGTGTTCTGTCAGTTTTCTACTGTACAGCAAAGGGACCCAGTCACACATACACACACACACACACACACACGCACATGCACACACACAGACGTGTGTGTGTGTATTTATATATATACATATACATATTCTTTTTCTCACATTATCCTCCATCATGTTCCATCACAAGTGACTAGATATAGTTCCCTGTACTATAGAGCAGGATCTCATTGCTTATCAATTACAAATGCATGGAAACAACTTAAATGTCCATCAACAGATGAATGGATTAAGAAGATATAGTATATGTTCTGTCTTCTTTTCTTACCCCATTGCATGTACTTATTATGAATTAGTGGTAATGCACCAGACTGAAAATTGCAGAGACCAGGAGAAGGGCAGCATTGACTTATGGTTGTAATCTTTCCTTTGCCCCTTGCCCTATGGTCAAGTCTTGGTTTTCAGTGCCCTCTCTGAATCAACAGAGCCTTCTCTTTGATCAGACTCCTGCACCACGCTTGGACTCCATTAGCACTTTGAACTGTTGTTCTCTCCTCATGAGTTTACTTCTACCAGTCTGTTTTTGTGATCAAAGCCAGATTTGTGAGAATATTTCATCTAGTTCAGCCTGATGCCCTTGATTCTCAGACCTGTCCAAAGGAGAGCAGCTTAGTCCATGTTTTGGACAGCCAATGGAATATGTTTGTCTTCTTCAACCTTAAATGCAAATTTCTTAAGTCTAAAACCCAGATCAAAATTTGGGGCAAAGCAGGGATGCCATATTCCTAGATCCCCCATTACCACTGCCTGGAACAAAATAGTGGTTATATTACTTGATAATTCATTGGCTACTAGCGACAGAAAATCTGACTGCTGTTGCTTTCACAAATAGAGGTTTGTTTTTCTCAACTAAGCCATTCAGGGTAGACATCTCTTGGTGTTGGTTCAGCCGCTCAGACATGTCACTGGGGATCTAGGTTTCTCAAACATCCCCCATAGTGTATTGGATTTTTGTTCTCCTACTTGTCAACCATGTTCACAAATGACCACCCCAGGGTCCAGGCATCACAAACCAGTATGCTCGTCCAAACCCACCCTCGTCTGCCTTCTGAAACAGTCCATCTCTATTTCCATGATGCTCCCACCCCTGAATCTACTTTCCATGTCATGGCCAAGGTGATCTTTCAAAAATTAAAATCAGATTCTGTTTTTTTTCATGACTCCTGTGTTCCTAGCAGAATTAGAAGAAAATCCAAACAAGCCACAAAGTTCTAGGGATTCAGCCACTGACCCCTTCTGTCCTTCATTTTCCCTCCTTTTTCTCGATAGCCCTGCTTTCTTGCTATTCCTTAGAAATATACTGCTTCATCTCAGTCTAGGCCCTTTGCACTTGGTTTTTGCATTGCACAGAATGTATTGTTGCTTTTTGTGTTCCATATATCGGCTCCAAAGCCATATATTCAGTGAAACCCTCTCTGACCATCCAAAGTAAATTAGCCATGCCCTCTGCCCTCTTCCCCGACCCCTTAGTCATTCCCCTTTTCCATTACATCATGGTTACTCAGAGATTCTCACTCCTGGCTGCATATTTGAATCACTTGGGAATCTTTAAAAAACACCACATTTCAATCCCTATTTCATAATTCAAGTTTGATTGGTCTGGGGTGGGCCCCAAGCACTGGTGTTATTTTTAAAGTGTCCTACGTGGCTCTATTGTACAGCTATAATTGAGAAGGACTGGGCCGCATGGTAAAAGGTGAGAAATCATGAACAATAATTTTAGATAGTCCTACAATATTGACTTTTTTTCTTGATATGATTTAACTTGATGAGGAAGAATTAGAATGATACCCATTCTGTTATATATTCTCTGTGGCATCTTGTGGGTATTTGTGTTATATCAAGACTTAGGGTCAAGAATTACTTTCTTAGAAGAAAATGATCCAAATGATAAAAGAGCATTTGCCGTGCGTGTGTGTGTGTTTGGTTTCTCAGTTAGTTTACCCTCTGCACCTCCTCAGCTAATGGCGTGGGAGTTGTCAGTTTTGGGGAGATGGATGGTGGGGGTGGGGACCTCAGGGGGCTCTCAGCAAGCCTGGAGCCGGCCCGAGTGGTCCGTGAGAGGGAAAGCACGGGTCAGAGGCTGACAGATGGTCTTTCTGCCACACGGATGGCAGGCAGATGGCTCTGACAGTTTGGACAAGGCCGCCACTTTGGGCTGCTAAGGCAGAGCTCAGAAAAGATGCTTGAAGAAGCTGCCGATGACAACTGTCTCTCTCGCCCTGAGCAGATGTTGAGCCTGAAGACTCACAGGAGGTGCAGAGGGGGAAGAGAAGCAAGAAAATGAGGAGGAGTGAGAGACTATGGTTTGCTTGCTCCATGAAGGCAGTCCTTCTACTCACCCTCTTCTTTCGTACTGTGGAGTGTGGAGGAGAGAGAAGGAGGCAGGGAGTGGAGAGGTTAAGCACACGGCTGTCACTGTGCACAGCTGCCTAAGTCCTGGCTCTGCTGCTCATTCGGTGCATAACCATCACGAGGTACCCAGCATCTTTTCATTCCTATTCTTAAGGATTGAGTCTAACTCAGAGCACTGCCTTAGGGAGCTGTACTGTACCATACTCAGCATAAGGCTTGGGCCCCAGTAAGAACTCATGACAAGTGAGCTATGGCTTATGTGGCCCCAGGTTTAAGAGGAAGTAAACCAAGCCACATCATCTTAAGGTTTAATTTTTGCTCTGTGACACCAGTTTTCTCTTTTCCCTCTTCTTAATTTCATTTACCAGTAGGGTGCATTTCTACTGAAAGCAAGGAGGTGAGGTGTCCCGAGAAGGGAGCAGCATGAAGAGGTGCGAGGCTAATCCCATGTTTACCTCTAAATTAGTAATCATTTTTACTAATCCCATGAGGCCCAGGAACATTACTTAACCCTCTGCAACAATTGTTTTCCTGGGCAGGGTTTCTTTGTTTCTGGTTATCTCTGCCAAAGGCCCAGAGGAGGTTTTTAGGCCTCTCCCACTTTGTCAGTAGACATTTGGGAAAGGCCGCTGCAGCAAGCACGCCCGTCCTCTTTTTCCCACACACTGGATTTTGCAAGACCTCTTGGCACAGCACTACAGCAGACATTTAATTAACATAAAACACTGTATAATACCAGCAAGACAGTAGCTAGATTGGGAGCTGGCAATTCCCCAACCCCTTGCAGCCAAGTTCTCAGACTCAGGTCTGTCCTTCAACTTGCTCACAGTGATTGAAGATGCAGGAGGTCTCGCCTATCCCAGAGCTATGACCTCTGAGGTTCCTCCACCATCATTTTCTGGGGTAGAAGTTGGGGGCCCTGCTGCACCCCCTTTTCCCACCTATCTTTCAGGACTCACCATCTCCTTTGCAGCCGCTTGGTCATCCCGGCTTCAGGCTAAATAACTTCTGCAAGCTGCAGGTCCAGTTCAGGACACTTGTGGCCTTTAGAGTCTTATCTTTCCTTGCTTATGTCAGTGTATCTTCTTTGAAGCCTTCTGCAAGTCTCCACTCTCCAGCTTTCACCCTTGATAGGACCAGAGCCTCATGTTCCCTTGGAGGCCTTCTTGTTTCACCTAATTTGCATGTCATGCCCTATTCTCCGGTTAATTGAATCATGGCTATTTTAGCTCATGTTACATGGGAAAAAAGGAACATGTTCTATTACTCTGCAGAATGTAATCAATCGCTTGTGGTGGGCCCAGCAACTAAAAACCTAAGACTAAATGAGGTGTGTTCCTTACTGTTGAAAGGACGCGTGGTCTGATGAGAAGTGCAACACATACACCTCACTTCAATGCAGGGTAGAATACCCTGGAAGCCATCATTTAGGGAGCAAGCATATCCAGCCTCAAAGATGTCCTTTTGGATGCATTTTTCCTACTTTTCTTCTTTTGTTCCTCCTTGATCATTCCTTACTCCTTCTAGGAGTCTGACAAACTCTGATTGAAGGTGGAGAGATGCGTGGAGGCTTATTTAGGATTAGGCCTACACGTGGGCAAATTTCCTTTTCTCTTTAATTTAGCCAAGAAAATTGCCTGATTTTCCAAAAGTTTCTTTATGAGAGAACCAGTGACTGGGGTGGGGGTGGGAGTGGTGGGTAAGAGAGGAAACACAGCAGATGGAAGCACAAAACCAAAACCAGAAATAGTAGCGTTTACTCATGCCATTTGCAGCAACATGGATTGACCTAGCAATTATCATACTAAGTGAAGTGAGTCAGAATGAGAAAGACAAATATCATATGATATCACTTATATGTGGAAACTAAAATATGATACAAATGTACTTATTTACAAAACAGAAACAGACCCACAGACACAGAAAACAAACTTGGGTTTGCCAAAGGGGAAGGAGGTGGGGAGGGATAAATTAGGAGTTTGGGAATAGCAGATACAAACTACTATATATAAAATAGGTAAACAACAAGGTCTTTCTGTAGAGTGCAGAGAACTATATTCAACATTCTGTAATAAACTGTAATGTAAAAGGATATTAAAAAAGAATACATATATATGTATATATATATAAACTGAATCACCTTGCTGTACACCAGAAACTAACACGCATTGGAACTCAACTATACTTCAGTTTTTAAAAAAAAGTAGAAAGGGTTGAAATTCATAGGTCTACGAGGGTATTTTATTTTGGAAATAAATATGAATGTGTTTTAAAAAAGGAGCGAGAAAAAGTAGCATTTACAAAGACTATGTGAAATGATGCTATGACTGAGAGAAATGATTTTGAGTATTAGGAGACCTAGACTCAGGTCCTTGTGTAACTACTCCCTAGTGTGTAATTTCCTCTGAACTTTCATTTCCTCCCCTGCACTACCTACCTTTCAGGTTTGTTTCACAGATCCGGTTCTATACTGTTATGTGAATGCCCATCATTTGGTTAGATGAACACAGCTTATTTCACACAGATCCTATTCCAAGTGTGATCCATGGATCAACTGCATTGGCCTTACCTGGGAGTGAGAAATGCAGACTTTTGGACCCCACCCCAGACCTAATAATGAATAGGAATCTATATTAAAACAAGATCCCAAGTGATTCACTTTTAAACATTAAAGATTGAAAAGCCCTGGAATAGACCACTAGTTCTCAAATGTGGTTGCACATTAAAATCGCTTAGGGAAGGTTAAAAATACTGGACGTTGAAGTTCTTTTCCCAGAAATCTTCATATAATTAGTATGAGGGTCAGCCTGGACATTGGGGTTTCTAAAAGCTCCCCAAGGTGATTTTCACAGGAAACACATTTTAAGAATCATGGCTCTCAACTAGTGCTTCTCAAACCATCTCTGATGAGTGACCATTTTGGCTTGTAAGTTTCCAATCCATCTGGGTGAAAAATTAAAAAGTGTCGCATGCCTTAAATATAGCAGCAAAGTCAAATTGGTATAGAAGTGGATACATTCTTATTCTCAGTTTGTTCCTTGACTTGTCACAAACCTGTAACAGAGAGTGTCAGGGCCAGCAGTGGTGTTTGGGCCAACTTAGACTGAGTCACACTGCAGTCCAGTCCACCATGCACAATTAGGAAAGCAGCCCCACTCCTCCCATCTCCGCTGAGATCCTTCCTCTAGGTCAGAAGTCGGGAATAAATTCTTTTTTTATTGAATGCATATTTATGTGGCACCTGTCTTGTTCCAGGTACAGTTCTAAGTGTTTTACACATATTTACTAATATAAGAATTAAACTAACTTGTCATTAACTCCTTCCCTTTCATAGAAACAGAAACAGAGGCATTGGAACTTTAAGTTACTTGCCCAGAGTCAGAGGTGGTACATGGCAGAGACAGGATTTTGAACCCAGGTCATCTAGCTCTGAATCACTATGCTACCTCACCCACAGGTGCTTATGGGAGGGAGGACTCTTCTCCCATGTACACAACATCTCACTGGTCATCTGCTCTGTCCTCTTGACCCATGAATGTCTCTTAGTCCCATCCCTCCATCTCCATCTCTTCACCCTCTTCCTACTCACTGCCTCCATCCAGGCTCTCATCATCTCTCTCCTGCATCATTGCAATAATCTCATCTCTCCCTTATAACGTATCCTCTGAAATTTCATCACAGTGATCTTTTGCAAATGCAAAGCTGAGCAGGTTCTAAATCCATTAATGGCTCTAAATTAGTCGAGTTCATCTTCATAAGAACTGCACAGCAGCCACTTTGCAGTGGAGTGTTGCCTGTCCAGCCTCTTTCTTGTCCCTACCCCTCTACTCACTCTAGCCAGGCAGAACCAGCCACACTGGTCGTGGACTTTGCTTCAGCTACCTATGCATCACTTCCATTGTGCATTTGGTTTCCTCAGTGGAGGTCCTCTCTCTAAGGATAACTCATGCTTCAAGGTATAGTTCCAGTGCTTCCTCCCCCAGGAAGTCTTTCCTGAACACCCACTGCTACACCACACCTGGTAGCTTGTCATTTCCCGATTATGCTTCTCCCATTGCATTTGAAACCCTATAAATCGTAGTTGCTGGTTTCTGTGTTAGCATTCTTCTTAACTGAGCTGTTCCTAGCAGCAGTGGCTATGCTTTAATCAACTTAGTATCTTTCAAACTACTACAGATCCAGGATCGTAGCAAGTATTCACAATTTATTTGGAATGAATAAGTGGATGAATGCAAGCAGAACTATTCACCTCTTTAGAGACACAGTAGATGCCCCCTTGTTCCTTTCCTTACTTCATTACTCTGCTGCCTTGCACCCCCACTACCCTCTGCCTTTGAAAAGGAAAGCTCTGTGTCCTCATTTTGGCCTTGCGAAACTCTTCAGACTGTCAGCTTAGGGCATCTGCCCCTTCCTCCTGAGAGCATCAGCTGTTGGGCAGCCGGCACCAGCGTTCTAGCTTCCTCTCATTGCTTCTTAGCTCTCTGTGCCCTGGAGAGACTGTTAAATGTGTACACAAAATTCATGGTAAAACATTCATGAACATATATTCAGAAGAATTTTGTTTTTGCTTAAGCCCCCTTTGTCTGAAAATAGAGTAGAAGAGACAGACAGAAGTGACACACAAAAGGATCGAGAGAAAAATATAGTCAGCATTTAGGTGCAACTGATCACTTTGCACCAGGTTATCTAATGACCAATCTTAATACATACTTGAATTTCAAAAAAGAGACACCTTCCCATTGTTGTAAGAATATGCTTTTTTAAAATAATGATTTTTATTTTTTCCATTATAGTTGCTTTTACAGTCAATTTCCCTTATAGCTGGTTTCTGTCAATTTTCTACTGTACAGCAAGATGACCATTCACACATACATGTATACATTCTTTTTTCTCACATTATCATGCTCCATCATAAGTGACTAGATATAATCCCCAGTGCCATACAGCAGGATCTCTTTGCTTATCCATTCCAAAGGTGATAGTTTGCATCTATTAACTCCAAATACCCAGTCCATCCCACTCCCTCCCCCTCCTCCTTGGTAACCACAAGTCTGTTCTCTAAGTCCATGATTTTCTTTTCTGTGGAAAGGTTTATTTATACTGTATATTAGAGTCCAGATATGCGATATCATATGGTATTTGTCTTTCTCTTTCTGACTTCACTCAGTAGGAGAGTCTCTAGTTCCATCCATGTTGCTGCAAATGACATTATTTTATTCTTTTTTATGGCTGAGTAGTATTCCATTGTGTATATATACCACATATTCCTAATCCAGTCATCTGTTGATGGACATTTGGGTTGTTTCCATGTTTTGGCTGTTGTGAATACTGCTGCAATAAACATGAGGGTGCATGTGTCTTTTTCAAGCCAAAGTATTGTCTGGATATATGCACAAGAGTGTGATTGCTGGGTCATATGGTAGTTCCATGTATAGTTTTCTAAGGTATCTCCATACTGTTTTCCATAGTGGTTGTAGCAATTTACATTCCCACCAACAATGCAGGAGGGCTCCGTTTTCTCCATATCCTCTCCAGCATTTGTTATTTGTGGACTTATTTAATGATGGCCATTCTGACTAATGTGAGGTGGTACCTCATGGTAGTTTTGATTTGCATTTCTCTAATAATCAGTGATGTTGAGCGTTTTTTTCATGTGTTTGTTGACCATCTATATATCTTCTTTGGAGAAATGTCTATTCAGGTCTTTTGCCCATTTTTCAACTGGGTTTTTGGCTTTTTTGCTGTTGAATTGTATAAGTTGTTTGTATATTTTAGGGATTAAGCCCTTGTCAGTTGCATCATTTGAAACTGTTTTCTCCCATTCTGTAAGTTGTCTTTTTGTTATCTTTTTGGTTTCCTTTGCTGTGCAAAAGCTTGTCAGTTTGATTAGGTCCCATTGGCTTATCTTTGCTTGTATTTCTGTTGCTTTGGGAGACTGACCTGAGAAAACATTTGTAAGGTTGATATCAGAGAATGTTTTACCTGTGCTCTCCTCTAGGAGTTTGATAGAGGCTTGACTTATGTTTAAGTCTTTAAGCCATTTTGAGTTAATTTTTGTGCATGGTGTGAGAATGTGTTAACAGTTTCGTTGATTTACATGTGGCTGTCCAGTTTTCCCAACACCCCTTGCTGAAAAGACTGTCTTTTTCCATTTTATATTCTTGCTTCCTTTGTCAAAGATTAATTGACTGTAGGCATCTGGGTTTATTTCTATGTTCTCTATTCTGTTCCATTAGTCTATATGTCTGTCTTGGTACCCGTACCGCATTGTCTTGATTACTGTGGCTTTGTAATAAAAATATAAAGTTTCTTTTGTGTGTGTGTGCTTTTTAAGGCCACACTCATAGCATATGGAGGTTCCCAGGCTAGGGGTCTTAGTCACCAGCCTATGCCACAGCCACAGCAACACCAGATCTGAACTGTGTCTTCAGCCTACACCACAGCTCATGGCAATGCCAGATCCTTAACCCACTCATGCTTTTTAATGATTATCTTCCTTCTTTCTTCATGACCATGAGTCACAAGGTTGTTCTGCCTTCTCCCCTCCTTTCTAACATCTGTCCCATCATCCCTTTAGATGACCATCCTTTGTGAACATGGAGAATTGGGTCAGTCTGATGGCTTTGCCTCAGCTTGCCTGGTGTTGTGCATTAGTGGACTGTGGAAAGTCCCCAGGGCAGGCAGCTGGGTGGTGATCATGGCTGGTGTTATCATGTAGCCTTAAAAAAGCAGGAATGGGCAGCCTCACTTACTCAAAGAAAGAGGGGCTTGGTTCCCCCTTTTGGACCTCCCACTTGTGTTCTCCATCTTGTTGGTTTCCACAGAGTGACCTAGTACCTTCCTCAGTTAGCTTTGTCCACAGGCATGCCTCATGCTTCTAACCTCCTATGTTATTCACCTTTTCCATTCATTTCCTCCCTCCCTCCCTTCTTTCCTTCTTTCCTTATTTCATTTTTTTCCTTCCTTCTTATGACTATCTTTTCTTCCCTCTATGAAGAATAAATTTTGGAGTTCCATGTTGGCCTCTTCAGGTATGGATCCGGCATTGTTACTGCTGTGCCCTATGTTCGATACCTGGCCTAGGAACTTCTGCTTACTGTGGGCACAGCCAAAAATAAATAAGTAAATAATAAATAAATAATCGTTTTCCTATCACTGCCAAACCTGGAACAATAGATATGTAGTAAGTGCTCTTTCATCATTTACTAAGGTTGTGGAAGTTATGCTTCAGTGGGGAGACCCAAAGCCCATTAATGAGATACAGCTCTTTTATGGGACTAATATGATGACACTTGTGTAAAAAGATGACTGTGCTAACATAAAATTCAGGCTTTGGGAAATGGATCAATGTCAGTCCTGAGACCAAGTGGCCAGGGTGTGTGAGGGCAGGGTCACACCCTGGCAGTGGGAACAAAGGGTGATGTTTTTCCCAAAAAGTGTAGACTTTTATTTTTTTACTATGTCTCATCCAGAAAGGACAGTCCCAGGGCGGGAAATGAGAACTCATGAGATAGGACTTAGGCTGACCTGAAGAGTAGGCAACAAATGCCCCTTTCCTAATACAGAGCTTGGCTCTGCTCAGATTCTAGGACCTCAAGCAGTTTCTTCGTGAGGGCTGAGCTGCCCCTGGCCTGGAGAGGCAAACAACAGACCTCATGAGATGTTTCAGCAGCCAACAACTGTGATATTGCTCTGTGTTCAGTACTTCCGTTTTTCTTATCTTTTCTTATCTTTTTTTCTTTTATCTCCTACTTGAAGTCACCATTAGTCTCTGTGGTGTGTGGAGAGCTTGGAAGAGACCAGGGTCCATGTCTGGGGTGTTCAGTGTGAGGAAGCAGCATCCTGCTCCTGAAACAGGGGTGGGGGTAAGAGCAGTTCCATCATGTTCAGCCAGGACCTTGTCTCGGCAGGGCTATGGGAAGCCAGTTAGTGGGTGGTGAGGTAGCATGACGAGGGGTCCAGAGAAAGAATTTAAGTGTTCTTATCATGAGCAATGACAGGCAGAGGCCTGGACAAGTTCTCTGGTAGCGCTGAGGGCCTTTGAGGAGGCTAACTTCCATTGCAACATGCTCAGGGGGCTGTACCGCCACCATTTGTAGCCAGGGTAGATTTGGTTGGCTCCAGTTTGAAGGAAGATAGAGCCTGATACCATGAATAGAGCCAGGGTCTTTAAGTTAGGTGGAGCAGAGTTGGAATTTCAGACCCACTCCCTTAACTTAATATTCCACTACCTTAATCGTGATTTCCACAAGTTATAGTGTCTCTGAGAACTAGTGTATTGTCAGTAACATAGGGATTAGTAACAGGTAAGAAGTCTGATGTGTATTAAAAATAAAAGCGTAAAAAGCGGACTAATTGCAGTGCTTTATGTGTATTGTTAGATGATCCAGTGATCATGAATCTTAGTTTCTTGTCCCTTCTATCCAAAAATGGAAGCTCACAGACACTTGACCTGTCCCAGTGATGGGCATCACCAATCATACTGCTTTTTCACACTGTTTGTACAAACTTCACAAGCATCACTGGAGCGGGTCCAGGTAGCTGCTTCTTACCTATGAAATTGGTGTGAGAGGTGACTTTTTCTGCCATTTTGCCTGCAGATCATGCCATTTAAGCAATTGTTTGGTTCCCATGCTAATTGCTAAATCTGTGTCTAAGTCTACCAAGAGATGCAGGCAGTGTGGTATGGAAGGTCTCCCACTTCGGAGGTCTAGAGGCTGAGGATACTGAGAGTAGCCCCTGACCTCTGTAGCCTAATGACAGAGACAAAATTTCAACTTCATAGGGGGTATGCTATGGCAGAAGGATGGATAATGTTTCCTGGAAGCAGCAGCAGAGAGGGGAGAATGCTTAGCCAGAATGCTTCCTGGAAAAGACAGTACCAGAGTGAACCTTAAGGGAAAAAAATGAGAGTTGAACAAATGAAGAAGGGGGTAGGTCATTATATAGGTAAGGAGACGTACTGAGAAGGGAAACAGGGGTGGGAGAACGTGATATGTGCAGAAGAATACTGTTTCTGGAGAATAAAATTGAAAGGATGAAGTGAGAGAAGGTGAGGGCTGAGTGTTAAAAATGAGCCTGGTCATAGAAAAGCTTGCATTCTATGCTAAGGAGCTGGTACTTTCATCTCTAGACAATGGCAACCACCAAAGGATGTTCACCAAGGAAGGAGCATGGCCAGAATGAAATTTTAAATCTGAAGAGGGTCATGTGGCCTGGAAGGGAAATGCTTGGGAAACAAGTCAGGTGGGAGCTGACTTGCAGCTGTGGGGCTGAGGGTGGAGAGGAGGGGACTCAATTGACTGAATTGACTGCTATTGAGGAGCTGAAATGAGGGGTGCATGACTGACAAAAGGTTGCAGGAGCAAGTCTTGAAAACAAGGAGGCACAGAAGGCCCTAGAGGCCCTGCCTGCCTGGAGTCAGTCTGGAAGAGTCCATTGTAAGGAGAAACCAAGGTACTAGCACAAACCTGATAGCTTGGGACACCTGAACTAAAGAGAATAGCCCTGCTCATGTGGAAACCCAGAAACTCTGAAAGAAATTCTCCTGTTCACAATAGCTAAGACATGGAAACAATCTAAATGTCCATCGACAGATGAACGGATAAAGATGTGGTATATATAGAATGGAATACTACTCAGCCATCAAAACAATGAAATAATGCCGTTTACAGCAACATGGATGGACCTGGAGATTGTAACACTAAGTGAGGCCAAGTCAGCAAGAGAAAGGCAAATACCATATGATAACACTTGTATATGGAATCTAAAATATGACACAAATGAACTCATCAATGAAACAGAAATAGACTCACGTAGAGAACAGACTTGTGGTTGCCAAGGGTGGCAGGGGAATGGATGAACAGGGAGTTTGGGATTAGCAGATGCAAACGGTTATGTATGGAATGGATGAACAACAAGGTCCTACTGTATAGCACAGGAGACTATATTCAGTATTCTGTGATAAACCATGAGGGAAAAGAATGTTTTAAAAAAGTGCTCATAACTGAATCACTTTGCTATACAGTAGAAATTAACACAACATTGTAAATCAACTGTACTTCAATAAAATAAATAAGACAGGAAAATAAGCAGTGGCACCTTTTTAAAAGTAAATTGATCTCTGTGGTCAGTAATCTGTACGATTATGGGCTGTATGATCACAGAGTGTCCAGTGCCTTATATTTACTTTAAAGGTAATTTTCATTCTAATTTTTTAAGGCATGAGCTCCACAAAAATTTACAAGCATGGCATTATTTTATAGCAAAAGAACGAGTGACAGAATAGGCAAGAAAGAAGGGGAGAAACTTGAACCTGAAATTGTAGGCTCAGTGAGGTTACTTAGACCCATCTTCCCAGACCCTGCTTTCCCTGCTGGGGTAGAAAATCAGCAGTCTTGTTGGTCAGTGCAAACTGGGGCCAGCAAGCGTGGTCACTGTGCCTGAAAAGGCAAAGCCCCCTGCTCTCCTTTTGCTCAGCTCCTGCACCGCAGCTTCCATCGTGCCCCTGAGTGGTTAGAGCATAAAAGTTATGATCTACTCAAATCTTTGAGGACAGGAGAGCAGTGAACAATACGTGGATAAAAAGGAGCAGAAGCAAGTCTATGCATTGAGTCCCTGTTGTGTGCTAGGCACTGTGCTGTTGTTTTACTTGCATCGTTCCTTTATTAAGAATCAATGGGAGTGTGCTTTGCAATTCACAAAGCACTGTTTTGATGTCAAGTACTACCTATTATGGTAGAGGAGAAAGCATGGGTTCTAGTGGAAAAGACTAAATTTTACATCCCAGTTCTGGACTTACTAGCTATGTGACCTTGAGCCACTTCCTCATCTTTTGGGATACCTGCATCCTCGTGGTGAAAACTGAACAGAGAATGACTGGATCTGTCATGGCTGGGATAATATCTGCAAAAGAACTTTATAAACCACAAACACAGGGAAGTGTTTTCAAACACAGATTGTTAATTAGAGGTCCTTTGTATGTGTGCTATTGGAGCTTGAACTTGCCCTGTAAACTGGCGTCTGGTGAAGGGGCATGTGGGGAGAGACCACGCAGAACCATGCGGTCTGCAGGGTCCTCAGATGATTCCTCTTGGTGTTTTCAGCTATAAATAAGTGCTCTGGCCTTGTAAGCTCCGGATTTTGCTAAGTCATTTAGGAGTTACATGCCTGCCAAGTAGGTGCCGGAGGAGCGTAACTTGCTGTGCTGCTCTTGTGAGTGTGAACTGCACTTCTCAGGTACGACAGGGCTGGCAGGACTATTATAATATTTGGTGTGATGTTGCCTTCTATTATCACCACCTTCCCCTCTCCTCTTTTCCCAAGCTGTGATAATGGGAGAGGTGCTATATGGTTCATATGACTGGGCTGTATTTGAGGGTTGGAAGAAAAGATGTATACATGCATTGTACCTTAAAAAATTGCCCTTTGTGATGTTAGAGTCCTTTATACAGAGTTTGGCGGTACAGGACCACCCACAATTTACCAGAAACTGGAATATGTATTTGGGCTCTTTTTTTCCCTCCTGAAGACAAGCAGTATATCCTTTTTCTTCACTAGATATCCAATAAATGCTGAATAAATTTTTCTTAGTTATATTTAGTTGGTTCACTACTCAAAGAGCTATCCAAATGCTTAAGAATGGAACCCATGGTTGTCGAAAATCACCGGTAGGTATTGGCAGTGCTGCGTGTGGTGGCTGATAACATCAGAAGGCCTAAAACCAGTGGTTCTCATCCCCGTCAGCACAGTGGAATCACCTGTGGAGTGTTGGAAGCAATCACAATGCCTTGGCTTCCTCCCAGAGATTCTGATTTAATTGGTTTGGGGAGGGCTCTGAGAACTTATGTCTTTAGTAATCCGCTGACATTGAAGGCTTGGCTTTAGTTCGGGTAGTGTCACAACATTGACTCTGCATTGGAATCATCTGGGAAACTTGGAAGAGTACTGATGCCTGGGGCCCACTCTCAGGGGTTCTAATTGATTGGGCTGGTGTGGCCTGGGTATCAGGATTTTTTTTTTTTTAGTATCCTTAAAGATTTTTAAATTTTTTTAATCAAAATGATAGCAATATATCACTGAAGAGTCAAACAAAAAGTCTAATTCTGTCCCAGGACATAGAGTGCAGAGGGAGCAACAACCCCAGTTTTTAAAAGAAAAGGAGCCATATTAACTTTAATATTATAACTTTATAAAAAAAAATCTGTTGAACGCATGGCCAAAATACTGGCCCAAAATATGAAGAGAGACAAGTACCTATAGACAAAGGGAGGATATGAGCCCTTACTCACCTGGCTGGACATACAACTTCCAACAAAAATTATGGGACAGGAAAAACTCAGAAGGGACAAAGCAATCATTAGGACAAAAGTCAGATATGACACAGATGTTGGGACTATCTGACAGGAAATTTTAAATAACTATGATTCATATATTAAAGATGCTAGTGAAGAAAAACATGGAAAACATACAAGATCAGATAGATAATTTCAGCATGGAGGCAAAATTCTAAAAACAAATCAAATTTAAATGTTAGAAATGAAAAACAATACAGAGCTGAAAATTTTCTTTAAAAGACTCATCAGTGAATTTGGCACAGTAAAAGAATAAGTGAACTTGAAGGTAGAGCAATGGAAAAGATCCAAAATGAAAGACAAAGAGAAGAACAAAAGAGAGAGAAGGAAAGAGAAACAGAACCAGAAATTTCAAGAGTTGTGACAAAATTAAACATTCTAACATAAGTGTAGTTGAGTCTGCATTGGAATCATCTGGGGAACTTGGAAAAGTACTGATGCCTGGGGCCCACTCTCAGGGGTTCTGATTGATTGGGCTGTTGTGGCCTGGGTATCAGGATTTTTTAAAGCTCCCTACTTACTTCTAATGGAGTCAAACTTGAGAACCTGTGACTTGGAGAAAGAGGCATCTTCTCTTACAAAAGAACAAGTTGTAATTGACACCGCCAAACTTAAATGAGAAGATATATAGACTGCTCTTATGCTGTTCACCGTTTAATGCTCGTCGAAGTACCTTTTAGTTTTAAAAAAATTTGTTTAATCAAATATCTCAACCTTTTGCATAAATCCTAGCCCTGAATATAATCTTAGACTTGAATAAATTGTTTCTTCCTTAACTTAAATCTCGGTTCAGACTCTTGCTGAGATGACTCATGATTTTTTTTGGCCAGTTTGCTGTAAAAAGTCTCTGGAAATTTATTCTCAAACTTCTGCCCCCTTTTTCTTGCCTCAACCATAAAGAACCTCTGCCCCCTTTCCATATGGATTTATAGAGCTCTTCCAAGGCACCGTTTACCCTGACTTTCTATCCAGGCATCGCTTAGGAACATCAGCTGCTCCTCTGACTTCCCAGGATCCCCTCTCTCCATACAGCTAGAACAGATGGCTTCCAGCCCTATACATTTTGGTCTTGGCTTTTAAATTCAACCCCAGATCCTGTCTGGATTTCACCTGGGATGCATTGATGATGTAGGTCAGTTTGGAACAGAATTAATATTTGAGTTTGGGGTTAGTAGATGCAAACTATTGCATTTGGAGTGGATAAGTTATGAGATCCTGCTGTATAGCATAGGGAACTATAATCGCTTGTGATGGAATGTGATGGGGCATAATGTGAGAAAAAGAATGTATATATATGTATAACTGGGTCCCTTTACTGTACAGCAGAAATTGACAGAACATTATAAATCAACTGTAATAAAAATTATAAGAGCCATATACTTCTCTAATTTAGTTATTCTTTAATGTCATTCAGTAAAGTTTCATAATCTTCTCTGAAAGATCTTGAACATATTTCACTATGCACATTCCTAAGTTGTTAAGGTGTTAATTATATCTTTAAAAAATTGATTTGTTGGAGTTCCCATCGTGGCTCGGTGGTTAACGAATCCGACTAGGAACCATGGGGTTGCGAGTTCAATCCCTGGCCTTGATCGGTGGGTTAAGGATCCGGCATTGCTGTGAGCTGTGGTGTAGGTTGCAGACGCGGCTCGGATCCCGCGTTGCTGTGGCTGTGGCATAGGCCAGTGGCTGCAGCTCCGATTGGACCCCTAGCCTGGGAACCTCCATATACCATGAGTGCAGCCCTAGAAAAAGGCAAAAAAGAGAAAAAAAAAGATTTGTTGCCAATATAGATTTTTTTTTTAACCTGGCAAACTTAACTGTTCTCTTAATAATTCAAATCATTTACTTACAGGTTCTTTCAGATTTTTCTGAATATAGAGGCACATCTGAAACAAAAATGACAGTTTTCTTTCTTCTTCATCAAAAATTATGCTATTTCTTTTTTTCTCTTGCTGTATTAAGATCTCTGATGTCTAATGAAAGTATTTAGTGAAAGTGGTAATACGGGCATCTTTATTTTCTCCCTATCTCAAAGGGAAACTGTTCAATAGTCATCTGTGTTAATTGCCTTAGATTTTTAATATATGTTTTGTAGACATCCTTTATCAGTTAAAGGAAATTCTCTCTTTTTTTTTTTGTCTTTTGTTTTTGTCTTTTTGCCTTATCTGGGGCCACACCCATGGCATATGGAGGTTCCCAGGCTAGGGGTCTAACAGGAGCTGTAGCTGCTGGCCTTCGCCACAGCCACAGCAACAGCAACGCGGGATCCGAGCCGCGTCTGCAACCTATACCACAGCTCATGGCAATGCCGGATCCTTAACCCACTGAGCAAGGCCAGGGATCGAACCCGCGACCTCATGGTTCCTAGTCGGATTCGTTAACCACTGAGCCACAACGGGAACTCCTGGAAATTCTCTTCTTTATAATATGGTAAACTGCATGATTATTTCTGACTTTCCCCTTTTCCCTGTGTCCATGACTTTGCAAAAAAAACAATATGACATTGCAATTCTTCCCGCTTAAGGTGGCATTTCCCCACGCTCAGGGATACTGGGTTTGACTATATGCTTATTTTAACCAGTAGAATGTTCATGGAAATGACTGTGTGCCAGTTCCAAGGCTAAGCATAAGGAGATAATCAGTGTTTCTGCTTACTCTTTTGTTATCCCTGCTAGCAAAAGAAAACACATCTTTGATAGTGTAATAGTCCAGATATGAACATACTTGAACCCACCAAAAACTAAAAACAAAGCCTGAATGAAAAGTTTTAGATTAGCCAACTATCAGGTGACCTGGCATTTTGTTACACTGCATAGTTCACCTATATATATATATATATATATATATATATATATATGTAATTTGCTAATAATTTTTTAAAATTACAAATGAATTTTGAATTCTATTAAGGCTTGTCACTTTATTGAGTTGAGTATTATTTTCCTTTAATCTGTTAATATGGTGATTGCATTAATTTAATTTGTTTCCTTGATGTAAATCAGTCTTGTATTTCTGGAATAAATCCTACCTAGTCATGATATATTCTACTAGTTTTTATGAATTTCTTGATTTGGTTGGTTAGTTTTGTTTCGAACATTTGCATCAATATTTATGAATGAGATTCTCTTCAATTTTCTTGAATTGTCCTTGTCAGTCTGGACAGCGAAGTCTTACACAGTAAAAGAAGGGGATAACTACCTATTTTTCTGTTCTTTGGAAGAGACTGTATAAAATTGATATGATCTTTTCTTTAAATAGTTTTAAAATGTATAGGTGAAGAAACTGTGCTTAAAATTTTCTTTGTGGAAAAAATTTTGACTGCTACTTTACTTTTATTTATAGCTATATAAATATTCAGTTCTGCTTATTCTTGAGTCATTTTTTAGTTATATTTTTCTAGAAATTTGTTACTTTTATCCAAATTATTTATAATGTTTCCTTATCTATTTGATATGTCAGCAACTATTGGATTTCCATTTCATTCCAGATAATGATTATTTGTAACATCTCTTTTAATTTTGATCAATCTCACTAGTTTTAAAGATTTCTGAACTATTATTAAGGAATAAACTTTTGACTTTGCTGGTATTCTCTGTTATGTGTTCTTTCTCAGTTTTTCATTCCTATTCTTGTCTTTTTTACTTCTTTCCTTCTACGTAATTTCAATACTTAGAAACTTTTGAGAATTGCTTTATGGCTCAATATAGATTAAATTCACATTCATATTCTATCTACCTTAAAAGAATGCACAGTATACAGTTGCTAGGCATTGTGTTCTATATTTGTCAATTAAACCAAGTCTGTTAATCTTATTGTTCAAATCTTTCATATATTTACTATTTTATTGTTGGTGTTGTTAGTTTGACTGTCAGTTACTCCTATAATTATTGTAGATCTTTTCTTTTTCTCTTAGTAGTTCTGTAAATTTTTGCTTTATATACCACTACAAATTTCAAGTCATTCTACCTCCCTGGTTAGTGCAATCTTTTATTTTTCTGAAAATTTCCTCTTTATCTTTAGCATTTTTTTCCTTTTGACTTTAGGTCCCCTTGGTCCAATGATAATGTAGTTACACTAGCTGTCTTTTTGACTAGAATTTTCCTGGTATGGCATTTTCCATCCTTTTACTTTTAACCATTCTATAGTTATGTGTTGTAGATACATATCTTATAAATGGTATATGGTTAGCTTTTTAAAATCCATTATGATGTTTTTGTCTTTTATTTAGGATATTTATCCATTTATGTCTAATGCAATTGCTGATATATTTATATTTACTATCATATTTTGTGCTTTCTATTTGACCCTCCCTTATGAGTTTGTTTTTCTGCTAATTATTTTTATCTTACTCAGGTTTTTCCTACTACTTTGAAATTTGTGTTCTATTCTTTAGGGGTACCTGGGTGATTACAGTATGCCTTTGTAATATATCAGAGGCTAGATTTAATATCTTTGTCTTCCCCAAAGTCAAGAAATTTAGGGAAGTTAAACTCCCTATCTATCCACTACCCAACTTAAATACTATTGCTGTAAGTATTATAGTGTGTCCTAATTCAGTCTTTAAAAAAACAAAACAAAACAAAAACCTTAGGGGTTCCCATCTTGGCTCAGTGGAAACGAATCTGACTAGTATCCATAAAGACGTAGGTTTGATCCCTGGCCTCACTCAGTGGGTTCCAGTGTTGCAGTGGGTTGTAGTGTAGGTCACAGATGTGGCTCAGATCTGGCTTTACTGTGTTTGTGGCATAAACTGGTGGCTACAGCTCCAATTTGACCCCTAACCTGGGAACCTCTATATGCTGGGGGCACGGCCCTAAAACAAACAAACAAACAACAAAAAAACAAAACATAACAAAACCTTAGTAAATGTATTAGTTAATGTTAGAGGTTTTAACAAGTAGATCCTGGAATCTTGGTGGTTGCACTATAAAAGTTTATTCATATTTATGTTCCAGTCCACCAGGGGATGTTTCTGGTTGGATTTCCTTCCATGAGGTCAGTAAGGGATTCAGGCTTCTTCCATCCTGTGGCTCCATCCTCCTTTTAGTCTTTCAGTCACTCTCCATTAAGCCAGCAAACAGGGGAAGCTATCCCCATTTCTTTTCCACTTTTTACTAGAAGTAACCCATATCACTTTTGCTCAGATGCTAGTGACAAAAATGCACTAAAGTGCATATGTAATTGCACTTAACTCAGGTTCCTTATGAGAAAGTGGAGAGAACAGTGGTAACTACCTCACAATATTTGTAAACATGAAACCAGAGTATTTAGTAAGTTCTCACCGTGTGCTAGGTACTGTACTAAGTGCATAATTTTTATCATCTAGTATAATCCTCTCATAACTTATAGGAGGTAATTCATTTCCATCATCAGAGAGGGTAACCAAAGCTTCAGGTGAAGTGACTCTTTCAATTGGAAAGTAACCTGTACCTTCTTGTGTCCCATGCCTATCTCTTCATAATAGAAGAATCCTTCAAGGCTAAGTAAGCCTCTTTTGATTCCTCACATATCTACTTCGTTTATTCTTCCATTTTCACATCTAAACCCCACTTTTTGTACTTATATGAGCCACTTTACATGGTTCTCTATTTGTTCTATGTGAACTCATGTTGTTGTCTCAACTAAATGGTAATTTCCCTGATGGAATGTAACATGTCTTATACTTAATCAGCCCTAAACTAGAAGCTCAGAACACTGCAGATCAAGGTCCTAATCCTATTTTTGATAATGCCTGAGACTTTTTAAAAATTCTTCACAGTTCTTAATATAGTGCTATGCACATAAAGGATACTCTACAAATTGCATTGATTGAAGCATATGTGTATCTTTATATGCAGGATTTGCAAATTGTCTAGGTGGCCACAAACAATGGGCCAGATTGCCACTGGCAATTACATGATTTTAAATTTTAATTTCCTCGGCTTTACCTTTCTAGTCTATAAAATCAGATATATGAACTCAATATCGTATGTCTTTTTTATCTCTAAAAATTCCTATAATTTTGTAGAGTTTGGTTATAACAAATATATTAAGTTCTTAAACAATTAATTCGCTTCATTCTCTCAGCAAATCTATTGATAAGTAACTGTTATTCCAGTTTTATAGATGAAAAATATAGGGTTCAGAGAGGCCGAATAACATATAAAGACACACAGTTACTAAATGGAAGAAGTGAGGTTCATGTGTGGGTCCAT
Source organism: Catagonus wagneri (assembly GCA_004024745.2). Classification (NCBI taxonomy): domain Eukaryota; kingdom Metazoa; phylum Chordata; class Mammalia; order Artiodactyla; family Tayassuidae; genus Catagonus; species Catagonus wagneri. The sequence goes on along the minus strand of PVHT020003427.1, from coordinate 1,306,854 downwards.
AGAAACGAAAGCACACATTCTTCCTTCTTTCCCACTCAGCCTCCTAAAAACCTCTGCCTTAGCTGTAATGGAAGATTTTTATCAGATTTCCTTAACTGCTTTTCCTCTAAATGGACTGTCTCAAGCCTAACCATGTCAGAGAAAATTCTAAGGCTATTAGATCAGAAATCAGTGGCTGGCAGCTCTTCCTTGCAAGGTGCATGTTTGGCTCACTTTAATTTGTCATTCATTAAGCCCGAAGGAATGGAAGGAGGGCCATCTTTGACTCTGCAGGAGCCAGAAGAACAAAGTTATTGCCCAGCGTAACTCAACATAAGCACTTGGGTTTCGTTTGGGGTTGAGATTTTTGGCAAAGTTTCAAAGCTTTCCATTTTCTGCGAAGCTATTGCCCATTCCTGTCAGGAGATCAGTAAATTTTGAAAGAGATTTCAGAGCTGACGGATGAGTCACAGACGTCCGGACTCCATAGAGCCTTGCTTGCACAAATGAAACACCAGATAAGATCCTGCAACTTCATTGTGTGCATAGATGTTTGCCATCAAACATGATATAGAACTGGTTGTTAATACCAATGGATAAGAGGACAGAAAAATTGTAAAAAGGATACTTAGAGGAGTATCCAGAGGATCTCCTGAGACTTTGGTCTGACTGTGCTTTAAGATACTGTCGGGTGCTACAGAAACATCAGGAGTGTGTCAGGCACAGCTCAGGGTAGTAGGTAAGGATGTGGGATTTGGAACATGCTAGCCTAGACTGGGGCTGAATCCTAGTTTTTCCATCTGTTCATGAATTTCACTTCTCTCATCTATAATGTAGGAATCACATTAGCAGGATGGACTATTGTGAAAGCAAAATGAAATAACATAAATGAAGAAGAGCAACTCCGAGAACACTGTAAATGCTCTGTAAATTGTAGGATTTTTTTTTTAAACATTAAAATATCAGGTTTACAAACCTTAAGGACCGTATGGTTCACTACCTAAGTGAACCGCCTGGTCCTTTTTGTTTTTTTTTTAGCCAGGGGGACTGAGGCCCAGAGAAGTGAAGTAAACGGGTACTTCATTTCACAAGTGATGCAGAGAGGGGAGAACCCAGGTTTCTTGACACATAAAACAACTCCCCGTCCTGTTTCTTGACACAACTAACTGGAGAACCTTCCAGCATCCTTTTTTTCCTAGTTCATCTGGCCCAGGATGAGCAGAAAGGAGGGTGAGAAGAGCAGGACAGTCTTGAGTGTCTTTGAGCTGTTGGAGGTCTCTGTTAGGCTGGGCCAGGTCACCCAAGGTGCTTTATGGGACTTTAAGTTATGATTTGGTTTGTTTTGTTGTTGCTTATTTTGGCACTTTTGTTTCCTGTAGCAAACTAGGCTGTAAAGTCACTGAGGGCGCTTTGGGAAAGAGGAAATCCTTATTGGCCCCTGGCCTTTAGCAGTCTGGCTAGGACCTTCAGTAGGTGAGATTTTCAATCTGGGACAGACCTGAGAGGCAGGTTGAATATGTTCTGGGAGGAATTGCCTACAGTTGTCAAAACATGGCAAGAAAAAACTAGAAAATGTCTTAAAGTTTCACTAAAGTATCAGAGGAAATGCCATTGAAATACAAATTCTAGAAAACAGCAAAAAGTATGATACTGAAATTTCACATTTCGGATTTGTTTTATGGCCTGGGGTATTAATGGAGTGAAATGTTCCTGGCTGAAAGGACTAGCTCTTTACCATCCAGATTGATTGCAAAGAAGGGGCACCGTTGATTATCGTGAAGCAATTCTGCCTTCCCATGAATGACCTTTCAGGCCAATATCCCCATTACTTACATTCAGTGTCAGGGATGCCAGACAACATCAAGAAAATGATTAAGCCCTTTATACATCACAATGTTGTTCCCATGAAATACAAGAAATACAATGATGATATACAGTACAACTTCAATTTAGATTTATACTGTTTGATTATTATTTTACTCTGTGTACATCAGATATATCAGTTATGTGCTTATGTCTGTTTGTGTATGCCTGTGTTACGCCCAGTGGTCCCTGCAGATTGATTAGGTATTCATTCAGTAAATATGTGTTGAAGGGTTACTATATGCTGGGCACTCTTCTAGTCAGTCTGTTGCTGTCTTTGTTTTATAGATCATCATGTCCCTAAAACTTCTTCCACATTATCGATTGACAGAGGAATTGAGAGAGAATATGAACTCAATTTAAGCAAATTTGGTCAAAGTAGAGTCTCCACTGAAAGCCAGTGTTTCCATTTATCAAGATAGGTTCCTTAAAATGATAAAAATATTATGTCCATAGTACATGCTTCCTCATAAGGGGAAATCAAAGGGGACTCTGTCCAAGGTAGCATTAACCAGATTCCTACTGACTGGCTAAAATTAAGGTATTCAGGTTATGGTACTGTAATTTATCAAAAAGAAATCACTTCTTCAGATATTTAAGGCTCCTATGCTTTTAAGGGAACTTGATCTACTAAATGAACTGGTAAATAGCTCTTCTGTAATGGAACTATAACATATGCTGAAATATGTATAAGCTATTAAAAAGTAGAATTTCTGTGCTCAATTATATTTTAAAACTTTTTAAAAGATGAAACTGTCGAACATTCTTTACCTTCAAAGAACACTGTGAGATAAAAGACAAATAATTGCTAGATAAAATATTATGGTTTATCACATTATATGCTTTAAATATATGTATTAATAATAATTAATAATTATTGAGCTCTTGTTATGTGCCAGGCACTAATGTTGATTTCCTTGAATTTGTTATATCATTTAATCCTCATAATATCACAATGCAATAGGTATTGTTCTTACTCCTTGTTAGCAGTTGAAGAAAGTTAGGAATAGAAAAGGTAAGTAACTTGCCCAACAGTCCCCTGCTGGTCATGTGATAAAGCCAGGGAGTCTGTGTCCAGCACCTGCCCTCTCTAAAAGCAGCAGGATGGAGCAGAGGGAACATGGTCTTGGAGACAGAGAACATCTTGAGTCAGAATTCTGACTCTACCACTTATAGGCTATGTGACCTTGGGGCGCACTATATATTCAGTACTGCTGTGTTACAGACAGCTTGGCTGGTAGACAACACTATATTGACTAGCAGTTATGCCAACTGAGTCACTGTGTGGTGCTGCATACAAGATACCTGTATTAACTCATCAATAAGTTAATACAGTATGGGGATATACTGATAAATGAGTATATCCTTCTTGGGGGGGAAAGAGCTCCCAAATTGGTTGTGTTTGCTGATTTCTTTGGTATAAATACTCCCCCATCTCTGATTCCAGGGTGGAGTAACCACATACTGAGTTGGAAAGAGATATACATAATCAAGTCCTCCAAGATGACACAAGCCAGCTCCAGTATGCCACTGGGAGAAATTCATTCTCACAGTCAACACCAGGTATGTACTGAATATGTAGGTTAGGTCTTCGGAGTGAGTGGGAACATTTGGACATCAGGCAGATCACAGTACGATCATGATACAGTTTACTTAAATGCCTGCAAGGAGGTTCATCACAGCATTGCTCAGAATAACAAAAAACTTGGACACAACTCAGAAACAAAAAGTAGTGGATTAGGGGATAATACAGTGCAATGCTGAAGTGCCCAGAACGTTCACAAAAGTAAATTTGGATCAATGAGTAAAATTATTTTTTGATTACAATGGAGGGACATTGTAATGGCCACATTTAATGGGTGGAATATGATTTTGGATGGCCAGGTAGACTCAGAATACAAGGTAACAGCATTTTAGAAGTAGAAGGAGTAGCATAATGTCAAGCCAGTGGCAAAGAAAGATTTAGCATTTACTGAAAAATAAGGCAGATGGTTATACAAAAGAATTCTGGCCTATTGGCAATTAGTAGTGCTACACAGTGATGAAGGGGACTAAGTGAATTGTGCAAAGCTCTTAGCATAGTGACTGGTACATATTCAGTACACATTCGCCAGAATTATTATTGTAATAAATTATCGTATCCCATATGATAAAGTAATGGTCACTAGACTTTTATAGAAGATATATTGACATGAAAACATAATCACAATTTACTTTAGAGTAAGAAAAATGGTTTTATCTTATTTTGGAAATGTATATAATGTTCAGTTTTGATTATAGAATAGTATCTGAAATATCATAGGTATTTCTTCATGGATAATATCTGAATAGGATCTGAAATATCATAGGCATTTCTTTATAGATGGCATCATTAAAATGATGGCATCATTTTAATTTCTTTGTTTTGCTTGTGAAGGTATCCAAGTTTTTCTATAGTGAATCTGTGTCATTTTTGTTACTAAAAATAATTTATTTAAATTTCAAAACAAAGCACACCTGTATAACTGTTTCTCTCCTTGTTTGCTTAGAAGAAAAATTAATGCTTGTTCTGTGGTTCAACACTGGAAAAGGTGGCAAGTCTTTACCTTGTCTTATTGAATAGTAGATTGGTTAATATCTAGACAGAATGCTTGGATAATATATTGAATCCTATACTTCCCCATGAACCTGCATGGCTAAAAAACAGAGCAGGCCCAGAGAATGGGAAATATAGCTAGATAAAGTAAGAAAATTTTGTTTATTTTTTATTTTAAACATACTTTCATATTTAAAGTAGATTTTAAAAGAGATAATTGCACTTTTATCCAGTGTGGCAATCTCTGTCTTTTAATTAGAATATTAAATTTAATAAAAGTGCTAGTATGCTGAGGTAGAAATTTATCATCTTGCTATTTGTTTCCTATTTATCCTATTTGTTCCTTGTTTCTTTCTTTTTTCCTGCCTTCTTTTGTACTAATTGAGCTGTTTAACAACTCTATTTTGTTTCTACTGTTTAGTAATTAGCTATATACCTCTTTTTCTATTTTTTGATTGGTTGCTCTAGGGTTTACAGTATGCATTTTTACTTATACATATCACAGTCTACTTCATACTACATGGTAGCAGGAAGTATAAGTGTAATATGATTTTTAGAGCATGGTATATACATTGATTTGAATTAGTAAGACACCACAAACAAAAACACAGTCAATGAAAATGTGAGATGAGTATAGACCTGCTTTTCGTTGTAACAGTATCAGAGTAGATTTTATTGTTAGACTTTCCATCCTTTTCCTTTTGTTCTTAGGCTCTAGAGAAGTAGCGCAATGTAAATAAAAAAAGATTGTGCTTTGGAATCAGGCTAGCTAGGGTTAGATACTCTGGACCACCAGTTTCTGTTGTGACTTCAGACAAATTACTTAAAATACATAAACCTCTTCTGTAAAAAGGGGGGTAATAATATCCATCCTTGAGGAATGTTATGAGGATTAAACGCTGTCCTGGGTGTAAAGGCTCAGGTGTAATATAGCACAGGAAACTGTATTCAGTATTTTGTAATAACCTCAAAGGAAAATGAAAATGAAAAAGAATATATATATATGCACACAAATGAATCACTTTGATGTACACTTGAAACTAACACAAAATTGTAAATTAAGTATGGTTGGATAAATACATGGTAACAAACTATAGTATTTATCACCATTATCATCATCAAAACCTATGGAATGCAGCAAAAGCAGTTATTAGAGGGAAGTTTAGAGCAATACAATCTCACTTCAGGAAACAAGAAAAATCTCAAATAAACAATCTAACTTTACACATAAAGCAACTAGAGAAAGAAGAACAAACAAAACCAAAGTTAGTAGAAGGAAATAAATCATAAAGACCGGAGTAGAAATAAATGAAATAAACACAGAGAAAACAATAGAAAAGATCAGGTATAAAGTTAAAGTTAAAAAAGTATAAAGTTAAAAAATACATACTTGAAATTGTTTAAAAATTGCTAAATGAAGATTTACACATTTTCCTGGTTGAAATATACTATCACTCATTATACTATCACTCAATATACTAAGTGAAGTGGCTTACTTAACTTAGTATGGTAATCTTTAGGTCCATCCATGTTGCTGCAAATGGTAGTATTTCATTCTTTTTTATAGTTGAGTAATATTCTGTTATATGTATGTACCGCATCTTTATATCATTTTTTAAAGTTTTATTGAAGTGTAGTTGATTTAAAATGTTGTGATAATTTCTCCTGTACAATAAAGTTATTAAGTTATACATATGCACATGTCCATTCTTTAACAGATCCCTTTCCCATACAGGTTATCACAGAATATTGGGTAGAATTTTCTGTGCTTGTACACAGCAGGTCCCCATTTATCATTGTTCATGTACAGTAGTGTGCATATGCCGATCTCAAAGCCATAATCCATCCCTCCCCCCAACCTGTACCCTTTGATTACCAAAGTTTTTTTTTGAAGTCTGAGTCTGTTTTTGTTTTGTAAATAAGTTCATTTGTGTCACTTTTTTTTTTAAGAGTCCACATATAAGTGGTATTATATGATGTTTGGCTTTCTCTGACTTACTTCACTTAGTATGATAATTTCTAGGTCCATCAGTGATGCTGCAAATGGCGTTATTTCATTCTTTGTTATGGCTGAGTAATATTCTGTTGTTTGTGTCTACCACATCTCCTTTATCCCTTCATCTGTCAATGGAAAGTCAGGTTGCTTTTATGTTTTGACTATTGCAAATAGTGCTCAGTGAACACTGGGGTGCATGTAACTTTTCAAATTATGATTTCCTCTGGATATATGTCCAGGAATGGGATTTATGGATCGTACGGTAGCTCTATTTTTAGTTTTTTAAGGAAACTCCATACTGTTCTCTGTGGAGACTCTACCAAATTACATTCCCACCCACAGAATAGGAGGGTTCTTTTTTCTCCACACTCTCTACAGCATTTATAATTTGTACACTTTTTGATGATGACCAGTCTGATCTGTGTGAAGTGATACTTTATTGTTTTGATTTGCATTTATCTAATTATTAGCGCTGTTGATTATCTTTACATGTGCCTTTAGAAGATCTGTATGTCTACATGGAAGAAATGTCTGTTTTGATCTTCTTCCCATTTTTGGATTGTATTGTCTGTTTTTTGTGTTTGTGGATTTTTTTTTTATATTGAGCTTTATAAGTTGTTTGTATATTTTGGAGATTAATCTCTTGTCAGTCACATTTGCAAACATTTTTCTGATTCTGTAGGTTGTCTATTTTGTTTATGGTTTCCTTTGCTATGCAAAAGATTTTAAGTTAATTAGGACCCATTTGCTTGTTTTTGTTATTTCCATTACTCTTGGAGACACATCTAAAAGATATTGCTGTGATTTATGTCAGACAGTATTCTGCCTATGTTTTCCTCTAGGAGTTTTATTGTATCTGGCCTTAAATGTAGGTTTTTAATTCATTTTGAATTATTTTTGTATGTAGAATGTTCTAATCTCATTCTTTTAAAGGTAGCTGTCCAGTTTTCCCAGCATCACTTATTGAATAGACTTTTTTATTCCACTGTATATTTTTGCCTTTTTTGTCATAGATTAATTGACCATAGGTGTGTGAGTTTATCTCTGGGCTTTCTATCCTGTTTCATTGATATAGGTGTCAGTTTTTGTGCCAGTACCATGATGTTTTGATGACTGTTGCTTTGTAGAATAGTCTCAACTCAGGGAGCCTGAATACTCCAGCTCTCTTTTTTTTTCTTAAGTTTGCTTTGGCTATTTAGGGTCTTTTTTGTTTCTATACACATTAAAATTTTTTTGTTCTAGTTCTGTGAATAATGCCATCAGTAATTTGATAGGGATTGCATTGAATTTGTAGATTGCCTTGGGTAGTATTGTCATTTTGTTAATATTGATTCTTAACAATCCAAGAACATGGTGTATCTTTCCATCTGTTTGTATCATCTTCGGTATATTTCATCAACATCTTATAATTTTTGGAGTACAGGTCTTTTGCCTCCTTAGGCAGGTTTATTCCTAGTTATTTTATTCTTTTTGATGTGATGGAAAATGAGATTGTTTCCTTAATTCCTCTTTCTAATCTTCATTGTTAGTGTGTAGAAATGCAAGAGATTTCTGTGTATTAATTTTGTATCCTGCAACATTACCGAATTCTTTGATAAGCTCTAGTAGCTTTATGATAGTATCTTTAGGATTGTCTATATATAGTATCATGTCATGTGCAAACAGTGACAGTTAACTCTTTTCCAATCTTGATTCCTTTAATTTCCTTTTCTTCTTTGATTGCTATGGATAGGACTTCCAAAACTATGTTATAAAAGTGTTCCTTGTCTTGTTCCTAATCTTAGAGGAAATGCTTTCAGCTTTTCATCTTTGAGTATGATGTTAGCTGTGGGTCTGTCATATATGATCTTTATTATGTTGAAGTAGGTTCCCTCTATGCCTACTCTGTGGAGAGTTTTTATCATAAATTGGTATTGAATTTTGTCAAAAGCTTTTTCTGCATCTATTGAGATGATCATATGGTTTTTATTCTTCAGTTTTGTTGTGGTGTATGTATCACACTGATTGATTTGCAGATATTGAAAAATTCTTGCATCCCTGGTATAAATCCCACTTGATCATTGTGTATGATCCTTTGAATATATTGTTGGATTCATTTTGCTAGTATTTTGTTGAGAATTTTTGTGTCAATGTTCTTCAGTGATATTGGCCTGCAATTTTCTTTTTTGTGGTAATTTGTCTGGTTTTGGTATCAGCGTGATGGTGGCCTCAGAGAGTGAGTTTGGGAGTGTTCCTTCCTCTGCAGTATTTTGGAATACTCTCAGAGGGATAGATGTTAACTCTTCTCTAAATGTTTGCTAGAACTCACCCATAAAGCCATCTGGTCCTGGACTTGTGTTTGTTGGGAGGATTTGGTGTTTGTTTGTTTTTCTTTTTTGTCTTTTTAGGGCCACACATGTGGCATGCAGAGGTTCCCAGGCTAGAGATCGAATCAAAGCTGTAGCCACTGGCCTACGCCACAGTCACAGCAACACCATATCTGAGCCATATCTGCAGCCTACACCACAGCTCTTGGCAATGCCGGATCCTTAACCTGCTGAGCAAGGCCAAGAATCAAACCTGCGTCCTCGTGGATACTAGTCAGTTTCACTTCCACTGAGCCATGACGATACTTCTATTAGGAGGTTTTTAATCACAGATTTAATTCAGTACTTGTGATTAACCTGTTCATATTTTCTAGTTCTTCCCGGTTCTGTCTTAGAGGGCTGTCCATTTTGTTGGAATATATTTGCTGATAGTAGTCTCTTCTGATCCTTTGTATTTTTATGGTATCAGTAGTAACTCCTCCTTTTTCATTTCTAATTTTATTGATCTGAGTCCTCTCCCTTTTTTTCTTGGTGATTCTCGCTAAAGGTTTATTAATTTTCTTTATCTTTTCAAATAAACAACTTTTAGTTCCCCTGATCTTTTCTATTGTTTTCTCTGTGTTTATTTCATTTATTTCTACTCCGGTCTTTATGATTTATTTCCTTCTACTAACTTTGGTTTTGTTTGTTCTTCTTTCTCTAGTTGCTTTATGTGTAAAGTTAGATTGTTTATTTGAGATTTTTCTTGTTTCCTGAAGTGAGATTGTATTGCTCTAAACTTCCCTCTAATAACTGCTTTTGCTGCATTCCATAGGTTTTGATGATGATAATGGTGATAAATACTATAGTTTGTTACCATGTATTTATCCAACCATGGATAATCCAGACACGGCTTGTTCCCCCAATGATCTTGCGGTCTAGTTGGAGGGAAATGGATGAAAATTTGAGATTATATCTAGCAGTAATTAGCATGTCATTCCAGATGTGGGGAATAAGCGTGAAGTGCTAAAATATTTCAGGGAAAGGAGAAGTTTGCAGACCCTAAGGATAAGAAAAGACTTCCAGCTTGGTGAACGGAAGCATGATAGAGTCATGAAGATTAGTAAGAGTCATATGAGTAAATGGGAGAGAGGAAGAAGAGGCCAGATGGAGGAGGACTGCAAAGGGTTGGGGTGAATAAAGCAGAGATGAAGTGCTTATGACCAGAACAGAAATCCACCAGTGCAGCCAGGGTATGGTCTTTTTGTGGGAGATGGGGCCAGACAGGCCTTGAATAGTCAGTGAGGAATCTAAGTATCTTTCTGTAACTAAAAGTTTTGTATAGGGAGTAGGACAGAGAGGAATTGGGCACTATATTAATATGTAAAAAGGGGCATTAAACTTAATCAGACTTCATATTTCTTGTTTCCATTAAAGTAACATCCAACCAAGAGTGCCATTCCATTAAACTAACATCTTGCAACCTACAGACATGTCTTGGTAAATGTAGTAATTTTTCAGGAATATAGCAAAACAGTTTTATGTAACCCTATTTATCTGGAGTGGTCAACATAGTTTTAAATTAAATATGCATTTTTATATAATCAGAGAACATTACAAAGAAAACAGTGTATATCCAAACAGTATTTATTCCACTTCATTGGAAATATTGCTTAAGCACCTCACACTTTTTAAATAGTGTCCTGAACTAGAAGACACTTTTCTTTCAAGGCTGCTTTCCTATAAACTGTCGGCACTGGAAATGGATTATTCCAGAACATGGTTTGGCCTCCAATTTAAGAGACAATCCACAGGCTTTCGCTTTGGCTCTTTCCAATCTGTGGCTTTTTTGTCCTGTTCTTTATTGACGAGTTTCCTCCTCATAAGGGAAAATGTGGGTAGCAAAGTTTTGCAGGTGAAGTAAAAGTTATTTTTAGCCTTTTTTATAAGCTGCTGGGGAAAATTGCATTTCATTTACCATATGTCATAATGGCTCTAGATAGAATGGAAAACTATTGGACCTGAGTTGTGTAATGATCCAGGCCAATAATATAAATGTTGTCAATTCAAAAACACTCAAGGACAGTACTCACTAGAATAGTTATTTTACTTAAGCTACGACTAGTTCAGTTAACTTGTCAGGCTTTAATTGAGTTGAAATTCATTTTGGTCTTAAAAAACACTCAGGCAGGCTGATGGCATTAACTAGTTATTTGGCTGAATTGACTCTCAGTGTGAAGTAACTAGTCGATTTAATCAAAATGTTCTGACTGACTGTGCATGCAGAGGTAAAAGCAGATGCTTGAACATGCTGTCCTGGCTACTCTTGATTAAACAAAATAACAAGTGTAAAAGAATTTTATAAAATATAATGTGAATATAGATGATATAAAATGGGCCAGAAAGCAAACCATTTCTGCCCTGGGATTAACACTCAGCAATCTTACTCATAGAGTCTGGATCCTCTGAATATATTCCCCAGTTTATTGCTTAAACTCACATCCCATCTTGGATCTCCCTGACTATATCCCCTAGGATATTTCTTGTCATTCTCTGGAGAACTAAAATGTTTTGAGGATCTTCTCTGTTCTGTACACACCTTTATACTTTGTTCTTTATGCATTCAAAGATGACATTTTCCAGTTAAGAGGAAAAATTGGAGCTCAGATCATCTGTAACATGCCCTAATAATACTAACAATGGACCAAAATATTTTCTGCCTGGGATGTATAATTGCCAATTTTTTCTGTGTCACAGGAAGAAAAGAAAGAGGGAGAGAGGGAAGGAGGGAGGAATGTCGGAAGGGAGGGACTGAAGAAGGAAGGGAAAAGAAAGAAAGTCATTGCATATTAGAGAAAAAATATTAAGTGGAATCAGCATCATCTAAGATGAGTAGTAAATTGAACCAAATTAAAGTATGGAATCAGCCTCTAACCCTAAGAACCCCTGGGTCTTTAAAACAAAGTCATTCCTTAGTATAATCCTCCCTCCTTCTTTTGCAGTGTTTCATTAAGATGCTATGGTGCTTTTGCTTTTTTTTTCTTTTTTTTGGTAAAGGACAGATTTTAAAAGACACAGGATATATTCAGTAGCATGCAGGACCCTAGAAATAAGAGTTCTGAATGCTAAGCCTGAATGTTACTGTCTTTTAGGAAATGGGTTCAGTAAATGAGGCCTCCTTATTGCAGAGAAAGAGGAAAGTTGAACATTTTGAAGACTTCTTAGCCATGAAACTTGACTCTGAAGAGCCTTTGAGGTGAGTGAAATGAATCAGAAACATATGGATTACATTTTGCTTCAAGTGCCTCAGGGCTCAGGGTGTTTGGCTTAGTACATTTTAGGTTTTTCCCAATACAGAATTGAAAAAATACGATTGCCTGAAGCAGTTTCCCAAGACCAACTTGTACTAGGATTCAGCTCAAGGAATGTCTTGCCCCTTTTCCATTAGAAATGCAAATGAGCCCAAAGCCTCAGATTTTTCAGAATGCTCTCAGGGAATGCATGGCTAATCTGTAGGAGCTGCTGCATAGATGGCATCAGTATGAAAAGAAGAGGAAAGAAAGAGAACACACCTCCTCCTCTTCAGCTATCCAGATCATGAGTTATAAAATTCAACTCCTAGAACCTTCTCCCTTTGCACTAAAGTGTTATTTGTGTACTGTCCAGTTGCCTTTTAGCCTGAGCAAAGGCAGTTCACAATGGTATATTAACTCTTGAGTATGAAGAAGGTCATTAGATTGTCTTCAGTGAAGGTCACTAGAAAAGACTGGCCCAGAGGATCACACCAGAAACCTCTCAAATCCTCCAGAAAGGGAGAGACTAGTACTATTGCTAAAATGAACACAGGATACATACTTCTCCAGTGCTGCAAGGGCATTAATGGTACTGGGACTAGATTTCAGTTGATTAACCTAGAAGGTGAATAATACAGATGGCAATACTGTCAGATATTTACTTTATACAAATAATCTGATTTTTATACATTTTATGATCTCATCCCAAGCAGATATTCTGATTTAATTTTCTGGAATAGAGTATGGTTTTTTAGTGTCCAAGACAGAAAATGGGCACCAGGAAATGCATTTCAAGACTGTTGAGAGTAGTGTTCCTTTTGTAATTAAAAAATTAAATGACCCAAATATTCCTAAGCAGCAAAATGGAAAAATAAAGTGTACTATTTTATACTTTGTCATACAATGGAAATTCTCTACAGCACTGCAGCAGATTGTGGACACAAGTTATGAACACATAAAAAACATGGCAGCATCTTAGAATCCTCAACTCCAAACAACCACTCCTCTTCCAAAACAAAGGGAGAAGGATTGGATGCTGGAAAGCTGAAAAAAATACCATGTGTTACTGTAGGCTCCAAGAGAAAGACATGCCACATAGAAGCAGGACTGATCCAGGAAACTCATTATTAAATGTAAATAGGCTATAATTGATGTTTTAAAAAAGCTAATGACACACTAGAATTTAGCTCCTAGATGGTATCTTGTGGGAGACGGGGAATTAAACACAACAAAAAGCTTTTGTCCAGTTTTGGAGAATAATATGACTGATTTTAGGGCTTGATGAAAAATTTGTCTAAATATTACATTAAAAATATAAGGATAGGGGGAGAGAAATGAATAGAAATGGAGCACAGTGCTCTCTATAATACCCAGTGCAGTCAGAATTTGACCTTCAGCACTCAACTAAATCTGTTCTTACCAAGGTCATCAGTGGCCTCCATATTGCTAATTCTGATCATCAGTTTCGTTTCTCATTTTGGCCAAGCAGCAGAATCTAACACAATTGATCACTTCTTCTAGTAAAACTTTTTCAGCTTCGATTCCAAGGTGCCACAGTCTCATAGTTTTTCTTTCATCTCATTTGCTACTCCACCTCAGTCTCCTTTGTCAGCTCTTCTCCAAATTTTCTAATTTTTGGAGAGCCCCAAGTCTCAGTATTTATTCTTCTTCTTCTTGGTCTACACTCACTCCTTTGGTGATCTCTTCCAGTCTTAGGGCTTTAAGTACATCTATATGCTGATGACTACCTAATTTAAAACGCCGGCCCAGATCTGTACATTGAACTCCACACTTGTATATTTAACTGCATCTTCAGTGTTTTTGTGGGAATATTTAATAAATACCTTAAAACTAACAGGTTTAAAGTTGAATTTATAGATTTTAGCTTCTGATAATAGTAGAACAACTTCGTTATACTACACATCCTACAAATAGCAATTTAAAACTCTGGACAAAATCTTTAAAAACCACATTTGAAAGCACTGTAGAGTGAGCAAATATAGGAAGACACTTAGGGAAGTATAGTCCCTTGAAAAATAAGAATTATATATGGTGCTATGGGCATTTTTGTGCCTGTTTGCCTAAGAGCGCTCCCTGATCCACATGAGGCAGGACTAGATAAAGTCACAGACTTGCTGAGTTGAGGTGTCTGAGGACAGAATTTTGGCCTGTAAAAGTGACTTAAGAGTTAAAGGTGAAGGAAATACCATAAAGGGGCTGCAGAGCGGTCATACCCCGAAAGTATAGATATAGCTCTTAAAACAATTGAGTAATCATTAAATTGTATGTGTGAAATATCCCAAGGGCTCTACAGAAAGAGCACATGAAAGCTAAACAAACTGAGAGGAAAGCTCAGCTGCTTCCCTCTGCAGGAAAGACGGAGTTCTGAGTTTGAATCAGTGTTCTTCATAGGGAGGTAAAGAAATCCAGAGTCTCTACAACTTGGTAACAATGTCTGGCATTTAATAAAAAGTTACTAAATAGATAAAGAAACAGAGAATTGAGATGCAACTCAGGAAAAAAGCAACCAATGAAGTTTTTTTTTTACATGTTAGAATTAATAGATGAGAACTTTAAAGGTGACATAATATGTAATTCAAGGAAATTAAGGAAACAGAATTCATAATGAATCAACATGAAAATCTGACAGAGTAATTGAATTTTTTTTTTTTTTTACATTATACTCAGCTGTACAGTGTGGTGACAGGGTTACACATCACAAGTGGTTAGACATAGTTCCCAGTGCTGTACAGTGGGATCTCCTTGCTTTTCCAGCCCAGAGGCAACAATCTACAACTATTAACCCCAGACCCCCCTACCATCCCATTCCCTCCCCCACCCTTTTGGCAACCACAAGTCTGTTCTCCAAGTCCTTGATTTTCTTTTCTGCATAAAGGTTCATTTGTGCAGTATGTTAGATTCCAGTTATGATATCATATGGTGTCTGTCTTTCTCCTTCTGACTTACTTCACTCAGTATGAGGGTCTCTAATTCCATCCATGTTGCTGCAAATGACATTATTTTATTCTTTTTTATTGCTGAGTAGTATTCCATTGTGTATATGTACCACATCTTCCTAATCCAATCATCTGTCGATGGACATTTGGGTTGTTTCCATGTCTTGGCTATTGTGAATAGTGCTGCAATGAACATGTGTGTGCAGGTGTCTTTTTCAAGGAAAGTTTTGTCCAGGTATATGCCCAGGAGTGTGATTGCTGGGTCATATGGTAGTTCTATGTATAGTTTTCTAAGGTACCTCCATACTGTTTTCCATAATGGTTGTACCAGCTTACATTCCCACCAACAGTGCAGGAGAGTTCCCTTTTCTCCACATCCCCTCCAGCAATTGTTTGTGGACTTGTTAATGATGGCCATTCTGACTGGTGTGAGGTGGTATCTCGTAGTAGTTTTGATTTGCATTTCTCTAATCATCAGTGATGTTGAGCATTTTTTCACGTGCTTGTTGGCCATCTGCATCTCTTCTTTGGAGAACTGTCTATTTAGGTCCTTTGCCCATTTTTCAGTGGGGTTGTTGTTTTTTTTTGCTATTGAGCTGCATAAGTTGTTTATATATTTTTGAGATTAGGCCCTTGTCAGTTGCATCATTTGACACTATTTTCTCCCATTCTGTAAGTTGCCTTTTAGTTTTCTTTTTGGTTTCCTTTGCTGTGCTAAAGTTTTTCAGCTTGATTAGGTCCCAATGGTTGATCCTGAGTATTGAAATTTTAAAAGAATACAGTAATTGCAGAGTTCCTGTCATGGCGCAGTGGAAATGAATCCGACTAGGAACCAGGAGATTGCAGGTTTGATTCCAGGCCTCGCTCAGTGGGTCAAAGATCCAGCGTTGCCATGAGCTGTGGTGTAGGTCACAGACACAGCTCAGATCCTGCGTTGCTGTGGCTGTGGTGTTGGTCGCAGATGCAGTTTGGATTCTGCGTTGTTGTGGCTGTGGTGTAGGCCGGCAGCTGTAGCTCTGATTAGACCCCTACCCTGGGAACCTCCACATGCCACAAGTGTGGCCCTAAAAACAACAAAAGAAAAATAAATAAATAAAAATAATACAATAATTGCAATAAAATTCTGTGAGTTTAAAAACATTGCAGGAGGGGTTCCATTATGGCTCAGCAGGTTAAGAACCTGACTAGTATTCATGAGGATGCGGGTTTGAGTCCTAACCTCACTCAGGTAGCTTAATGATCTGGTGTTGCCATGAACTGTGGTCACAGACACAACTCAGATCTGACATTGCTGTGGTTATGGTTGTGGTGTAGGTCAGCAGCTGCAGCTCCAATTTGACCCCTAGGAACTGACATATGTTGCAAGTGTGGCCCAAAAAAGGAAAAAAAAGAGAAGAAAGACACATTGCAGGTGGCAGAAAAAAGAATAACTGAATTTGGTGATGAATCAATACAAGTTAACCAGTTTTAAAAAGAGAGAAAAATTACTTAAGCAATTTACTTCATCAGTCTATGAGAATATATCAAGCAATCTAATATACATGTAATTGGAGTCTCCAAAAGGAAACAGAGTAGTGCAGAAAAAGATTTCCAAGAAATAATGACAGAAATTTTCTAAAATTTGGTGGAAGAACAAAAAAATTTCAGATCCAATAAGTGTAGTAAAAATGGAAATTAGAAGGTATTTTGAATTAAATGATAAAAATGCAACATGCGGAATTTATTGGCTGCAATGAAAAGTTATTAGAGAGCAACCTGTCCCTTTAAACATTTATATTTTTAAAAGGTTTAAAATTAATGATCTGAGTTTCCACTTTCTAGTAAGCTAGAAAAATAAGAGCAAATAAGAGCACATTAAAACCCATATAGTAGAATGAAAGAAATAATGAATAACAGAAATCAGTGAATTTGTAAATAGAGAATTTAAAATCAATTGTGTTTTTACATACTAGCAACAAATTAACATTATTCTTTTATAATACCCTCCTGAAACAACACGTGTAGGAATGATTTTTATGTGACTCATATCCTAAAGATTACAAAACATTGCTGAGAGATATTGTTAATGTCCTAAACAAATAGAGGGATGTACTATGTTCACGAATTAGAATACAATGTCGCAAAAATATCCGTTCTCCTCAGATTGATCTATAGATACAATAAAATCTCAATCATAATCCAATCAGGATTCCTTATAAGAATTTCAAAGCTAATCTTAAATTTTATATGGAAACGCAAAGAACCTAGATACGCTGAAGAAAAAGAAGAATAAAGTTGAAGGACTTGTATTCTCTGACCTCAAGATGTTTTATAAAGCTATAGTAGTCAAGGCAATGTGACATTAGGCATAGAAAGACAAATATATCTGTAAAGAAAAGAAGAAAACACCACAGCCATCACCTCATCTCAAATTCAAAGATGTACTTGAAAAGAATCATGAAGTATGAAAGCTAAAGCTATAAGATTTTAGAAGAAATCATAAGAGAATATCTTTGTTACCTGTGGTTGGTCAAAGATATCTTAGAAAAGACAAGGAAAGAAATTACCATAAAACAACTACAATGAAGATAAATTACATCTCATCAAAACTAAAAACTTTGTTCATCATAAAGGAGGGTTAATGGAATTAGTAAATAAGCCACAGATTGAGAGGAAATGTTTCCAAAAATGTATCTGGCAAAGGGGGCTTTACATTCAAAAGGCAAGCAAATTTATAAAATACAGGCAAAGAGTTGAATAGGTATTTAACTAAAGAAAATACAGGAATGGTTAAGAAGCACATGAAAAAGTGATAACATCATTATTCACTAAGAAAACATGAATAGAGTCCACTGTGAGGTATCCATGGCCTATCTTTGAAATGGTGAAGGTTAAAGACACTGGTATGCTTGTTGATGGGAGTGTAAAATGATATAACCACTTGTTTTTTTAAAGTCTGATAATTTCTTTAAACATCTATGACCCCATGACTCAGTAATTCCACTTCTAGTATTTACCCAAGAAATAAAAGCATATATTCACAAAGACTTACATAAGAATGTTCACAGCATCTTTATTTATAATAGCTTCAAACTAGAATCAGCCCAGGTGTTCAGCAATAGAATGATGATATACAAAGAAACACAATAAAATGTGGTATATTCATATATTTATGCCATGGAATACTAATTAGCAATAAAGTGGAAAATGAACGAATGATGCAACAACGCGGATGGATGAAAGCAGACTTAGACAAAGTGTAATGCTGTCTGGATTTCACAGATACTATGCTGAGCGAAAGAAGCCAGACAAACAGAGACACGAATGATTCCATTCATACAGGCAAAGTAAATCAGTTCTGGAAAAAAAAAAAAAAATGGAACAGTGGTTGCCTCTGGTTAACGGAGAAGAGATAGGGGAAACCTTCTTGGGTGATGGAAATGTCTCATGTCTTGACAGGGGTTTCGTTTACACAGGTGTATTGTTTTGCCAAATCTTATCAAATTGTGTAGTTTAGATTTATGTATTTGACTGTATATAAATTTTAGATGAAGACACATGTAAACTAATATTAAGCTCAAATCAGTAGGTTTTCTTTTCACTATGTTCTGTGTGTTCTGTGTGTTCCAGGCTTACACAGATGAGCAAATATGTTGAGGATAAAGGAAGTCAGTTATTTTCACTGTTGGGAGAAGGATTATAATTAGGGGAAGGAAGAGGCAAGAATGTAGCTTGTGCATCTGGGTTGGAATTAGAGATAAGCACTGTGAAGTCATGGGTAGATGGATAGATGAAAGAAAGGGAATGGAATATACTTATATATAACACAGGTGTTGTATATAAATAGGTATTGACACATACTACCCAGCTCTGTTTGCCCAGAGGTTCCAGGGGCAATTACATAGCAGTAGGAGTAAAGGTATGTAGTCCCCAGATCTTAGTTTCTGCCCAAATACTTTTCTCTCATATACTCACCTGGCTCATCCCCCTACATCTTTCAAGTATTTTCTTAAATGTCTTCTCAGTGACGCTTAAGCTCATCTGTCCTACGTAAAATTTTAGCCTTACACCCAGTCTAGTCTTCTCATCCACCATCCTTGATTTCTGTCCACAGTGCTTTTTCTATCACTTTCTAACATGCTATATCATTAATTAATTAACAAACTAATTAATATATTTTCTTGCTTTCTGCTAGGGAGTGAAATCCCAGAGGGCAAGGATTTGGGGTTCATTGTTGATTATCTAGCACCTAGAACAGGGTCTGGCATATCCTAAGTACTCAGTAAATGCTTGTTAAGTAAATGAATGTCTGACCACATGGCCAGAAATGAGGTTTAAATCCCATGGCCTGTAAGTAACAGAGGTGGGATGTAACCCCATCTTGTATTAGCTGCAGGATTTATTACACAAAATGCCTTTGTAAGGTGAAAGGCTTGTGATGTGAAACCAAATGTGACTCTGCATTGTAAGCACTATATCCACTATGGCATTGAAGATAAACTTTGCTTGCTCCCTTGTTCAGCCTAGGCTAAGGTTAGGCCCATTCAGAGAATCCTGTTCTGAATGCTCATTTGGGTCAATGAAACTAGACCAGGCCAGGAGTTCCCACTGTGGTGCAACAGGATCAGCAGTATCTCTGCAGTGTTGGAATGCAGGTTCAAGACCCAGCCTGGCACAGTGGGTTAAATTTCTGGCATTGCTGCAGCTAATGTATCTGCGACTCAGATCTAATCCCTAGCCTGAGAATTCCATATGCCACAGTTCCGCCAAAAAAGTGAAAAGGAAGAAGAAAAAAGATAGACTAGGCCTTTGAGGTAGACGTGGTGGCATCTGCCAAATGAGTTTACCTTGAGGGCATGTTTTTCTCAGTCCCAGGAGTAGTTAGGGCTTCAGGTCTCATGTATCCTTTGACTTTATCCTCACACACTTATCAGTAGCCTGAAAGAGAATGTTCACATGAACTAAGAAATTTGCCAACGTAAGTGAGAAAAAAGGAGGGGTGGGGCATGGAAGGAAGATATGTATCACATCTGGAGATCAAGAAGCAAAAATTAACATTGAAACAGCAAGCTACATGTTTGGCAATTCATGATTTTTTTTTTAAGAAAAAATGCTTTCTCTAACATTAGTTGCTAAATGGGTAATTGCAGAAGAAAGAAATAGCTAGATATCTCTTTTGCAGAACCACAAAGCTATAGTCAAGGATAAGCAGCCAAAGCAACAAAAGAGGAAAAGCACTGTTTGGACATATTGGTTTAAAGCAATTGGAGGTTGGAAGAGGGAAAGGAATCACTCAAGTCTGTCCAAGTGCAAATAAGGACATAGGAGTTCAGTTCCTTTAGCTTCTCCAGTCCATTTGGTTCTGAAGGGGTTGCTAAATACACAATATATTCTTTTGGTGATGGGTAAACATATGACCCTTGCTTGGCTGATCATAATATCAAGAACCGTTGGCCATGGTGATTAGCTTAGGAATGATCTCATGCCCTAATGAGCAGGATCTTTTTGTAGATTTCATGTAGAGACTAAATGAGATAAATCCTCATTTTCTCCTGAGCGTCCCAAACTGGGATGACATAAATCTGACCTTGGTAGTGACCATGTACCCCACTTCTCATCAGTGGAGGAAGTCTGTGGGCAGCAAAATCAAATGAGGCCAAAACCCAGTATGAACAAAGACAGACTGAGAGAAGCTGGATAGCACTGTCTGAATGCCTGGGAGCCTCCAAGACTAATCCTGCCCCTGGACTTCCTAGTTGTATGAGTTGTTTCTAGCTGCTTGCAGCAAAGAGAATCCTGTCCAACAGACTCATCCTACAAAAACGCTGTTTGTCTCTTTGTCGGATGTTTCTTGACACCACACTGAGTACTATAAAGAGGAAAAAACTGCCGTGAACCCAGTCTTCTGAGAGGTGGAATCGTAGAAACATACCATAACAGCTGTTGAGGTTCTAAGAGGTCCCCCGCTGTGGTTTAATAAACCTCTGGGTAGTTTTTCCATTGAGTTGTGTTTACCTATTGGTTGAACTAAGGTGGTCTCAGGAACAAGGCCCACTGGGTCTCAGCAGCCTAAATAAATGGGAGAAGGAAATTGACAAGACGCAAATCCAGAGAACTCTTGTATCTGTAGTAATGACTCTAAGAAAAGCAATCAGGAGACTGGCTAAGAGTGCTCGGTTTAGGCCAGTCACAGAATCAAAGGAGATCCAATATGGGAGTGAGACAAAGGAACAGAAGTAGATGTTCTGTGAGTCACAAGAGGTAGGAGAATTATGGGAGGGATAGTGTCGGGTTGTGGCTGGAAGCATCAGAAATGGTACCAAGTTATATTGGCCAACATCCAGCAGAGTTCCAGCCTAATAAGTTGCAGTCCTTTGGAGATCTGGTTTGCTTTTTCTGCAAACCAGCTGTAGATGAGACAGCTATGAGCGTCTTGACAAGACATCTATGAGCCTCAAGGTCGGTGTGAGAACCCAGAGCTCAGAATTCACAGTCAGCTCTGAGCTTCAGCCAAAATAGCCCAGAGAGGGGAGTCAGATGATGACTGTGAGCTACAGTCCTGGAAAGGGTCCAGCAACAAGCTAGAAACCAGAGTTCAACATTCACATCCAAGGGTTTGTGAGGAATCCAGGACTGGAAATGAAAGACCAGATAAAGTGGTTCAAGACTAAAGAAACAAAGGAACAGAGTCAGAGGCAGGAGAGGACATGTTTGTGATGATAATGAAGGGAATGCTTCTAAGAAAATTACACAAAGGAGATTGCAGTGCTTCTACCTTGTTTTTATAAGTGGATTAATAAGTAGGATGTGGCAGCTGGTGGACATCAGGGATTTGGAGCAGCAAAGGCAGAGGCTACGGACACATGATAGGCAAACAGTGGGTTCCAGGAAAGGCAGCATTCAGTGGGGAAGCAGGTTGTTTGGGCCTCTTCCTGAATACTGTTGGGAAGAGAGTAGTGGCACTATTTGCTGGACTTATTCATGTCCCAAGAATGGCAGAATCCTGTTCTGTCATCCACCCTATTCACTCCAACAGAAGAGAGTGTGCTAATGGATATGAGCAGACTGCCTGTGTTCGAATTCTAGGTTCACTGTTAGCTATCTCTGTGACCTTGAACCAGTTACTTAATCCCTATTTCTTAATTTCTTTGTCTGTAAAAAGGAGAATGCTTTGGTACCACTATGCAGTATTATTATAATAGCATTAATACACATTAAACACTTAGAACTGTATCTAACAAGTATTAAGTATTCACATAATGTTAGCAATTATTACTATCTCTCAAGAGAGAAATACATAGGAACAGTAAGAAAATAGGAAGCAAAGGATCACTTTGCTTTTAGCTTGGCAGACCATGCATCTACAAAGCCCAGCGCAGAGCCAATGATTTGAGTTTAAAGTCGAAGTGATCTTTGCTACTTCCTAAAGCTTACATCCAAAAATTGGATCTTAACAATATCTATCCTGGCTTATTGTTAGAATCTAAAGGGGATTTCCTGTTATGGCTCAGAGGAAACTAACTAGTATCCATGAGGATGCAGGTTCGATCTCTGATCAGTGGGTTAGATCCTGCATTGCCATGAGCTGTGGCATAGGTCGCAGACATGGCTCAGATCTGGCGTCTCTGTGGCTGAGGTGTAGGCCAGAGGCTACAGCTCTGATTCGACCCCTAGCCTGGGAGCCTCCATATGCTGTGGGTGCAGCCCTAAAAAGGCAAAAAAGAAAAGAAACCAAAGGAATGACCATTGTGCTTAGGAATGTGTGAGACAAGAAGAGTCTGTTTATTCAACAGTAGCAGTGAAGAGAGGACAGCAAAATGGAAATGATGGTGCCTTTTTCTAGTAGATGTGGCCCCGTGACTGCCCCAGGCTGCTCCCCAGTCATGTTTGTAGCGTATTTCCCTACCTAAGTGGGAGCAGTTAGGAAAGTGGGTATGGGCTGGCAGAGGGAGTAGAGCTAGGTCTCTGTCAAGATAGCTGAGGTAGGTACATCCACTCCTATACACGGGAATGCAGCCAGTTGTCATAAAGCAGCTTCCAGAATTCCCAAGCTGGTGAGCCTGAGCTTATTTTAAAAAAATTCTATCTCCCACTTCCAGGATTTGCTCAGGAACTGGCCAGAATAAGAAGCAGCTCATCACACACAGCACTAACTGGGCAATGTGACAATTGACTGAAACTGTACCCTTGACCATACTTTTATAATTTCTGATAGTGTACAATCCTGGACTGATACTGTATAAAATAATGCGTTTGTATTTATAACGTTTTATTTCCATCTTTTAAAGAAGCTATTTTTTATTACTAGCTGACTCAGTTAAAGCTGTTGGAGAAGTGTAAACAGACGTGTAAATCAGTGGTCTCTCAGTGCAGGGTCCTACAGAGCTCTTATCAACAACTGCTACAGTCTACTTTCAAACTGACGGTTTCTGATGATACTGAAGTCAGCCCCCAATGCAGAAATTGCATAGAGAGTTGACATCTCCTTGAAGTGCCGCCTAATTTGAAGGGATAAGAATACACATAAGGAAACATGTGGGGAAATGTTAAGAATATTGTGTATAATTAATATTTATGTACATCGTGGGGGGGCATCTACTGGAACATAGTGGTCGCAGCTGGAGAGGGTTGTTACCTGTGAATCGCAGATTCTCTTCATTTCTGTTACATTGGATTCTATAGATGAGATCTGGGGCAAGCCTCCTATGTATCACTGCTAAACCTGTAAAGGTAGAAGTTTTGTTTTCCCTTTCCTCTCACTCCCAAAGAGTCTCTTCTGCTTAGGTACAGTCACATTTCACGGAATCACAACATTTCTGGGCAGGTTGCAATCTCTTTACTCATCATTCCTTTTTTGATAACATATTTCCATTCTAGAGTCATATTTCTTTTTTTTATTAGATATTCCCTGAGTGTATGGTAAACTCCAACTTTGATAGTCTTAAAATGTTTTTGTTTCACTTTCCCTTTTTTTTTTGGCAATATATTTTTTCAATTCAAAGCAAATTGACAGTAATAGACCATAAATTCTTATTTTTGTTTCATTTTCATTTTGAAAGAAGAAAAGGAAAATCCTTTACCTGGATATGTATATATAGATGGTTATTTTTCCTGAGAATCTTGAAAATATTATTTCATTGTATTTGATTTTTGTATTGCTATAAGGAATCTAATGTGAAACCAACTGTTATTTCTTTGGAGATAATCTTTTATTTTTTTTTAAAATTTTGACTATTTTATTTGTCTGTTTTATCCTATAATTTTATTTGTGGATAGGAATTTATTTTCTGTTTCAGATTTGTTGTGGTTCTTGACTCTGAGAATTTGTGATTTTTATCAATTCTGAAGATTTTCTTTATCTTTCATATGTTCTTCTTGCTTTATATGGCCCTTTTTTCTGGAATTTTGATTAGACATTTTCTAACTTTCTCTTTCAATCTTCCATATTCTATTACATTTTCATTTACTTCTCTGAATACTAAGTAATTGCTTCAGTATGCAGTAAGCAATTTCTTTTTTCATTTCCTGATTCTCCCTTTAACTCTGCACATTCTGTTATTTAGTCCATCCACTGATTTTTAATTTTGAGAGTTATATGACTTTTTATATTCCTAGTCATCTGTTTGTTTCTTTCCTCAAAATATGCTTGTATTTTTTTCTTAATCTTTTGTTCCTTAATCATATTTTCAGTTTCCTCTTTTATTTCTTTACATTCCAATTCTTTTTCCACCAATTCCTTCCTGAAGCCCATGGATCTTTTGTAGTTTTGTCAGATCTTACTCATTTTGGTTTTTTTCTCAGAGTTTTATAATTCTGCTTTTTTTTTTAGGGCCTCGCCCACGGTGTATGAAGGTTCCTAGGCTAGGGGTTTAAACGTGGCTATAGCTGCCGGCCTATGCCACAGCAACACAAGATCCAAGCTGCGTCTGCGACCTACAGCGCATCTCATGGCATGCAGGATCCTTAACCCCCGGAGCGAGGCAGGGATTGAACCCTCAACCTCATGGCTCCTAGTCGGGTTCACTTCCACTACGCCATGATGAAAACTCTGTTTTGTAATTTTGGTTTCTTAACTCTTATTCATTTCAGTTATACCCAAATGAATTCTACAAAGTCCAAAGTCTTCACAAGAATTGTTTGCTTTTGTTTCTGCCAGGTTCTTTTTTCCATGATCATTGTAAGTCAATATTTTTGGCTGAGGTCTCCTAAGTCACCTATGGAAATAAACCCCAAATCCATGTAGACACGGACTTATGTTCACAAATTCTCAAGAGAGACTTTTTTCCTTGCTGGAGCTTACATCCAGATTAGCAAGTTTCTCCCCTTGCCAGTAGGCTACCTGCTCTTTGACTGAAGGTAAACTTCTTTAAAGTTCTTGCCTCTGTATAGAAGTTCTCATTTCAGTTCTGTATCTTGCACAGCTCCAGGGTTTGTCTCTTGTCCTCATAGGCAGCCATTAAATCACACTGAGTCCCAGGGACCAGAAAAGGCCCTGAGAGCAGCCCAAGCTTCAGTAGGAGTCCATCAGTATTGATTCCCATTCCCTCTTAGTTTTTGGCCCCTAAAGATTTATCTTGCTTGGTTGTAAACTTGACCAAACCTTTAAATATCTTTGTTATATTTTATCCTCTGTCTCTAAGTGTTTCAAAACATTCATTCAGAAAGATACATGCACCCTATGTTCATAGCAGCACTACTCACAATAGCCAAGACATGGAAATAACATAAAAGTCCGTCGACAGATGAATGGATTAAGATGTGGTACATATACATAATGAAATACTACTCAGCCGTATAAAGGACACAATAGTGCCATTTGCAGCAACATGAATGCTACTAGAGATTCTCATACTAAGTGAAATAAGGCTAAAAGAGAAAGATAAATACCACATAAAATCACTTACATGTGGATTCTAAAATATGGCACAAATGATCCTATCTATAAAACAGACACACACCATAGGCACGAAGAGCAGACTTGTGGTTGCCAAGGGGAAGGAGGGAGGGAATGGGATGGACAGGGAGTTTAGGATTGGTAGATGCCAACTATTACATTTAGAATGGATAAGCAGTAGGGTCCTCCTATACAACACAGGGAGCTATGTCCAGTCTCTTGGTTTAGAACATGATGGAAGACAGTATGAAAAAAAAGTATATATATGTGTGTGTGTGTGTGTGTGTGTGTGTGTGTGTGTGTGTGACTGGGTCACTTTGCTATACAGCAGACATTGAAGAAACATTGTAAATCAACTATACTTTAATAAAAAAAAATTTTAAAAAGGAAACAGGAGGAGTTCCCATTGTGGCTCGGCAGTTAATGAACCTGACTAGCATCCATGAGGACACGGGTTCGATCGCTGGCCTCATTCAGTGGGCTGAGGATCCAGCATTGCTATGAGCTGTGATGTGAGTCACAGATCCGGCTTGGATCCTGCGTTGCTGTGGCTGTGGTGTAGGCCGGCGGCTGAAGCTCCATTTTGACCCCTAGCCTGGGAAACTCCATATGTCACGGGTGCAGCCCTAAAAAGACAAAAAAAAAAAAAAGAAAGAAAGAAAGAAAAAGAAAACAGGAGAACTTTTCGAGATATTTAGTTTATTTTTTTCCTTTTAGGGCCACACTTTTGGCATATGGAGGTTCCCAGGCTAGGGGTCAAATTGGAGCCACAGCAATGCATTGTGTTTCCACTGTGCCATGACAGGAACTCTGATATTTAGTTCTTGATAACTCCCTGGTATGAATTCTAAGATTAACCTAGATCAATCTGTTCCTTATCACAACACAGCTCTTATTTCAAATGATTTACAGAACTTCAACATGTTAAAAGTAAAATAAGCTTAATAAAAGCAGAACTTCTCTGGCTCTAGCTGGCCAAGTCCAGAACTCCACCTCTTCAGGGTTTTTCCTTACTCTTCATGGCAGGATCCAGAGTACCTGCTGGGGTCTGTAGGTCTGCACAGGCAGTGCAGGACTTCTCTCTTAGAATGAGCACATGCCACAGACTGAAATGAGTTAGGAAGATAAGTTCAGGAAGCATCTCTCCATTGAGGCATCTCCCTTCCTACTTGTCAGCGCAAGTGGGGCTTATACCCAAACTTAAGATTAATGTATTTGTATTTATATGGTTCTAACAAGTTTAATACAGGGTTACCTTGATCTCTGAAATAGCTATGTGCATGAAAATTTTAATGTAAACCAAATCCTACATTCCCACTTACTTTCACTGTAATATCATGGGAAAAGCAGTATGGCTCCAGGACCCAAAATTACCTTACAAGAATGCAGAAAATCTATTATAAGTACATATTAATTGGAAAAAACCCAATCATTTATAATAAAATATTATCTCTTAATAAAACATTAAGCCAAAAAAAATGGAACATTGTAAATTAGATTGTAAATGAGATGTGGAAGAAAGAAGCTCCGTTTCATTAATCAAGCACTCCAGGCTTTAAAAAAATTATATTTATTATATCCACAAACCCTATCATGTTCAAAGACAGCTGAATTAAGCACATCTTCCTTGATAGTTTCTGGTTCACACTTTTCCCAGGTGTGTTAGAACAGATGAAAATGTAATGGAGTAAAAAGCTGGTCACAGACAGACACAGGCATTGATTTCTGTAACCAAGAACCTCTGTTAGTGTGAAACCCTCACACTTTTCTCTTCTGGCCATGGTTGCCAGCAATACCTTGTAGTAGCTGATTTCTGAAGTCAGGGCCAGAAAGGTTTGTGATCAGAAAGTTTGCAAAAGTGAGACTGGGTGAAAAGACCACATGTCTTGGAGGTTTGTTTGCTTCCTCAGCAAGACAGGAAGAACAAAGGGAAAAACATGAAAGTGAGGCAGCAAAGAGGGAAGGGAGACAGAACAAGGAAAAACACAAGGCAAGACGGCAAAAAAAACAAAGCGCCTTTACTCAAGTGAGCAGAGTCAGATTTACGAAAGGGCACTTGTATGTGTCAGCACTTCCAGACTCCCTCACCCAGTGGCCAATATTCTCT